>JANUYF010000009.1:2095000-2512500 GCA_026167975.1 Phrynosoma blainvillii
CAGAAGAACACTATGGCTGTTTGATTAGCTTGAGCTTTAAGACAAGAAATTAATAACACATGATAGATTGGTCTTTCACTTTATGGGAGAAGTCAAAGTTATGTGCTTGGCTGTTAAACAGCCTCATAATGCATGATTACCCAACTTCAGAGACTTTCTGTTAAAAAGAAGTGGCGACATTTTACACACAATTAACTACCTAGAACAATTTTCTTGGTCTTAGGGATAACATTACTGTGTACCCTTTGAAAGAATCCCAGTCTGTATTGAATATTTTTTTTCTGAAGAAGAAAATTTTCTTAAACTGCTGGTGCTAGCTGGAGGTGACTGGTGTCTCAGAGTTGAGATTCTCCAACCATCCCAGTTCTGAAAATATGCTTTGAGTTATCTTCTGAAACACAATGTTTACTCTCCACAGTTGAAAGAAATAGATGGCAGGAAGATCATCAAAGCGATGCTCTCATACGTGTGGCCCAAAGATAGGCCTGACCTACGTGCCCGAGTTGCCATATCCCTGGGATTTCTAGCAGGTGCAAAGGTAAGAGCTGTTTCACAGAGTTGAAATGAGGGGCAAAGCTTTTACAGTAAGTGCCAGATATGAAAAAACAGAGAGGCTGGCTTAAAGTATTTCAGTTGGATTTTGAGGAACTGTTAAAACCTCTCTAAAATCCATTAAATGCCTCATTCTCTATATCCTGAAAGATGACATTTTCTTATATTCCATCTTGATCTTCGCGGCTGAGTATGAGAGCCTGTAAGGCTTTTCCATTTAGGTGTCAAATACTTCTGAGGAACACACTGAGACCTTCTGCTCATTCAGTGCTCCCTAATGAATGTCAACATGAACCTAGATTTTGATAACAAGGGAGATTTGATCTTGGTAGTATTTGTTAATATCTTATTTTAATGTTGCACAGGCTGTTTCTCAGTGCATTCTACTGTAACCCTTTAAGATTGGACAGTACAAAAAACAAAATAGCAAAAAAAGTATGGGTTCATCTACTTTCAGATCTTTGGAAGGAGCTTGCTCTCAGTACATCTTTACATTGTGTTCCATGGTTGTTCTGAAGTACTTTTACAAAAAACATGAGTAATACATGAGGAGCAAACATTTTTTTTATTCTCTCCTCATATTTGGTTGGGGAGCTTTTTTTTTTTTTTTTGTATTTTTAAAAAATCCTAGCCTAACAGAGACATACACAAATTGCCAGTGATTTAAAAAAAATACATGGCTTAGGATAGTGCATGGGGCAGAGTGCTGGAATAGTTCTGAAGCCTTGTTAAATTCCAGCCAAAAGAGATGATTTTACTGGAAGGAAAGTCTGCATTGGTGAGAAATAACCTTCAGTGCTAAGCCAGGTTGAACCAAGCATTTTCTCAAGCATTCTCTTATCTACATTCAGCAGATTTGCCTCTTTACAAAAGCAGGGAGGAGGCTGCAAGAAGGAGCCACAGAGATGATAGAAACAGAACACTTGTAAAAGACAACTTTATCAATTTCATTTTAGCAGAAGAGGAGTGTTGTGGGCAACATGGAATAGACAGTGTTTTGATTCTCAGTGTTTTCCTACTAGTCCAGTGATTTAAAACAACAACAACAGTGATAATAATTTTGCTTGTACTTCACCTCTCCAATTTAGAAAATCCACTTCAAACAGCTTACAAAAAATAATATTTTTAGCTCAGGACTGTGGTGACCAGATGCTGAGGCTGGCCACCACTGCGGTGCGCAACGGACCACCAGTAATGAGCACTTCTTTTGCACTCCTTTTGCGGCCGGTTTAATTGATTCTCCTATCAGATTAGTGAAATGATCTAAATGCAGAATGTCCAACCTGCTGTAAAAGCAAAGTCTTTCCAAGATAGCAGTAAGCTATCACCAATTGGTCATCCTCTGTTGGCAGTTTTGCAGGAAGCTTCTCTATCTCAGCTGCCAACAGGGCCTGCAGAGGAAAGTCCCCTTGGCAGATCCTAATGAGTGGGCAGATTCATAGAATAACTAGAGGACTATATCCTAAGCTATTTAGAGCTTTGAAGGTGATAACAAACATTTTGAATTGTATCTGGAAACAAACTAGACCTAGAAATTGCATGTTCCCTAGTGGAGAAAGCTGATTGGAAGAGAATCAACTCGTTTGAAAAGTGATTCTGCTGAAGGTGGTTCTGTAGATATCACAGACTGCTAAAAGGCAAATTAATGAGTCCAAAAAGAAATCAACCCTGAACTCTTCCCTAGACCCCAAGATAACGAAGCTGAGGTTGTTGTACTTCAGTCATATCATTAGAAGACAGGACTCACTAGAAAGACAACAATGCTTGGTAAAGTAGAAGGCAGTAGGAAAAGGGAGATGGCATTACAAGCGGGTTGACTCAGTCAAAGAAGCCTCAGCTGATGCCCTGAGTTTGTAGGTTCTTTAGGACTTGGAACAATTGGTGCGCCAGGCTAAGCTCTACAGAAGCGCTGCTTGGCAATGGCCAGGAAGAAAAAGTACACTCTCCTGGCAGCTTTGTACAGATGTTAAACAGCACTGTGGAAGCTGGGAGGTTTTTATTTATTTATTTGTATATTTATTAAAAGCTTTCATTGCCTCTCATCCCACCAGGGCCTCCAGTTTACAACAAATAAAGCATTTAAAACACTAAATACAGTTGTTTAGGGCTTTGTAGGTCAAAAAAGCACCTTGAATTGAGTCCAGAAGCAAACTGGAAGCCAGCACTGTTCATACAAGATATGTGATCTATGCAGTCCACACCCAACACCAGTCTGGCTGCCACGTCTTGCACTAGTTGTAGCTTCCAACTAAACTAGTGCAAGGGTAATCCTTCATAGAGCTCACTGTGATAGCCTCATTAAGAAGTTGAACTAATGACTAGATGTGCCCTCCCTTGGAAAGGGCTCAATCGATGCACCAACTGAAGCTGGACACAGCTAGCGGGCCTTTCAGGAGCAATATAGTCATGATTTGAAAACATTCACACACACACAGAAAGCAAAAATTGATTTTGCCATTTTATATAAAAGTTGCCATCTTACTGTGTCATTGTATATAATGGGACTTGAGCTTCCACAGACTTTTGTGTCCATGGGGGCTCCTGGAACCAAACCTTGCCCAGAAAACCCCAAAGAATTTCCATCCTGTCTGGACTGAACCTCATTTTATTCACCCACACCCAATTCTTTACTGTTTCATTTCAAGACTTCCACAGCCTCCTTGGCATGACTTGTAAACAAGAGATAGAGCTATCATCACCATATTGATGACCCCTGAACTCCAAATGACCACCCCAGCAGCTTCATGTGGCTATTTTAAGTGTTAAAGTACAATTTTTGGACACACAGGACACCAGAGTCAGCCCTCCACAACATTTTTCCCTCCATTTGTTTTGGACTTGTCAGTTTTCACCAGCCTGGTCAGTGTCTGGAAAGAGTGGGAGTTGTAGTCCCCCCCAAATTTGGAGGGTGCCAGAGGAAGGAACTTGCCTAAGAAAACCCTATGAAATTCATAGGGTCACCTTAAGTTAACAGGGAACTTGAAGGCATACACAGGCAGTGGGAAAGGTTGATGTACGAACTGCCATGTCCCTCAAATCATTTTCCTGTTCCTGACAACATGACAGCCCAGTCCACAGCATAGTTAATTCCCAAAGCACTTGGAATTAAGCAGGGATGACACTGGTGGTCTAAATTGGCTTAAGCCCTTCACTGTAGCTTGTTGTGGATCAAGCTGCATATATCCGTAGTAGCTGGATTAAATTCACAAGGTTGATAAGAGCGGCTGTCACCTCCTGTCACATTTGCCGTCTTTTTTGGCCTTTTGCTCATGGGCTGAGCATCCATTATTTATGAGGCAGGCACATCTTTCACAGTATCTGTGTTGCTCCTGACTGTTAATTTTTATGTTTGGGAGGGGCAACTGGCTGAAAATGCAAAGCGTGCACGTCAAATGCCAGGGGAACTTTAAAATGGATGATATGCTTGGCTCTTGAGCACTTCTTATCTACCTAATCAACAAGGGATATGTCAATGCAATATCTAAACTCATTTAGCTGGAGTCAGCCTTGTAAACCCTTAGGGGAGGTTCTTCTAATGAAAAACTGGCACTGACTTTCTTTTCCTATAGCCACTGCTAGGGCCATGTCCCAGGTAACCAAACCATCCTGCACATCTCCTTCCCTGTCACCATCCTAGCTGTCTCAAGTAGGACTGATCCAGCATCATTTTGTAATATAACAGCTAGATTCTACTCCTGGCACTGACTTCTTTGTAGATATTAGGTATCTACCCTGTCCCCTCATTCTAGAAGCTCTGAAGTGAAATTCTCTCAATTGCTCCAGCAGATCATGTTTCCAGATGGACATCATGGAGACAGACCTTTTACAAGGCTTTATGGTATATTTTAGCTAACGGTGTATTGCATTCTTATAGAACAGGAGTGAGCAAAGTGTCATCCATAGATGGCATGTAGCCCCCAGGGCTTCCCAAAAGTTTTTTGTTTGTTTTGTTTTGCTCCAAAATGTTCTCTGGGGTGTGTGGGTGGCATTTCCTCCATGTGTCGAAACTCCCTGAGTCACCCCAGGGATCAAAATACATTTTGCAAAAAATGTCAAAAGACTTTTTTTTGCTCCAGAATGCTCTCTAGGGGACTTGTGGAGTATTTCCTCCAGGTCTGTCAGCCTGAATCCTAAGGTCTATACCAAGTATTTATTCTAAAAGTGAATGCTCTTGCACCCTTAAGTATGGGATCATGTATTCCTGTCTCCCCCTTTCCTTAGGTCAGTATATCCCTTCATCATGCTTAATGGCAGCCTCCAAACCTGCTTAACAAGAAGATGTGCTTTGCTTTAATCATGTTAAGTTCAGTAGGATCAGTTAGGCTTACCTGTTAGTAACACTGTGTGAAAGGTTAGTTGGACCTCATCCCTTAATCCAAGTTATAGAGGGTGGGAAAAGTACTGGCCCTCCACTGAGGCATGACCTGTTTGGATTTTGAGATCTACCTCCCAAATGAGGAGAACTATTACCCTTTTCCCCCTGCTTCCCAGTCTGCTTTTGCAATCACACTAGCATCTTCTCTGTCTATCATTGCAGCATTACTGCAGAGGAGCTATAATTGTGGTTGCTTTTAACAGCAATTTAAAGCTTTTGCAAACTCATAGTAAGTCTTAAAACACTGAGCTTTTAAACCCTTAGTGAAGCTCCTTAGCCAGCATTCCCACTAATCTGGCATTCTTAAGTTTATCTATTATTTTGCTTACTATTTTTCTTTTAAAACGGGCAGTGCAAAAAGACAATGGCTTGCATCCAGGAAGTCACTGTGTACAATTCTTGAATCATAGGTATTTTCAATTTATGTTTGTTTCACCGTACTGGATGTATATAAACACACATGCATGCAAGGATTCATAGAAGACATGCAAATTGGAGACTGTATGCATCCAGACACAATTCAGAGCTCTGGATTTGACCTATAAAGCCTTGCATGGATCAGGCCCAGATGCTATGAAAAACTATACCTCTTGACAGGTCTTCCAGGAAGAGCTTTCTCTGAGTCCCACCATTATCACAGGCACCCTTAGTGAGAAGATGGGAGATAAGGCCTTCTCAGTGGTTGCTCCCATGTTGTGGAATTGCCCCTGTCTTGAGGCTAGGTTATCTCAGCTCTCTTTCTGCCAGCAAGTGAAAACTATTTTTGTTTCCCAGGCTTTTGACTGTTAACTGTTTGCTGCAGAAGATCTTTTAATCAGAGAGCCATCGTGGCATAGTGGTTTGAATGTTGGACTGTGACTCCGGAGACCAGGGTTCAATTTCCACCTTGGTCATGAAACTCGCTGGGTGACCTTGCAAGTCACACCCTCTCAGCCTCAGAGGAACCTCCTCTAAACAAATCTTGCCAAGAAAAGCCCATGATAGGTTCAACTTACGGTTGCCATAAGTCAGAAGCAGCTTGAAGGCACACAGTCACAACAAAATTTTAACCATTATTGCTGCGTTTTACCTGCCCTTTAAAACTATTTTGAATTAATGTTTATAATATGATTGTTTGTTTAACTGGTTTTTTAAAAATGTTTGCATTATCTATTGTTTTTACTGTATTTAGTTATAACTTTCACTGTGAGTCATACTGGGACAAAGGTGGAACAGAAATTAAACAAATGAATCTAAAACTTGCAAAAACAGTTTCCCCTTCTTCCCCATCATCTCCCTCCCCCATTTCCAGGTAACTTGATACAAAAAAATTACCTTTAAAAGCTGGGCCTCCACCTGTTTGCAAGGGGCTTGCTGAATCCGAAAGAAGTATGTTTGTCTCCTGTGAAGCCTGAGAGGTTGCTGTGGAGAGAACGTGCGTGTATGTGTGTGTTTAAGTACATATGTTATGTTGGAACAATCAGACAGTGAAAATCCCTAAACTCTAGAGTTGTACGTAAAGGATTTTTGAAGTGTATCTGTTCTGGAGGAGCACTACATGCTTCTTCTGGTTAATGCTGCTTCCAGGAAACCTCAGCAGAATACCTGTGTTCTTTTTTCACTTCAGGGTATAGACTGTTCTTAAAGCAGTGCTTGAGAAATAATATTTAACAAATGTTCTCAGTGCAGAATTGTCCTGCAGCTGCTCAGCTGAAACGGCAGACCAGGAGAAAGTTGTGCAAACAGCCTTTATCTTCTGTTCAGGTCTTCTGGCAATGCTGGTCCTGCCTGGTGAAGTCTGTTAGTGGTGTATACGGGGTTGGATTTTTCCAGCTTACTGTGCTTCAGAGCAGCAGAGAGCAATGCCAATGTACCTAGGGTGGTCTGAAGGTACTTTCTCTTTTTACCTTCTCTGTATTCCACTCAGATTAGCTGTTTTGCCTTCTCATCCACCCTCATCACAGGGCTTTCTTGGCAAGTTTTTTTAGAGGAGGTTCTGCCATGGCCTTCTCTGAGGGTCAGAGAATGTGCCTTGCCCAAGACCAGCCATCAAATTTCTGTGGCTGAGTGGAGATGTGAACCCTAATCTTTAATTCAGTGGATCTTCGTTAATGGTTTGTACAGAGTAGAGAAACCATTAAAAGCCAACATGGCATTGTGGTTTGAGTGTTGGATGAGGATTCTGGGAGATTAGCCATAGAAACTCACTGGGTGGCCTTGGGAAAGTCCCACTCTCTCGGCCTCAGAGTATGGCAATGGTGGCAAACTCATCTGAAGAAATCTTGTCCAGAAAACCCTATTATTTTTTTAGAGTAATTGTGGATTGAATGTTGGACTCCAGGAGATCAGGTTTCCAATCCTTGCTCAGCCATGGAAACTCACAGGATGACCCTTGGACCCTAAGAGGAAGGCAGTGGTAATTCTTGCCAAGAAAACTAAGCCAGTTGGATATATATTGGACTAGGATTCTGGGAGACTTGGGTTCAGATCCCTGCTTAGCCATGGAAACCTGCTGGATTAACCTGGGCAGGTCACACACTCAACACCCGTAAAGGGAAAGTAAGGGCAAGTCTCTTCTGAATACATCTAGCCAAGAAAATCCTATGACAGTGGTCACCATAAGTCAGAATTGTTTTGAAGGTACATAACAATAGGAAGGAAAAAGTGTTGGGAACACAATGATGGTTGTGAACAACATGTAATGTAACTCCTCATTCATGGTTTGTCATACCCTCTGGGAGTGAGAAAGGCCAGTTTTAAATTTCATGTAAGCACTTTTTAAGGAAGGACTGTGTTGGAGAGAGGAAGTTCTCTTGCAAAACTATAGTGGTGCCAATTAATTTAATTGCATGTTGAGGTGGGGGCTTGGAGGGGCTTCAGCCTCAACTTCAGAAACAGAACTGAAGCTATTCTAAGTGTGGTTTAAATCAGGCAGTGTAGCCTGTTTTTGAAAAGCAAAATGGCTGCAGAGGGACTTGCAGAAATCTGCAGCAAATCAGAGCAATCTGCATTACAATAAATTTCATTTATATGGAGTAGGATCTCCTAGGGAAACCTGTTTTATGCCCACTAAATGGTGGTCATTACAATGTAACACAGATGGACTGGCGGTGTGCCTCATTAAAAATAAAAAGGGCTGGAAATTGAGTTTCTAAGCAAGTCAAACCAAAGGGAGTTGGCCAACTTCTGTTTTTGTTTATCTGAAGAGCATACTTAGAAATTAAGATTTCAGAGTGGTGTATTTCCTTAAAGCCTTAAAATCTATTTAACACGCTCTCAATTCCTTGGAGCTCTGGATCTGAATTTATTTTTCATCCACAACGACCTGTTTGTTTGTCATTTTTATTTTATTTTTTTTAACTGACAGCAATTTGCGATTGTAGAATCTTACGTGTATAAAATCTTCAGGGATTTTTGCATTATTCTGATATAGAGAAATGCCTAAGGGTACAACTTGGAATTCAGCTGAAACAGAGAGAAGCATCAGGCACCCAGGCGGCTAAATTAGGTGGAAAGTGACAAGGATATTGAGTATAAGCTTCCCAAGGACAGTGCTGGGGAGAAGTTAACCCTGTCTCCCAAATGACTGAGATCTGCTAACAAAACCCTACTCCATCCTTTTTCCTAATGTTGAAATGATATCTGGCTCAGGAACTTTACAACACCAAAGAAGGATCAAGATTGGGAGAGATAAAATGCATCACATTCAGTAAATGTATTCATTTAGTAGGTTAAGTAGATTGCACTACCTGTACATTTCTGATCTGAATTCAAGGTGCTTGCAACGACATTTAAAGCCCTAAATGGCTCAGGACCTCAGTATTTGGGGGCTGCCTCTCCCTATTTGTGTCTGCTTGAGGATTTGGGTCTCTGTGTCCCACCAGTGAGGCCAATACACTTAGGACATGGGAGAGGGCCTTCTCAGCTGCATGTTGATAGTACACTTAACTCTGTCAGCCAAAGGCAACCATTAGCCAAATTTCACCATGGTCCTTCATCTCCAGGCAAGCCATGGATGCTGGGAGACAGAAGTATGGTGATATTGATCTCTTTGCATGAATGCAACTACCAGATGACCAGATTGCCAATTTGGACAGAGATGTCACTTATGAAATTTTTAAACAAACAGCAAGCATCCATTTGTTTTCCCCATGAGTCTTTCCAAAATTATGTAGTATTATTGTTCAGCTGTATCATTTTCAGGGGAATAGAATATGTATTATGCACTTTGCAGTGCCTAATGGGACATTCTGTAGAATATTTCTACGTCGGTTGAGATAGTTCCAACTTAGATTCCCCTTTAAGAGCGAAGTCTATGGGAGTATCATCCCAGTCCTCCACGGTCACCTCCTCCTTCTCTTCTTGTCTCATTTTTTTGGGTAAATTTCAGCTGTTTTGCACCTGAGGATATTGGGAAGGTGCTGTTCATCCTGCTGTGTCTTCTGGATCCCTATCTGTCCTAGCCAATGTCAATGTGTCGGAAAGGGGCTACGGCCTTCTGTTCTATAAATATTTCCAGCCAAAGTGCTCTGAACAGTCTCCGATGACTGTTCATAATTTAACAGCACTATAAATACATGCTGTGTTGAGCCTTTCTACTTTGTGTCTCCCAGTCTTGCCATCACTTTAATGAGCCTCCAAAATGAACTGAAGCACATTCTCAATGAACTGTTTTGTTGAAGCAAAAACAGATTTTTTATGAAGAGCCAGTGGGAAGCTAGTGCTTCAGTTCTGCTAGGGCAGACCTCTTACCGCAGTGCCCATTACCCCTGCAATGTGTAGTATCATCCCGCTAAGTAGCTAATAGCAAAATATCTTAATTGCTGCTAATTCAGGGGAAATATTTATCCTTCATATATAAGCATTTTAGCACATCTTGCATAATTGCTGTGTTTTGTGCTTTTTAGGCCATGAATATAGTGGTTCCCTTCATGTTTAAATATGCAGTAGACAACCTCAACCAGATGTCTGGAAATGTTCTGAACCTGAGTGATGCACCAAATACAGTCGCAACCATGGCAACAGCTGTTCTGATTGGATGTAAGTGTGATTCTTTAATCTGTTGACAGGTGCTGACTTTCTTTGGGAAGGTTTTGGAACATTAACACCCATGACCTTTCACTGTTTAACGAATCTAAGCATCTGGGATGCATATTATTTTGTGCCATTTCCCCCCACTTTGTTGACATCCAGGCTTAGCATTTGGCTTTATTCTGTCATTACTTCTGGTCAAAAATAATAATAAAGCAGTAATCTCCTGTAATGATAGTTCATTCTCAGGGTTTCTTTGTTTTTTAAAAGCCTGCAAATGAAGTCTGAAATTGAAATATATGTTTGCATTGTCATTCTAGTAACTCACGTTGACAGATACATCAAATGTTAAGGTACTACAGAATTAGCAAAATAACTATGGCCTGCAAACCTTTAGTGACATAAGCAGACATATGTTCTCACTGTTCCTGTATATGTACTTCCTTGAAGTTTGTGAAAAGGGTATTTTGAGAGCCAGCATGGTGTAGTGGTTTGAACATTGGACTTGGATTCTAGAGACCAGGGTTCAAACCCCCACTTAGCCGTAGAAACCCATCTTGGGCAAATCACATATTCTCAGTCCCAGAGGATGGTAGTGAGGCAATGAGGCAATGGCAAACCCTCTCTGAACAAATCTTGCCAAGAAAACCCAATTATAGGTTCACCTTAGGGTCACTATAAGTCAGAAACAACTTGAAGGCAAATAATGAAAACAACAACAACAACTACTACAAATACAACCTCCTTCCCCAGGGCTGCCTCCTGCAAATCCTCTAACCCAGAGGCTGCTCAAGAGCAGTGGGAACAGGCTCTTTTGCCTCCCATAAATATGTTCCATCAGCATGATGTAAGATTCTGGCCTGTTTTTAAAATCTAACATTCATCTTTTTCTTTTCCTTCACCAGATGGCATCTCACGAGCTGGCTCTGCTTTATTTAATGAAGCTAGAAACGCTGTATTTGGGAAGGTTGCCCAAAGTTCCATCAGAAGAATAGCCAGGAATGTCTTTCTCCACCTGCATAACCTGGACTTGAGTTTTCATCTGAACAGGCAGACTGGCGCCTTATCCAAAGCCATTGACAGAGGGACAAGGGGCATCAGCTTTGTCCTCAGCGCTTTAGTATTCAATCTGGGGCCCACCTTGTTTGAAGTGTTACTCGTTAGTGGGATTTTAGTAAGTGCTGCTGAATGAAAATGGCCTCAGTTATGCTGGTATTAACAATGCATAGGGATTTGTGTGGCTCTGAAAATTAGAGCAGCAACGTGGTTGGCCATTTAAATGTGGCACTGGCAAAACAAATAGACAGGAGGGTACATCGTAAGCAAAACAGCAGATTGATTATAGGTAGTTCACTTTGGCGTTAATGACGGGGTTTTGTATCTATTCCAAATATAAACCAGTTCAAAACAAACATTTCGTTTTGGCACTTCCAGATCTGTCTGCCAGTGCTAAATGGTAGCATTTTCTACAGCTGAACTCTGCATAGACCCAATTCATGTACAATACAGGTCTTCCTTGAAGACATTACACTCTGAACTCTGTGTGTCTTGTTGATGGCTGCCATTTCTCAGCAATAGTTTTCAGAATTAAAGCTTGTTAAAAAGAGAGAGAGAGAGAGACGTCTTTGCAGATCACTGCCAGGCAATGACAGCTGTTGGGGTTACTCAGGGCAAGATGTCATTCCTCTATTCCTGATCCACAGAGATGATCAGCACTGAGGATTTTATCATGGGTTCATGTGGGCCAGAGTTTTAAAGTATGCATGCATGATTATCTTTTACACTATCCATGCATTTCAGCAGCTCCATACATTCTGCTGCTAAATGTCAGATAAGCCATTTAGCCCAGAATTCAGAAGTGTCATAGTCTTGTGGACTTTGGAGTCAATCACAGCCTTTGATTCCTCCCCCCATTGAAATCAATGGGGCTTATCACTGCTTAGCATTGATTGGAGTGTGCCATAAAAAGTAGGCTGAATAATGATATACCAAATTGCAGTAAAAAACTCAGAATCTCTGCTAGCTGTCTCACTAGAGACAAAACACAGGAAAACTGAAGGTTGAGCAAAAGACCCACAAGAATTAGCCCAAGATTGGCTTTGACAGTTTTCTTTAATTTGTGGCTGTGTACCCATCCCTTGTTCACAGTGGCTAGCCCCCATGCATTGTTAGTAACACACTGACACCAGGGTTGTGTGGGCAGCCCTGAACACATCATTGCAAAATCTCTTTCATTGAGGCAGCCAACAACTGGAATAGAAAATTCCTGCGCTGATACATAGGTCACAACATAAGGGGCAGTCGCAGGTTGTGTGCACTGGTTGTTCACAAAGGTCTATGGAGGAGCTCAGATGTGTGTTGTATCTGAGAGCTGGGTTGTGTTTGTTGCCTGCATTTCCATAGGCCTTGCAGAAGATTATTTCTTTTGTAGATCTTGTCTAAATACTTTTTGTTACTACTGAGACTGACCAGAATGTTAAATCTCAGAATATCATTACTTCATTGTCCTTTTGTTTCTTTCTCTCTCCCTTCCTCTCTTTGTTTCCTTCAGTATTACAAGTGTGGTGCACCCTTTGCACTAGTAACCTTGGGGACATTAGGCACGTATGCAGCATTCACAATAGGAGTTACACAATGGAGGTAAGGCAGTCCCCATTAACTGATTAGAAGTCATTGATATGTGGGGCCACAGCGAGAGGAACTCTGTATGCAAACCTTTTGTCTTACAGGACTAAATTTAGGATAGAAATGAACAAAGCAGATAATGATGCAGGTAATGCTGCAATCGACTCACTGCTGAATTATGAAACTGTGAAGGTGAGCCATTAACATTTTTAACTTTCCATATTGTCATTAACTCTGATAGACTTTATTATCAATTAATGTCTTTCCCCTCCCCTTTTACTCAAAGGGACTTGTATTTTTCTCCGTAATAATGTGTTTCAGAATTAACCCTTGCTTAACTAATTCTTTAGAATTTGGATGTATCTTGGCTCCAAATATTTTCTGCCCACTTATGTATTCTCTTTAAGTAAAATGGTATCTTGTAAGGAAAATATGGCCAAAGAACCTACATTCTCTGTATGAACTTGCTATTTTGCAATGTATAAAAAGATGCTTCTCTATATTTGGCCATGCTCATCTTGAACTCCTATTCAAATGTACTGGCGGGCATTTTTCAGTCCTCACCTGAACAAGGTAGTTTATTTGGCAATATTGTGCCAGTCACTCTTGCTCTTAGCCTCTCCATCTCATAGTTTTCTTTGGGGGATAAAATGGGGAAATTGAGACTGGAGTATGCTGACCTCAGGTATGAAGTCAACTGAGAACTGAGTATGTTGTCCTCAGCGTGACTAAACTGAGGTTGTCATACTTCGAGTATATCATGAAATGATATGACTTATTGGAAGAAATGATAGTATAGCTAAACTGGAAGGCAAATTAGTAGATTGGTCCAATCAGGGAGACCACAGCACTGAACTTGCAAGACTTGAGCAGGGCAATGAATGACCAGGGCTCTTGAGATCCCTTATCATGGGAATACCGTAAACCAAAGTTGACTTGTTTGGGAACAACACGAATAACATATTGACCTGAGTTTTGTGGAGGAAGATGGTTGGATAATAATGATGGGGTGTTACTAGATGAGCAACATGTCTAGGAAGATATGGCAGCTCTAACTGAGTAGCTGTTGGCCACCGAGATCAGGAAGGAGGTATAAAATAGGAGTGGCAGGTCTAATGTGAGCTTTTATCCTATAGCGTCCTGGGTGGTGTTGCTTCATAATTTACTCAGTATGCTTGGAAGGATGCAACTCTTTAGTGTTCTTCTTTTTGCTAGTATTTCAATAATGAAAAATATGAAGCCCAAAGGTATGATGGGTTTTTGAAGACATATGAAAATGCTTCACTGAAGACTACCACGACGTTAGCTCTGCTAAACTTTGGACAAAATGCTATATTCAGTGTTGGTTTAACAGCCGCCATGGTAATGGCCAGCCAAGGAATTATTGCAGGTAACACATATATATCTTAACCCAGTGGGTTTTTGTAACTGTTGCATGCATGCTTGGGTAAAAATAAATTACCTATAAACCATTACTTATTTTGCACAACAGTGGTGCAACAAAGTTAGATTCTAAAAGAGTAAAAATGTGGAAGAATGACATTATTGGTGTTAACAACTAAGACATTATTTTGAAGGGCATTCTGACAAATAAGTTTGACAAGGAGATTTATGCCATTTTCTTAATGCACCTAAGATTTACTCAAAAAAGGATCAGAAAAGTAAAGAGCAATGCAAGAAGTAATGCAGTGCTCTGAATCCTCTTGGCAGTCTCAACT
This sequence comes from Phrynosoma blainvillii, assembly GCA_026167975.1. Classification (NCBI taxonomy): domain Eukaryota; kingdom Metazoa; phylum Chordata; class Lepidosauria; order Squamata; family Phrynosomatidae; genus Phrynosoma; species Phrynosoma blainvillii. Next base: position 2,109,281 of record JANUYF010000009.1, read on the forward strand.
AGAGTAGATTGATTGAATCAGTGGGAGTTTCAGTTGCCTTTCTGTTCTCGTCTTGGATCCATTCCAGACTCCCCCCCCCAAAAAATGGAAAATCTTGGCTATTCAAGCCCCATTGGCTTAAATGGAGGTGTGCAGGCACGTGCCCCATTTTGTCCCCCTTCGCCGCCCACAAACAGGTGAGGGGCGTGGACTTGAAGTCCGCAAAAACGGAGGGTGACTGTACTTAGATATTGAGTCACCATTCAGCAATTGATTCCATGGGTTTGCACTAGTTGGACTCATCAGTCGGATTCAGACCTGAGAAAGCAACTTTTTTCCCAGCAAGTGCAAGGAATAACAGTAGTGTCCTACCTCTCAAACATGGTAGTGAATACACATGTCCCCTGCTTTTCAACAGTCCACTTTTTGATGATCCGCTCTTTCGACAGTAACCAGAATTCTACTCTGTCCATCCCACTCCTCTCAAAACAATTCCAATCAGAAATGTCTCACAGAAAAGGGGATGGATCATTATTGTGAGCTTTGTGCAGGCGTATTTCATTCAGATGCCTTTTCTTTCCTTATCCCTCCTGCCTCCCCATCCGTCCTTCGTTCCTCCATACGTTCTGATCATGCACACTGGTTTCCCATTCTCATAGTAGCCTCGTCACTGCCCTGGCTATCTTAAAGATTGAGTTCGGCGTTTCAACTGTTTTTGACAGTGCTCTGGGCCCTAAATCTTTCAGATAAGCTAGGAATGTCACCATAAAGAGGTGTGTAACCATAAAGAAGGAGAGCCAGCATGATGTAGTGGTTTGAGCATTGGACTAGGACTCTGGAGACCAGGGTTTGAATTCTGGCTCAAACATGTAAATCCACTGAATGATGTTGGGCAAGTCACACTCTCAGCCTCAGAGGATGACAATGACAAATCCCCTGTGAACAAATCTTGCCAAGAATACCCCATGATAGGGTCACCTTAGGGTCGCATAGCTCAGAAACGACTTGAAGGCACACAACAACAACAACAACAACAACAACCATAAAGAAAGTAAAAAATGTCAGTATCCAAATATATCAATTTTTTTTTTCATAAGTCACTCTTGCACAACTCCCCATGCTCTTTGCTTGTCACTTATTTTCCTAATTCCTCTTTTCAAATATCTCCCTCACATGAAGGTTTCTAGTCATTTGGCAGAACAGAAAAGTATGTTTACCAACTGGCTTAAAAATAAAAGCTATAATGCTTGTTGAATGTACACTCATCCCTCCAAATGCTCCGGGGTTGGGGGCACAGGACCCACGTGAGTGTGGAAAAACCGCAAATAACAAAAACGCTATGTTCTTACCTGAGAGAACACCTCTCTATGAATCTCTAGGTCCTCCAGTGCAACTCTGGGGTCACCTTCTGCCAGACATTGACCCTAGAATTGCACTGGAGGACCTAGATATTCCTAGAGAGAACATATAAATAAAATGCGTGAATATCAAATCCGCAAAAGTCAAAGCCGCAAATGTGGAGGGACAAGTGTAGAGTTGAACTGGGATAATCGCAGCCTGCTTTTAGAATTTGCTGCTGCTTATTGAAAAGCAAAGTAAATTGCAGGCATGTAGGCAGATTCCAATTCTTTCCCTTTTTAATCCATTAAGGTAACTTAACTGTTGGCGACCTAGTGATGGTGAATGGACTATTATTCCAACTTTCTTTACCCCTTAACTTCCTGGGAACAGTGTACAGGGAAACAAGACAAGCCCTCATCGACATGAACACCTTGTTTACGCTGCTTAATGTAGATACAAAAATTAAAGTGAGTAGTGGCCATTCAGTGCTTTTTCGATAAAATGTCTTAGAATGAATGGGGTCATCCTTGCTTCATATGATAACTAATTCCCCCCACCCCCTGCAAAAAATGGAAAGATGTATGTGAGAGATGTGGGCTTGTTATACTGTAAGAGTACTTAATGCAAAAGCTTAATTTAATCTTGCATTTCTGAAAGAGCTTTTATATATATATATATATATATATATATATATATATATATATATATATAAAGGCAGAGCAGTGTTTTTATTCTTTGCACTTTGTGTACACACAGTGCATTGAAGTCTTATTTTTTTATCATTTTTTAATTAATGATGCAGAATTTATTGTGTGGAACACTGGCTAGAAGCTAGAACTGTGACCGCAGAAATTCTTGAGCTTTAGAGAGAGGGAGAAGGAGATTTACCTGTGTGGCTAAAAGTGTTTGTTCCCTAACTCCTTCAGGCTACAGAGTTTGCCTGCGCCTCATTTTGAAATCAGATCAGTAGTTTAGCTTATTAAGCTCTGTGAAATACTTTTCTGGGCAGTGTGTAAAGCAGCACTCTTCTTTTAATAGGATAAAGAGCTGGCTCCACCCCTGCAGATCACGCCACAGACTGCTACCATCGCCTTTGATAACGTGCATTTTGAATACCTTCAGGGGCAGAAAGTCCTCAGTGGCGTTTCTTTTGAAGTCCCCGCAGGAAGAAAAGTGGCCATTGTAGGAGGCAGTGGGTCAGGGTGGGTAAAATGGAGGTGCAAAATTCTGCATCATTGATTGATTTCTATTTCTTTAAAATGGTGATAATTCTATTTTTAATGCCAAGCAAGTTGTTCGGCTTCTAATTTTGTCCCCTTTTCTTTCTTTCTTTCTTTCTTTCTCTCTTTCTTTAGGAAAAGCACAATAGTAAGATTATTATTCCGATTCTTTGAACCTCAGAAAGGCGAAATTTATGTCTCTGGCCAGAACATACAAAACATCAGTTTGGAAAGCCTCCGGAAGGCTATAGGAGTTGTACCTCAGGTATGGTGCCTCCTTTGTCTTGGAAGACACAGTGTTCTGTAAAAGTCTGGTGCAAATGATGGTTGGAAAACTGGGGCCATGAAGGAAATTGAATGAGGGCTGGGTGAAGGAGGAGTCAAAATGGGTTTGCTAGTGGACAAGAACTGGTCACTTGTTTTTTAAAAAGGCTTTTTGTGGGCCTAAAATGGCCTTGGGGAATTAAAAACATGGTGAAAATGTCCTCCGCACTCCCTAGAGAGCATTGGGGGACTTTTAAAATAGCTTTTAGTTTTTAGAAGGGCCTGCAAACAAACCTCTCTGGGGAGGAGATCCCAAAGCAGAAGTGCCATCACAGAAAAGACTCTTTTGGGGCAGAACTCCCTCTGCTGCTCAGATAATAAGTCTGAGCACAGAGGGACTTCTCAGGGTAACTTCAAACCATGGGTGGACACTTGTAGGGCAGACCAGAGATCCTTCAGAAATGTATTCATGTATTCATTATTTAAATGTATATTTCACTTTTTCTAAATAATGGTGTCATAAGCAGCTAAGAACAGACAGGATAGCATGAGAAATAAATCAGTTTTATAAAATGTAGAACAATCTATTAAACAGAAGTAGGGTTTTTTAAAGAAAGAAAGAAAGAAAGAAAGAAAGAAGCTACAAATAAAACAGATGATCTCGGCATCTTAAACCCCTTATCTAAATAAAAAGGCCTTTTTACCTGTGGATGAGTTGCAGACCCTCTGTCATGTCTTTGCACAAATGAAATGCTGGTGGGAACTTGCTGTGAGCATATGTGCTTATAAAAATCTGCACCAAGTTCAAGTGTTGTTTCTGGGTGCAATTCAAAGAATTGGTGTGTTAGATATACAAAGCCGTACCTGGTCTGGACCTGGAATGTTCTAATGGACCACTATCTTGGATATTAACTATCCCATGTATAACAGTGATCATTAACCAAGGCCATTTTCCAGGGTTCCTGCTTTCTGAGATCAGGCGGCTGATCGTTGGAATAGGACCTTTTCAGTAGGAGCGCTCACACGGTGGAATTTTCATTGGCAAAATATTTGCTACTTCTTTGCTTCTTTCTTGGCAAGGTTGCTTTGTGTTTTTATGTGATGTTTCTCTTTTTATTTTGTTTTGCACATTACGTTTATCTTACCTTTTATTTGAAGTGTTAATGTAATGACACATTGTATGTTTCCATTTATTGTCTTGACTTCTTTGATTATCATATGAAAATGGTCACACAAGTGCTGAGTTTCATAACTTGCAAAACTGACAGTCTAGTATGAGAATGTGAATAAGGTTATCCTAGGTTTTCACTGTTGCGTTTTAAATTATGTAATCATTCTTATTTATACTAAAAATAACAAAAAACATCTCATTTTGCACTATGTATGTACACACACATATACACACACGCCTGCTTGCATGGAGGAGAATTATTCTGGCAGTATCCATAACATTCTCATTAAAATGTCCATAAAACACTGTTGCCTGAAGGGATTCAGTGGAGGATTCTACACAATTTGCTATGGACTTCTCATTTAGAAACACATACATGCACACAATTTGCCAGTCAGCATTTCACATTTCAGCAGCATTGTTCTGCTTGCATGTGTCCTAGGATCCTGTTCTCTTCCACAATACCATCTTCTACAACCTGTCGTATGGCAACGTCAGTGCCTCTGCTGAAGAAGTCTATGCAATGGCAAAGCTGGCTGGCATCCATGATGCTATTCTGAGAATGCCCAATGGGTACAACACCCAAGTGGGTGAGCGAGGTCTGAAGCTGTCAGGTAAGTTAATAAATGTGCAACTTGTCTCCATGCTCATGCTGTTTCTGTCTAGCCTCAGGGTGTGTGCACAGTCGATATCTCCCGCACTCCTCAGCTGCTGATAATGTGGTTTACTAAGCAGGGTAAGATAAATGCTGGGTTTAATATGAGATGGTCATTCAGCAGCCCTTGAGATTCTGGTGCTGATGAACCACAATATCCTGGAGGGAACTGTTCTGTTTGAACCAGGGAGCAATACTATGTCTCTTTATCACTTCCCTCCCAAAAATGTTTTGTGGTATGTGCCACAGCCCTCAACAAAAATATTTGATCAGAATTAGGATGATCATTGCCTCATGTTTGGTGTGAAATGTTGTGTGCCTTCAAATCTTTTCCAACTTATGGCGACCCTGTTACAGGGTTTTCTTGACAAGATTTGTTCAGAGCATGTTTTGCCTTTGCCATCCTCGGAGGCTGAGAGAATGTTACTTTTCCAGGGTCACCCAGTGGGTTTTCACATCTGAGTGGGGATTCAAACCCTTGTCTCCAGAGTTGTAGTTGAATGCTCAAACCACTACACCACAGTGACTCTCCATGGAGTGAAATACCAACACATTATATAGATTTAGACAACTATATTAAAGTCTTTCATGATGCCTCTGGTGTGAATATAAATGGACAGCTGTAAATGTGCAACTTGTCAGTAATAAACATGAGGATAGATTAGAAGGTGATGACAGAAATGAAATATTTTTAGGGGTGGGACGATGATGTGATCCTGGTAATGTCCTGCCTTGGCTGCATTTAAACTGAAGATTTAATGGTGAAAAGGAACTTAAAGGAGACAATGCTACGTGGTAATAAGATATATAAGGAGAACATAACCTGTCCCCTCTCTGTCCTGTAATTCTTTAGCCTTTGAGCTTTCTTTGTGAACTTAATTGATATGAAACATTGAGGTTTTATATGAAGGAACTAAACATGGCGATTCGACTCTCACAGAGGTCCTTCTGAGTCTTTTCCAAACTTGTAGTTTCTGAAGTGAACCACTTATAAAATCAGTTTGAAAACTGGCAATTTATTTTAATTAAATGCTGCATTGTTAATGATAGTATTAACTTACTATAGGTAGCAAGTAGGTCACAATAATGGGAATAAAAATATTTAATATACAACTATGTACACTAACCACCATTGATGAGCATAGGCCTGGAAATGCAAAGAATTATCATAATTAAAACCTTACAATTTGTAAACCTCCTTGGATCCCAGTACTGGGGAAATGGCAGGATATAAATGAATTAATTATTATTATAAGTGTAATGTTTCAAACCTGGTATTTCTTTCCTTATTGAATACTGTGAAATTCTTTTAGAGACCATAGAACTAGCAGTGGCTGTGATTAATCATATTTTATGTGCTGGGTGTTAATTTTGCCTGTGAATAATTTTGCAGTGTTGCAGCCTTGAGTATTTGAAGGTGGAGTGTGGCATGTATTGTCTGCATGACTGTAGTGCTTTTGTTGTAGTCTGAGCTATGGAAGCAGCAATTATAAATACCCAGGAAATTCTGCTTTGCAAGATGGTTTGGGGCGGGAACAATGAGAGGTTAACGTATTTCTAGCAAAATAACATTTGAGAGTTGCTTCAGATATGACTGGGTTGCAACACAGAAAGCACTGCTCTTTGAAAAGCCCTTCTCTGTATGCATCACTTTTGATCCCTTGTTTGAAGTGCCTTTATGAATCCTGGTTACAAGAAAATCTAGTTATGGTAAATCATTGTTAGTATGGATGTAAGCATGATGATTAAAGCAAACGAGCATTGGAGACTGGGAACTTGAGGCACGCACATAAATAGGTTAGCTGTTTGGTCAAAGCGCTGTGACACTCAAATAAGACACACATGTTCTTAGAAACCACAGAGTTTTGCTGTGCAGGGATATGCAACCGGATGGATGGTTGCATTTGTCATATGGGCACAGAGTTATACAATTCTTTTATGCAGCTTTTCAGGTCGGGATTTTGTTCTCAAGTCTAATGCATAGTCCCAATTACATTTATCTGATAGAATTCATAGGATTTATGGGCATGCCGTTCTGCAGTTGATTCAATGGGTATTCTCTAGGTTTTTGAACCTGGCTGGGTTTCAAGATCTGCAAGGAAGACCCCCTCTCTCAGTCCCACCATCATCACCAGTATATTTGGTGGTGATATGGGAGACACTTCTCTATGTCTGCTCCCATATGTGGAACTCCTTCCCACCAGAAGTGTCATTGGTCCCCTCTTGATGTCTTTGCACTCACAGGCAGAAACCTTTTGGTTCAGGCAGACCTTTGTTGCAGCAGATGGAGTGTTGAAGAGAGGTGGGCATTGGGGCTGTATTTATTATGTTTTAAATGTGGGGGTTTCCCCCCACTGTTTCTACTTGTGTGGGAGGGTTGTTAAACATAAACTGGGGTTTAATTGTTTCTTAACTTTTGCCTTGGCTGTGTCAGGTTTCAGAGCAGCTTCTCATGTTTAATTTTGTTTCCCAGTCATGCATGTGATGTACTGGGACTTTGAAATGGGCACCAAGAAAGGTCCATACACTTTGGGGTCACTGCATCCTCTCTTTTTTTTTGCCAAATAGTGGCAGTAGCAAATGCAACACACTTCAGACTAGGCTGTTTATAGAGGGAGAGAGGAAGCAGGACTCACATCTTGGGTGAATAGTTCAATTTCTTGTTTATTGCTCAGCTTCAGCACAGCCACTTAAGGCTCAAAGTGAAATGAGATTATTATCCTCCTAAAGTGGTTTGCTAAAACAAGTCACTGTTAGTTAGGAGGGCACATCACCAAGAATATGAAGGTATTAAACAGAAGCCTTGTCAAATCTGTGAAATGTGGCTCAGGAAGGCAGATGCATATATAACCATTAATTACTGGCATTGCCTCCAAAATCTGAAATAGATTTTAAAATTCTTAAAACAAGCTTGAGTGTCTGATAGCGATTATTCTTTCTGAAGGGGCACAGAAGAACTGGCCTAGTGGAAACCTTAGTACAGTGGGGAGAAAAATGGTGCCAGAGTGCAATGGGTTCCCAATTTCCTTCAAGGGTGATTTTATGCTCTCAGATATAAATTGAAAAATGGGATGTTTGGGGAGGCAGATCCTCTTCTGGACTCAGTTGTCAATGCTGTTTTTGCTAGAGATAGATTGAGCTGTGCACACAGCTTCTCTGTGACTTGTATGAGTTAGACATACTAAATGGGCTCAGCTGACCCTTGGAACACCTATTAAAACGTAGGCTGCATCCACACTGCAAAAATAATCCAGTTTGTCACCACTTTAACTTCTGTGGTTCCATGCTGTAGAATTCTGGGATTTGTAGTTTTGTGAGACATTTAGTCGTCTCTGCCAGAAATTGCTGGTGCCAGAACTACAGTTCTCAGAATTGCGTAGCTCACCTATGGAATAAGGGTTGGACAGTGCTTCGTATATTTAGCATGGCTTTGCTGTTGCACCAATGTGTCCATTATTTATTGTTCAATTACACTTGGGTCTAAAACACACTGCAGAAATAATCCAGTTTGGGACCGCTTTGACAGTCCTGGTTCATTGCTAGGGAATTCTGAGAACTGTAGTTTTATGAGATATTTAGCCTTCTCTGTCAGAGAGCTCTGGTGCCATCACAAACTACAATTCCTAGGATTCCCTAGCACTGAGCCAGGGCAGCAGTTAAAGCAGAATCGAACTGGATTATTTCTGCAGTGTGTTTTGGACCTTGCAGTCCAGTCTTGTTCTGAGCATTTCAGAGTCTGGGATGGAACAGTGAGGAGTGTATCGATCCTGAACTGTGTGTAATTCCAGGATTCTCCCAGGGTTTGTTCAGTGCTGGACACTAACAGACATTACTGCTATAGCATAATCTTTACTGATGATACATAAGGCAGCAGATGGTACATATCAGAGAAGTACCCCAGACCTTTGGCTGATGGGGTAGAGTATCCCCTCAGAGCCAGTGGTTGGATTGGGCACCCAGACCAAAGTACACAAATGCTCAAGTCTATGAAAGCTCATGCTACCAACTTCTATCTTTCATTTAGTCTCAAATGTGCTGCAAGATCCCTTTAAAGTATACAGATGTCCCCCTCAGTAGCTGTGAGAACTGCACAGTTTGCAACTGAGAAAGAAAATCACTCCCTCAGTCCGTCCCCAGCCTTCATCCCTCTTCCCAGCCTGCAAGGTGACTAATGCAAGTTAACTCTTTCATGCCACTGGACAGCTCTTAATGTCTGGCCAAGGACTCTAAAACCCATCAGCCTGGGAACAGAGACCCAGCTCACTACATGGAGCAAAGATCAAATCACTTGGTGGGTGAAGAAAATGGCCATGTGTTGAGTGTAGCCACCCCACTCTGCCCTAGCCCCGCTTTCAGAGTTGCATTCAGGGCAAAAACAATTAGACAATGTTTGTTGTGACTTTTGTTTTATAGGAGGAGAAAAACAGAGAATCGCTATAGCCCGAGCCATCTTGAAGAATCCCTCCATTATTCTCTATGACGAAGCTACTTCATCTCTAGACTCGATTACAGAAGAGGTAAATGATGCTACAGCGTACTGTTCTTGTTTGATCTCTACACAGTCCTACCTCCCTGCTTTGCCAGATTTCCCATGGAAGCAAATTTGGGGATCTGGTGAGAGGCCTGGCCTTTCTAGAGTTGGATGCAGAAAGAACAGAATGTGAACTCGAGCGTGTTTCATCACAGTGTCCCACCCATATCATATAGATCTGCTGGAAGTGTCTAGTAACTTCCTCACTGTGAGAAAGGAGACCTTCATTTCAAAAGGAAGCAGTCATTCACTGCTTAACATTCATAAAAATGTGCCCTGTAAATTAGTTTTTCATAAATGTGAGCTGCTGAACCTTTTTGCTCATGGTGGGGTGTCTTTATTGTGATGTGAATCTGGTGTGCGTTGCCCTCTGGCCTGGTGTCAGTTTAAATTCACAGGTAGGGCTGTAAATTATCAGGATGTTTTGACACAGATGTCATGACTTTACCATAGCAACCACATCAGGCTTCATAGTGGTTAATACTGAAATCTCAGCACCAACAATAAGTCCCTAAATCGCTTTCCTTGTCTGTTGCAAAAGAGTCTCTTCACATGTGTTGGGTATCTTGGCGGACCTATTAACCTTCAAAATGAGATTGCCCAGCCTTTGACAGTCGGTTGAGGTGCATGTTCCTATCCAGAAAGGTAAAGATGCATCTATTGAGAAGAATTTCTTGGTTTCTGCACACTGCCGGCAGTATGAATTTCTCGCAAGCATTCTACTTATTCCTTGCATTTCATTTTGCTATATTTATTACAAGGTTGTCAGATGAAACTGAATGTTTACACAACACAGCTGCACTTTAAAAGCAGTTAGTTAAAAAAAACTGACACCTTTCCCCCAAAGTGTGCAATCAATCAAAAGAGTGGGTTGTGTTTAAGGGAAAGCAATGCTTCTTATCTGCAGTTTTAAGGGAATTGTATTTGTAGAGGAAGCAAAAGACAAACCACTGTCCACACATCCATGTTTCTCAAACTGGGAAGCAGGATTTTGGAGGCCTAGAAAAACACTCTTGCTGTGTATTCCCTTGCAAGGTTTACCTTATGACCCACCAGCCTTAGAGATTCTTATATCATTCTTATACAGTGGGCAGCACCCAAATTCTTACACTTTCTTATCTCTATGACTTTGGAACCGCTAACCAATTCTTAACAAGTGATGAACTTATTTTTATTTGATGCTTTCTTGAGGAAGCTTTCTCAGTCATCTGGAAGTCATAAAATGGTCTATCTGACACATACTTTTAATCTTACAGAACATCTTGAATGCTATGAAAAACATGGTGAGAAATAGAACATCCATCTTCATTGCACACAGATTGTCAACGGTGGTTGATGCAGATGAAATCATTGTCCTGGACCAGGTGAGAGCCTGTTTACTTTTAAGGCACACTTCCAATACCAGCATCTGGTATTGTCTGTGTATGTTTAGTGTGCATGGTGGGAGGGAGAGACTCAACCCTATATATTGGCTGTTTTAAGTTATCGATTATCATTAATCAGTTTCACTGGGTGGCTTACTAATTGGTTGGAGCACTATGCATTTGTGCCCCTACATTGTTGGATTTATAGTGTGCTTCTAACACATACATTTTATCACACCAAGAGTGCCACCATTTTTCAAATATGTACATTATTTTGCCTTTCAAGTAAAGATAAGACTGGACAGTAAGATCATGTCGTGGTGAACATGGCTTTTGTGGCTATTAGATACCCTTAACTAGATGAGAAGTCTCATATGCCAACTGGCTAAATATCTAGAATATTTCATTTATGTAATAAGACTTGGCATGCTTAGTGACCAGGCGATGGCGGCTGATTATTTGGGAGAGGCAGTGGATATGTGGAGCCAGAATGGGGCCACGTATCCTTGAAAAGGGGGTGGTTGGCTGGCACCCCAAAGGAGCTCTGCAAACTACACTTGCTTGCAGGTCCTGCTTGTAAGAAACAACAAAACAGCTTGATGGAAAGGCAAATACAATGAAGCACAATTCAAGCTGTATCAAGAAGAATCAGCTGTAACAATAAACAAACAAGCAAACCCACCCAGCAGATCCAGGGGAAAGGACTAGAGAATATATATTTATATATATATATATAAAAATAAAAATTTTAGCTAATGGGAGAAAGCACTTAGGAGGGATCAGTTTGACTTTTGAGAGCCTTCATCATATACCACAAATCCACCGAGGCCTTAATACTGTTGTGATAATTTCCCTAAAATTTCTTTCACATTTCATTTATTGTTTGTTTATTCAATGCATTTGTGAACCACTACTGTCTAATGGGTGCAATTCAAACTCTTCTAGTTGCAAATAGAGTTATAAGATATTATGACTGCACTTTGGTGCTGGGGGTAGGAAGGTAATGGGCTTATCTGGATGAAACAAACTCTCAAAGAATTTTGTTTGTCTTTTGTGTCAGCCTGAGACTGAGTGAAGGGGTGTGCGTGAAAGAGTGGAAGGTGGGTTGTTTCTTCAGCAGTGGAGATAACTGCAGGGAAACCTTCTTTAAAAAACCTGAGCCACAACTGCATTTCTTTCCCACATTGACATGTCCCTTCTTTGGATCCTGGCTGTAATAGCAAAGTGCTTTTTTCCAGCTGTGTGCTGGGGATCTCACATGGTTGCTTGAAAGCTTCCCTCAGTGGGAAGATTCATAATGACAGACCTCCTTCCTTTTCACACAGCTTGCCCACCACCATCAATCTTCTCCAAGGCTTGTTGGGTGTAAAGCTGCCATGTTTTCCCACTGGCTCTTCTCATATCTCTCATAGCCGGTCACATGGAAATTAAGCAAGAAAAGCTTTTCCCCATCATTTCATCTCCTTTCAGGGAAGAGTTTTCCATGCTAGCTCTTATTTCATGTCAACTTGCTTCTGAGGGCATTAAGCATAAGTGCAGGGAACTTTTCATGCTACAGTTATAGTACTATGATTCCACTTTAACTAGCATGGCAACATCCTGTGGAATCCTGGGATTTGTAGTTTGGTGAAGCCCTAGAGCTCTCAGGCTGAGAATCCTAAATACCCTTCCCTAAAGTGGCATGTTCATAAGATGTTGATATGTTAAAGTGGAGTCATAACACTATACTGCTATATGGGGCACAGCTAAATTGACAATAGAATTGTTTTTGTTGTGATGGACATAATTGAGACAGAATAAATTAAAGGGGCAGGAGTAAAAAAAACAAATTCACTTCTTCTGTGGTTGTTTCCTGCTGGATATAAAACAGGAAACCTGAAGGTGCTGATGAACGAATCTTCTGCAGGCCCATCTTCTCTGATGACTGTCCTTCAGGCCACCTTTGTCGTGCTTTAAAAATTGGGTGGGTTTCCCTCACCCCCATTTCTTTTCTATGAAGCAAATGTAATGCTACAATGCATTGGCATAGATGCATTGCACTAAATGATAATTACTGGTTTTTTTAAAAAAATACCCTATTAAGCAGCATCATTAGTGGTAATGGAACAGCTGGGATTCCTCAGCCCAAGAAGTGCCTTGCTTCTGCGAGCCTTTGCTCAGCGGAGACGATGCAGAGATGGTGGCAAGCCAGCTTGATGCATGTCTGGCTGCCGGCAAACTCATAAAATGCCACTGACTTCTGCTCCGTGGAACATTAGCAGCTTTGCCCTTATTGCTTGCAAAGAGGTATAGACCAGACAGTTGAATAAAGAAGGAGCAAGACAGAGAAGAAGAGGAAGAAGAAAGCAGGATTGTGGGCAGGAGGAGAGAACAGGCGTTGGAGTGTCATACAGCCAGTTTCCTGAACATTTGGAGTACATGCGGTATATCACAAAACATTTGAGTAAAGGCTTAATCGGGCACTAATCTTAGCACAGGTTTTGGGGTCAGATGGGAAGCTTTATTGTTCCTTAGAAATTGTTAGAAAGCTATTGTATTCCGTCTGTTTCAAACAGTTCTTTCCCTTTTTTAAAAACAACAACAGGTGAATTGTAAATTAGAGTGACCTATTGTAGGCTTGATTCATTTTTTAAAAAGAAAATTGAAAGCAGAAGAAAAATGCATATAATGTGAAGAAGAGTCCTGTTGATTTACCCAACAATGTTAATCTAACAGATGTAAGCTGCAAGCTTCAATTATAAATCATTTTAAATCAGAAATGTGCTTCTGATGTCACTGTAACCTCTGCGAGTTGGAACAGTCAAAGATAACAGGCCTTTAATTCAAATAATGCATGGCTGTTTCTAACAGCTTTTGAAGCACACACACACACACACACCCCCTTGCTAATGAAAACCTACTACTTTGAATTGGTCACTTGCTGGCCATCTGTGAAAAATTCATTATACCTATATGCCCCCTTTATATTCACCCACCGCTTTAGACAAGGCTTTTAGAGCCATTTTCTTACTCCACATTGTTTTCAGTTTTGCTGTTCCAGGGACCTATCAGCACTATTTGCCTAAGTAAATAGGCCAGATGCCTTTTTAGTGGCTGGAATACTTCCGGGTATATCTGAGCCTTCTGCATATATAATCTGATCAAATTCTGTTTGTGCACGTTCTTGTATTTGCTGATATAACTCATAACTTTTAACCAGGAGAAGAAAATTTGACAAATCTCCCTTCCGTCTGCGGAAAACCAGCAGATTTTAACTTGTTTAACCTGTAACACTTGAGTAATTCAAAGTCTGGCTATGATGAACGAACAAACTAGAGGTCAGAAATGTAGGAGACTGGTGTATACCAGAATTTCTTAAGCTGTGAGTGCATCTACACTGTAGAAGTAATGCAGTTTGACACAACATTAATTGCCATGGTTCCAACCAACAGAATTCTTGGATTTGTAGTTTTGTGAGGCACTAGTACTTTTTGGCAGAGAAGGCTAAAAAACTTGTAAAACTATGAATCCCAGGATACCGGAAGATAGAGCTACATCTCTTAAAGTAGTGTCAAACTACATCATTTCTACCATGTAGATGCACCCTATCTGATGTGGGGGACTGGCACAGGTTCTCCACTCCACCTTAGTGTGCCAGAGACTGGCACCATATTTGATCTTCTTTCTTTCCTGGAAGCTTGCTGTGGACCAGTAGCCAGTGGCTCATGGACTGGCACTGGTCAACAGATGACCCCTTTCAGGCGGTTTATCCATCTAGCTTACTCTAGATTTATCCCCTCCCTTAGACAAGGGACTACCAATGTGTGCATTGGTTTACTATTATTTTAATTCTTTTGCCATGACTTTGTGGGGATGTACTGTTCAGGCTCCAGAGAATCTTGGTTTTCATGGAGTTATCCTAAAACAGTAAAAGACATTCCTAGCACTTCGGTCTAGGAAGTGACTATGTGAATTATCCAAAGCCAGTGGCGAAACTGGTGATATTTCCAGCGGCCAAGGGTACAGGTTGAGTGCCCTGACCCTTCCTGATGGCAAGCCAAAAGGGAATATATTATTCAAAATGAGGGAACTTCAGGAATAAATGTGTGCATTTGCATAATTTATACAGGCTGTAGAAATCAGCTTGATGCAGGATTTGGATAGCATGGAGGCTGCCTTTTACTTTATTTCTATTTTTTTCCCCCTGTTCTGAATTAATTGCCAGGGTATAGCAGCTTAGCAATAGCAGCTTCATTATATGTCCCCATCTTTATTTAAATTGTTTTTATCTTACTTATAATGTACAAAGAGATTTAGCTACAGAGGGATAAAACAAGGGCATTGCTCCCCCAAATAAGAATTCTCCCTCCTGCAATTAAATTTTCTTTTAGTCCCCAAATTTCTAGTGTTGCCAAGAGTGAGACACTGAAAACCATTCGCACCCATAATTCTTCCATTTGCTGTATTTACATTCCCTTTGCAAACTTGGCCTGCCTCTTTTCTTTTCTTTCTAACCTGTCATTTTAAATATTCACCTGAGGTTTTAAGTAATTGCAGTGCTAGAAATTTGGGGGAGCAGAATTCCTATTCAAGAGGGTCAGTGCCTTCATTTTGCTCCCTGAATGTACACATGCACATCTAAACACACTTGCATGTGTGTATTGAAGTCCTCCAGCCAGCTACCTGTTGTCGCTTTCAGCATGCAAGGCTGCACTCGCTTTGCGCTTCCTCCCTCTTGGTGGTTTGCGTCTTCCCCTATTAAAACGAAGGCTGGCTGAATGCGTGCCGTGTTTCCTTCTCCGGGGTCGCGAGTCGGATGCCTCCGTGCTCCAGAGAGCTGATACCGTTTGATCATTGACTTCATGTTTTTTTAAAACAGGGTAAAGTTGCCGAGCGTGGCAAGCATTTAGATCTCCTTACCAGTCCCAGCAGCCTCTACTACGAAATGTGGCACACGCAGAGCAGCCGAATGTTGAACAGAAACCCCAAAGAGAGGTGGGAGGAGAGAAGCAGCCACATGTCCAAGGAGGAGGATAGGAAGAAGCTGCAAGAAGAGATCATCAACAGCGTGAAGGGCTGCGGCAACTGTGCCTGCTGAGTTGGGAGTCTGTTCCTCCCCTCCAAAGCAGTTGAACGGCAGCACAAAAAGTTTGCACTGAAGATGTTTTCTGCATTCTACAGAATAAACAATTCAGTAATTTTTAAAAGGATCTTTGAAAGGATTCTTCTCCATGGAACGTAATTTCTTTAACCAAAGGATCCTGCATTCATCTCTCAACTGAGATTGGTGGGAACAGGTTGAAACTATCTCAGAATAATCTGATTAAGAAATGTTTTTGTTGATACTCCAAGACTGGATGTACACATTTTTCCTCCCAGAAATGGTTTGTAACATGGCATAGATATCCCTGCTGTTTGACAAGAATTTAGATCTCAGCTGCACTATTGAGGTGTTTATCCTTTTGGATTAAAAATGTTTTTTAATACATCAATTTTAACAAGAGCCAGTTAATTAAAGTGCGTGTGCATGTGTGTGTGCACTAATGGGGGAAAGGAAACATTTACCATTCTTAAGTAACTGTTGGGTTTGATAGAATTTATATCCTTTTTGTAAAGAACACTGGACAGCAAGCTCACAGCAAATAAATCTCTTCTTAATCTTTCAGCACAGTTCCTTATTTTCCCCTTAAAGTAATTCATTTTGGGAGAACTAAAATGTAAAAATGATGAGAATTGCATGTATGATCTGTAAACTTCCCAAGGCAAAATAATAAAGATTGGCCTGTTCTTTGGTATTCCTAGAAATTGATAGGGAAATGGTTTTGTTAAATTCTAACGAACATTCAATATAAAATTCTGAGAGTTACTGCCCAACCAATAATTCAGGTTTCTGTAGTGAAGTGCAGGATGTCTTCAAACAGTCAAGCAAATTTTGGCATACCCATCAATTGTACTCCGATTCTGTTGATAAGAACTGATGATGTTACTTGTTTGAAAAATGGATAATGTTGGGGACCTTGATTAAAAATTACTGTTCAGCAGACATTACAGTTGAAGGATGACTGTGTGTGCAAAGCCAAGTCTTGCTAATAAATGGTGACAGTTCCACATTTCTTTTAATTTAGGACCTACCTTCTCCTGTTCTCTAACTGGATCTCTCTCCTTGAATTGGAGAATAGCAGAAGCTCCCAGAAAGAAACATCTCTCTCTCTCTTTTTCTGACAAGAGCAGCTGATAAAGTTTTCTGTCACTCCTCCCGCCGTTCCTATCGTGTGGATTCACGGTGGGAGTTTGAGAGGAAGGAGAGAACATCACATCAGTTTCTCCTCCTGTGTGTTGAAAAATGGTGTACATAGCTTTCTATTTCTGCTTCCAATATTTTCTTCCTCATTCTTAGACAATTGGTTACAGTTCTTGAAACGGAGACCCACGCCGTTCTTGAGAAATAATCTTTCTTGTACACATTTGGATGTAAAGATTGTTTTTCTTCAATCCATTACGCTGGAGGTGAGCCACTCGAACCATACTGGAAAATGAATGGGGAAGTCAAGACGGCACGCGCCTGGGAAATTCTGTCTTGTGACGGCGGTTCATTATTCTCAGCGTCTCTGACTACTAACAGTTGCTAGCAGGGTGCCATGGAGGACCCCTGTCTGAGTGACAAAATGAAAGCTGCACAAGGATGGGATTTGTGTGTTGTGCTTGTTGGTGCACACATATTTTCTTTACTGGGGGAAACTGAATCCTTATCAATTCCTTCTGTAGTGTTTGGACTTGTAAAAGCACCCACAAAAAAACCCGTAAAAATTTAAATTAAGTCGTCATGGAAGCAAAGTCATTTCAGAGTTATTTTCCAGAGTGAGAGTTGGAATGCAGAAGTATGTTTTTTCTTCTGTTTTACCAGTAATAATAAAGATTACCTTTTTTTCTTATTGGCTAGATTGGCCTTCCCAAGCCTTAAGGGCCCCTGGTACCCATCACCCCCAGTTACCAGTGGTCCTGCTGGCTGGGGATGATGGGAATTACAGCCCAACGCAGTTAAATTATATTATTTTGATGGCTGTCTGCTTGTCCTGACTCTTTTTGTGGGAACAAATTGGCAGTTGTTTTCTTTTGGTTGGGTTCCTGTGGGAAGTGAAATAGTTTCCAATCATGCTCTGTTCCCATAAATGAAGATTCTCTCTTCATCATTTCATTTATGTTGATCATCCTGTTTATTTCAGATATACTGAATTCTTCTCATTGAAGAAATGTCTGATGGACAGCTGAAGGGGGGGGGGGGAAACATTTTTGTAGCTGTGCACATTCTGTATATTTTGGACGTCAAACAATAGAGGGAAAGCTAGACATCTGCTCTGAACCACCATCCTTACTCTGAAAAGCCATATTTCTTAATGTCTTCTGTGTTTTACTTAAGAGTATCTTTTGGGTCAGGGAAGACATATTTGGAGGAAAGGGAGAGTAAGAGTCCTTGTCCCTTGCGGTATTTGTTAATGTATAGTAAATCATTTTGAAATCCGTAAAGTTTATTTGCATGAAAAATTAAAAGACAAGGAAGAAGTTGACAAAAAGCTATAGCAGTTTGACATTTCTCCCCACACGCAATGCAAATTTGGCTAGGATTTAACTCATTTTCTTGCTGTTGTGGCAAACTTTGAGCTGACCTCATTGGGTTTTATCTAGAGCAACATTGGTTTTGCCTTTTGTGAACAACAGTCTCATAAGGCAATTGGATATTTTAGGGTGGGTTGTTTTTGGAATCTTACACCAGTCACATTTCTTGTAAAATACGGTAAATCTGTTGAAAAGTACTATCGCTATAAACTCCTATCCCTTAACTGTTTTCAGTATCTTTCCATCATCCTTGAGTTGGAGACAGATCATTTTAACACCATTCCACTTAAACTATACAGTTATAGAATGAAAGCAAAGTGGCATCGAATTTTTAGAAGTCTGAATGGTGCTGTTGAGCGACAATAAAATGGAAGTTCAAGGAAACGTGGGTCCAGGTAATTTTTTTATTGGAAATCCACAGGATTCTACTTCCGACGAGATCAAGAGCATCCCTTCAGAGATAGAATTGGGATGGTGATGCTTGGCATCTCTGGGTTTTTGGGTTCACATGTTCAGATAAATGCAGGGCTTCCCAGTTCATTGGTTACCTTCTTTTAGTGCATGAAGGACCTCGTCTCCAATATGAAGGAATATGTGAGCAGTTCCTCCGTGTGTCTGTTTTTGTAGAGGAGAATGGCTCATTGCTTTAAAAACTGCTCACTTCTTCTAACATCTTGGCTATTGGATGCCAAAATGAATTGGCTCACAGTTTCTCTTCAAACAGAACTTGACGTAATACCAAGAAACCAGTTTTTCAAGCCAGCGTCTTGGCTATACTTCTCTGCAGATTCCATTGGGTTCAGTTCCCAACTCACTTTAATTTTAAACTGTTAATTGTACCTTTAAAAAAATAAAATAAAACTCTTAGAAATTCAGATTTTACTAGTAGGCAGGCCTTTATTTCAGTCGAACGGAGTAAAATGTAACTTGTACAGTCCACATAACCAATGTCAAAACCTTGTAATAAAAGTATTGTATGTAAAATGTCCATCTTGATGCCTTCTTATCCTAACTCGTGTCCAATGTGTGTAGATAATTATTACTGAAATAAATGATTTATTCCTTTTTGAACAGAAATAGGTGTCCTGTTGCAATGACTCTTTGTAGTAACAGCGTCATCGCCGATTCCAAGAGGAAAACCAATATTTTTTCTCCCGCCACTTTTTACACAGAAGGTCTGATAGTTTTAATATTATGTCATTTACTCAGGGAGATTGATTCTTGGAAGAAATCTTGCATAATTGTTTAGAAGGAAGAACTCCCCTCCTGCGCTGTCTCACCTTGTACATAATATATAGTGTCACATCATTAAAATAGTAAAGGTTGCTACAGTGAAATATCTTCAACCGTTGTATTGATTTATCTGACATGAAATCTTTTAATCTAACGCGAGTCACAGTTAGTGTTTGGTCTGTCTCTGTGTTGGAAGATATTGTGCAAGAGAGGATGGGCAGCTGTGGTGGACTGAAGTTGTTGCAAACCAAACTGGCCCGTTTTTGGCAAAAATACCCCACAAATTGCAGCCACAAGTCTCTCCTGGTTGCAATTTCCGGATTCATTGGACAGAGGCTTTGAGCAAGCCACTGCTTTAGAGGAGTTTCTAAGGAAGGGTTGCTATTAAATTCTCAGAATTGTTTGTTGTGGCCCCAGAAAATGGTGAAAGAAAAGGCTAAATGTCTCCCAAAACTCCAGTTCCCAGAATTCCACAGCACTGAGCCATAGCTGTTACAGTAGCATCAAACTGGATTATTTCTGCAATGTGGATGCAGCCCCAAAGTAATTGAAAAGATAGGGGACTTTCTGGTACAAGATGGGTCAGGTTGGCGTGGGTAGCCATTAACATTTATTTACTTTCCAAAACTTTGATCCTGCTT
The DNA here is from genome assembly GCA_026167975.1 of Phrynosoma blainvillii. Classification (NCBI taxonomy): domain Eukaryota; kingdom Metazoa; phylum Chordata; class Lepidosauria; order Squamata; family Phrynosomatidae; genus Phrynosoma; species Phrynosoma blainvillii. The sequence goes on from JANUYF010000009.1 coordinate 2,129,273, forward strand.
TTTTATTTTAAAGGAATCCTAGGGGCCAAGCAAGAATAGACCCATTTAACATAATAAATGCTTGATTTTTTTAAAAAAAATAATAATCAGATGACAATTGTTTAAAAACCCAGGCCTTAAAATGACTGTGGGAAAGAGGAGCAGCCACAAGGGTTGACATGTCCCACTCTTGGTGTAGGGAGTTTCAAATTGGGGGGGGGGGGAACCCCATGAAGGTGGCTTTTCCTCCATGGTGACCCTGTATTTTCCAGAGAGTGGAGAAAGCAAAAGAAGCTTTCTGAAACCATATCCAGGGGTAGCCATGTTGGCCGTATAGCAAAGTACAGTATCATCCACGATCCACAAAACTGTGATACCTTTATTGGGCCAAGCAAAATGCACATGAGACAAGTTGGAGGCTATAGAAGCTCCACGGGCTTCTTCATCAGGCAAAAGGGTTAAAAACCCTCCTGCTTCCTTTTTAACCCATTTGCCTGATGAAGAAGGCAAGAGGGGATGCACATGATCCATTTTGCAAGCTTTCCAAGCTCCACTGGCTTCTGCATCAGGCAAAGCGGTTAAAAAGGATACAGGAGAATTTTAAAACCCATTTGCCTGATGAAGAAGGCCGTGGATGCCCATGGTCCATGCTGCAAGCTTTCAAAGCTCCACTGGCTTCTTCTTCATCAGGCAAAGCTGTTAAAAATCTTACAAGAGAAAGAAAAGTTGGGGGGGGGGGATGACAATGTTATTCATAGCCCTGCATTTGGTCCAGATATTATGCTTGTTGCCCTCAGTTTAAATGGTATGGAAAGGTATTCATTCAGGTGGGCCCCTCCTCCTTTTGGCCATGGGGATACTGGGAGATTCAGTCCAGGAAATTTCAAATTCTGTGATCAAGACAATCTGAAGATTGCAAGGGAGCCCGTCTTCTTCTGTCCTGGCTGTTTTGAGCCTAGAGTTCAGCACCTTGGACAGTTCCTGACTGAGCAGATCCATGGACTCCTGCTTCTCAAATCGAGTTTGAAATCTCGCCTCATTAAGCCCTTGTTACAAAAGTAACTGCGGCTATTTGCAACTGGAACTGTCTTGTTACTTGTAACTGGCATTTATTTGCGAGCGAATCCTTGCCTTGCAGGGGAGATGCCATGGTCATTCGGGTGCTTTTCCCAATTTGTTGAGCTCTGGGTGTGCTATTTTCTCTGCTGTTTTCTCAATTACAGGGGTGGGGGAACCCTCATGTGTATATAGTTTGACATTATTTTAAGTAGTTTTAATCTCTCTCCTTTGACTTGTTAAATTGATGTGTTCTCAGCTTTGAAAAACTGTTTCGATTATTTACAGTGCTTTACATTTATTAGGTTGATATCATTGGAAGGCACCCTGAGATCTTTAGGGATAGAAGGTAAGAGATAAATATCGTAATAGTTAAGTGTGTAACTCTTTCATTTCCCAGTTCTGCCATCTGTGTAGGGCTTTGAGAAGGAACTAGGGCTGCTCTGGTGCTACACACATTTCCAATCATGCGGTTACACCACAACTTTTCTGCCTTATCTTCTGCAGGCACAACCCATTTTGTTCAATTGCAAGGTGTTCTTTCCCCCCTTTTCTTCCCTTGATGTGAAGAAAGCACAAGAAATCTTCCAAAACCTCCCGAAGGGGCTGAAAGACAAATGTGCCATCCCAGTTTCTTGGGCATATTCCCTGCTATTCTCCCATGTTTTGTAGCCATCGATAAAATTGTCAAGACAAACACTTGCCTCACTCTGGCCTTAAAAGCTGCCCACTGTCGCTTTTAGCCTTGAGGGTTTATGAGAGAGACATGTTACTTTTAGCTTCTCTTGGGGGTTTCTGACTCATAGAGTTGCCAGAAGAGGAAGGTGACTTCAAGATTTCTGTTTCCTCGGATGCATGGGGTGAAACTATGCCAGGAAGAACTTTTATCATTAATAGATAGTCCTTCCTGGGCATAATTTCATTCCATGCATCGGAGGAAGTAGACCAAATTTACCAAAACTTATGCTATTTCTTTTGCACAGTCCGTCTCAAAGTTGCTGCAAGATCCCTTTCCATATTGATATTCCAGACCAGGGGTTCCCAAACTTTAGTCCTCCGGGTATTTTGGACTTCATCTCCCAGAAACCTCAGCAGGCCTGACCAATGGTTAGGGATTCTGGGAGCTGAAGTCCAAAACTTTTGGAGGACTAAAGTTTGGGACTCACTGTTCCAGACTAACATGGCTAGGTCTTTGAATTCTGATGAGGCAGTGAATAGATTTGGTGAAAAGAGTATTATTATTATTATTATTATCATTATTTCACTCGCTTTTTCTGCTCTCCATCCTAATCACCAAATAAAGGTTGGCTTGCCCTTTATGTGTCCCTGATGTAACTTTCACACAGCAATGCCAGCTAGTGGTCCAGAGGTCAACAAGGTGGATCTGTCTTGGGTTATAGTCCGAACTTTAAAGGATCTCTCTCAGGTGCTGGATCAATTTGGAGGATACAGTTCAGCACCTTGAATAGCATCTTTAAAGAAAACCTTGAGAGCAGCTTTGCCAACCCACAGACCTGGAAGGCAGAAGCTCCCAAGGGATGAGGCGGTCCATTTTTTATTTTTTACTTATTTCGTTTGTATGCCGCCTTTCTCCCAAAAAGGGACCCAAGGCAGTTCACAAGATAAAAACACCTTAAAAACAATGTTTAAAAGCTCAAAATAATCCAGTTAAAAGAGTATGTAGAGAGATCTTATAGTACCTTTGAGACTCACTGAAATAAAGAAGTTGTCAGCATGAGCTTTCCTTAAACTTAAGCATTATATGCATCTGAGGAAGTAGAATTAAGTTTATAAAAGCTCCTGCTGCCAACTTCTTTCTTTCAGTGAGTCTCAAAGGTGCTACAGGAGCTCTCTACAGACTGATTCTACAGAATAACACGGCCATATCTTTGAATTCTACCAGTTAAAACAGTCTAAAGTTAAGATGAAAAACGTACAAAAGTTAAAACACATACCCACTTTTTAAGTCACCCTGTCATGATTTTAAAATATCTGCCTGAATAAAAATGTCTTTACATTTTCCCGCCTGGTTCAGAAGCTCATAGAGGAGCATTGTTTCAGCGCTTGTGTTGGCTCTCTTGGATGCATACCTTGGCATCCTTTGGCATCCTTTGGATTCTATTCTTGCAGTCTTTGTAAAAGAAACCCTGCTATGTATTGCTCTGCAGCCTGATTAGAAATACCTCCAAAAACTCGGATGCTTTTGAAAGGGGCCGCTGCGGTCAACCTCTCTTGCCTCACGCTGCACAAGACGTCTTGGAACAGTCCACAGATCCTCCAAGGATTTGCAATCATTAGAAAGGTAAGAGATGCTACTAGCCATGCCATTTGCCATCGGTTTGTGGTCAAAGAGCCTGATTTCATTGGTTCCAGGCCAAAGAATTTCATCTAGTATTGCAAAAACATGCCTCTCTCTACAGATGAGAGATACTCTGTTTGTGTCCTGCTGGGCCTTCCTGGTATACAAGGGAAAGGTTTAGCAGGAATGGATAAATAAATCTAAGCAATGCATCTGGTAGAATTGGTTGTGAATGCAAAATATTGGGAGCAGAGAAGTCCATCCTTAGTTGGTGTCAAGCTGAAGGAAAGTGGAAATTGTAACGCAGCTTAAAACAGAGCTCACTATAGCAGCAAATTGGTTGAATATAGGACAAAGTGGAGAAGAAACAGCATGCAAACTTGCCTTGCAGCCAATCTGTGCATAAGAAACAAATGCAAATAAAATTTAAGTTTGCCTATCAGATACAAAGTCAGGGAAAGGTTAATACGAAAATATAGTAGCTTAGCTTTTAATTCACCTTGGTCCAAAACACACTGCAGAAATAATCCAGTTTGAGACCGCTTTAATTGTCCTGGCTCAATGCTAGGGGATTCTGGCAACTGTAGTTTTGTGAGACATTTCGCCTTCTCTGTCAAAGAGCTCTGGGGCCACAAATAAACTACAGTTCCCAGGATTCCCTAGCACTGACCTGGGCAGTTAAAGCAGTCTCAAACTGGATTATTTCTGCAGTGCGTTTTGGATCCTTGGCGTAAGGAGGGGAGTATAGGGAATGAAATGAGAGGGTTTCACTCCCCAAATTCTGCCCTTACCAGATGAAATTTCCCGAACTTTTAGCCACACTGTTCCTCTCCCCTCCCCTACTTTGTATATGTGTGTTTGTGTACATATGTGCATGCACACCAGCTATACAATCTACTAAATAGGGATCATGAGACATGCATCTAAGGGGCCTGGCTGCGAATCTTTCAGCATCCATCCTTAAGCCATTTTCTGTCTCTTAACAAGCTTCTAGCTTTTCAAGGTTATGCATGCAGTGGTTTGACAACAGAACAGCTAAATACTTTAAACCTCTAAAAGCTTGTCAGAAAGAGAGAGGGAAAAAAAGAAAGAGAAAAATCTGGAAAATAGTTTTATCAAGAAGAAAAAAAACCTTCCACATTTTAAAATCAGTGTCACAATATTTTTGGTCCCACCGTCTCCTGAATCTTGACAGCGCAGTGGCAAAAGAAAAGGCCAGCAAGCGTGACTTTTGGTCATGCGAGGAGGGAAGCTGCGAGATTCTGCAGAGGTTCATGGAGTTCAGTCGAGATGCCTTTTGGACAAAGAGAAAAGGCAGTCGCTTTTTATTTTTTAAAAAGACATGGCATGTGACATGGCAGAAGGGTTTCTTTCCCCCTGCCTGTCTGTCCTGTCTCAGGTCCGGATGTCTTGGGAATAGTGAGACCTAGATGTCCAAAGAGAGAAAGAAGGAGTAAAGATATAGAATCATAGAATCACAGAGTTGAAAGAGACCCCAAGGGCCATCCAGTCCAACCCCATTCTGCCATGCAGGAACTCCCAATCAAAGCATACCTGACAGATGGCTGTCCAGCCTCTGTTTAAAGACCTCCAAAGAAAGAGACTCCTTAGGTATCTGTCAAAAAGTTGACATTTAAATTAAGGTCTGTGCACACTGGAAACCGATGTGACAGTTTTGTCTTGGTATGGTTTAAAGGTGGTGCTGGAGAAGATTGCTGAGGATACCATGGGCATCTTTAGCTTTAGCTGTCCCTGCATGGCTGAAGAGGGCTGGAATAGATGACCCTTGTATTCCCTCCTAACTCTACGATTCTTTGATTCTACAGTCATCCCTCCCCGTTCGCAGAGGATCGATTCAGGCCCCCCACCGAAAACGGGGAAAATCACAGATATTCAAGGCCCATTGACTATAATGCCCTCTTGGCTTCCCATCTGCAGAAATTCAAAACTGTGAATGGGAAGTCTGTGAACGGGGAGGGACAAGTGTAGCTTTACTCATACGCCAAATTTAATTAATAGATAAACTAATAGTCATGCACTGAATTAATCCCACTAAGATTTCCTTAACAGAAGGATGCCCATAATAGGAAAAGGCTGAGACAAATTGCAGCAGCGAGAGGGAGTGGGAAGAGAGTTGGCTGAGATAAGCAAAATGGGGACTCTGCGTCCAAAGGCGAGGGAAAGCACTGGGTGAGGGGCGGCAGGAGATGGAAAAGGGGCGCCCTACTTCTTTCTGGCTTAATTTGCTCTCAGAAGCACCTCACTTGACACTATGGGAAGTGGTGGTGCTGGGTGCATACTCCTTTTTCCCTCCACCTGCTTGTCCAAACCAGTCTTGAGTCAGTGGCACAGTTCCTGTGCTGGGTCTGCAGGTCAGGACTGTCTCAAACTCCGAGACGTCAGTGCCAAAACCTGAGTGCTAGAGGAGGCTCCTTGGTACGCAGGGAGGTCCCTAGCAATGCCATGAAGCATCAACCAGAGTTGGACAGAGTATGCTGCTGAGACAAAAGACATCAAGTTTAACAAAGGAGGTGCACACACACACACACACACACACACACACACACTTTTCAAGGCAGTGTCCTTGCCCTCAGGTGCCTTCCCTCTTGCCCTGAGGACTAGAGAAGATGGCAACCCTAAGGACCAGAGATCTGGGAACTCTACGCCCATTTGAGAACAAGGACAAAGAGTACGGTAATTAAAGTTTCCTAAGGCTTCAGCTTTTAGTAAGGAAGCAAAAATATTGAATATCAAAAATACCCAAGCCAACAAGCCTGTAAGGGTCTAGCTTTAAATCTGCAGAGTGGCAGAAATGTGCTCTTGTCTTAACTATGCTTCCCTATGAACTGAGACTGACTCCAAAAACAACACAAGTAGCTTGTAGTTCAAACAAAAGTCTACTAATGGCTTTAATCTATACATACATAAAAACTGTCTCCTAATCTAGCTAGTGAATAGTTCAGGTAGAAAAGTAATCTTTATTTCACCATCTTTCCAAAGAAAGTTGAGAGAGGAGGGAGATGGAAAACACCCACAGTTCAAAATCTTGAGAACATCTGTTAGTCCCAAAGGGGGAGTGACTTAATGCACACGGTTAGTTTGAATGAGAGAGAGAGAGAGAGAGAGAGAGAGAGAGGAGTTTGCATGCAGGAAATCCCTGTCTGTCTAAGGAGGGGGAACGAGAATGCAAAAATCTCCCAACACAAAGTTACTGCAACTTAGGCAGTGGCCTTTTGTTCAGAGAAAAGGCAGCCTGTCGAAGCCGCTTTGGACTTTACTTTGCTCAGGGAAGTGCCAGGTAAACAGCTCTTGCCGTCCGGCTTCATGGTTGTGATAAGTCTTGGATGCCACCAGAGAGAAGACAAAGAGAGCCTGTTAGTTCTGTGTTTGCTAGCAGGAGTACAGTCAGCCCGGAGGGGGGCATCCTCTGATGTTGCCCATAAGCCAGGTTTGCATCCCTGCCAACTCAGCTTAGTACCTGCAGGGAGGTAATCTGGTATTCCTGGGTCATTAGATAGTCTCCAAACGCTCTCATTTGTGTACCAATTTATTTCCCTTGTCTGCATTGCCAGTACAAAGGTCCCTCTGTCGGGATTTTTGCCAGCCTCTTCCTGTGGAAAGGAGGCAGCAGCAAACACATTAATCTCTATTTGTAGCTCTCTCTGTTTCTCCGGCGCTTCGTTTTTGTGTTTAGTGCTTACACAGTGAGCACTTTTCTTCCAGAAGATGCTACCAAATTATTTGTACATTTAAAGCTTTCCTCCTACTCAAATGTTCCAAGTAAATGGGGGATTGTCAGTGCAGTATTGGTGATTAAAAAGCACAAGGTGTCGGGAGCGGAAGGGAGGAAAGGAACCAAAGCAGCCTACGATGGACTGAAAACAATTTATTCACTTAGAACCATCTGAGGATTTCGGCTGTTTCTAATCCTCCTCTGGAATGGCTGGAGGAGCTAAATGGAAGGTTTGGTAAGAATCAGGAATGGTTCCTAATTGTCACAGTGTGTCCCTTCCGAAAAGGCACTTAGATATTGTTTGTGTGGATTTGGCACCTGATCTGGAAGAGTCAGATTTAAAGATTACACGATTGACCATTTTTTGGCATCTGTTGGTGCGAGTTGGCGCAATTCTTGGCTGCTGTTCCTTCCTGAATGAAGTCCAATTCTTTGTAGGCACGTTTCCATCTGGTCAGGCTTTAGGACTCAAGCTGTTTATCAATATATATTCAAAAAGGCTCTTGTATTAATAACAATCTGCAAAAAAACCCCAAAAAACCCAAGCCCACCTCCAATCCCTCATCATTTCTCTTCCTAATGCATTTTAAAATTTTATTTGCCTCCTTTCCTTGGAAATTGGGAAAGAAAATAATGTTCTGTGGAGTGAAGAATGTATATTCTCTCTACAATTCTTAAAATTACACCAACAGACGTGTTCTGATTTTTTATATAAATAATTTGCACAATGCAGCAATGGACAATGCACAATAATTTGCACAATGCAGCCCAAGCTGAGGGTGATTTTTAAGGTTAGGTGACACAAAGCCTAATTTCAGGGCCCCCATCCAACCACGGGTAAGGCAGCTTAACAGACAGAGTACCTGAACCGACAAAGAAGAGCATGACTTGTGGGCAAGAAACTGCCACTGGAAACCATGGCTTGGCATGAGTTTATTACTTGGATCTTTTGTCCTTTTTAAGTGACCGCTCATCTCATTTGTAGATTGGCACTCCCAGCCTTATCTCTTCTTTTGTCAGAGGTTACTTCCTTTGTTGTCTTTGCTTAGTCTTTGCTGTCCCTTTGTTAGAGTGTGTTAAAGAGTCTTAGTCACACATTGGGTCTCCTCCTGATTGTGGCTACCAGCCCACCTTCATATACTCCATTTGAGCCAATGTTAGGGGCTTCTGTAAGCACACCATGGTTTTATTTCCCCTACCTGCTATTCCTGACTGGATTCCTTGAAACAATAAATATATCTTTTCTCTCCCCCCCCCCTTTTTATGTCATACAAGCATCCAGAGGAATTCCTCCTTATTTATACCCAGAAGCTCAACACCAGCCTTCTGCATTCAGCTGGCATGAATGCAGAATGTTATTTGTTGTTGTTGTTGTTAACTGCCCTTGTGTTGATCTTGACCAGGGTGACCCTGTGGATGAGACGTCTCCAAGACCCCCGTCCTCCACTGCTCTGCCCAGCTCCTGCAAACTCATACTTGTCGTACCTTTAATAGAGTCCATCCATTTGGCCTCTGGCCTCCTCTCTTCCTCCTTCCTTCCCTCCATCTTCCCCAGCATTATTGTCTTTTCCAAAGAGTCCTCTCTTCTCATGATGTGTCCAAAGTATGCCGGCCTCAATTTCGTCATCTTGGCTTCCAGGGAGATTTCTGGCTCGATCTGCTCTAGGACCCCTTTGTTTGTCTTTTTGGCCATCCATGGGATCCTCAGCACTCTTCTCCAGAAACACATTCTCTCAAATGCATTGATTTTCCTCCTATCTTGTTTCTTAACTGTCCGGCTCTCACATACATAAATGGTAATAGGGAATACAATGGCGTGTGTGATTCTAACTGTTGTGTTTAGTTGTATATCTTTGCATTTTGCATTCCTTCTGAGGAACAGTGGAATACAAATGTATTAAATAAATGTATTAACTAAATTCACCTTCCACCCACTTTGAGGTGCAACTCTGTTTATCTCCAGGTATGTGTGTCTGAAATGTTTTTGTCTGTTGTGCAAATCTGTATATCTGCACTGAGCTATTTCTTATTTGATTTCTGCTCCATCTTTCCTCCTAAATGGGATGCAATTGAATCAATTTAATAAACCAATACAGACTAAAAACATAAAAATAAATTGATTAAAACATCCAACCAATGTTAACACTCTGCCAAATTTACCTATTTGTTTGGGTTTTCTAGGTGTTGATGATAACCTTGGATAGACAGACTTAATTTGGTTTATTACGCAGTGATGAGACATCATTGCATACTAATTGAAACTAATATTCAGCCAGACTCAAGAGACGTTTGGTGAGAACAAAATGGTGCTGAAATGTCCTTGTGGCTGAAAATTCCCAGAAGAAATGTCAAAACCGAGCTTCATTTAGAACAGGTATGTTATTGTTGTTGTTGTTGTTTTAGTTGAGGCACTTAAAATAATACACACACACACATATACAGGTTGAGTATCCTTTATCTGAAATCTTTGGAAGTAGAAGTGTTCCATATTTCAGATTTTGGAATACTTGTATTTCCATATGCATAATGAGATATAATGAGGCTGAGAGAGACTGAGGATCTATGAAATGATGGGAGGTATGGATTTCTGCCATTTTATAGATCCTCACATCTCTCTCCAGACTTGCAAATATAGTGCAAGTACTATGTTGCCTATGTTGTACACAATGAAAAGTACAGCAGCAATCTAGCAAAACCCACTTCCTCAGCAAACCAGTTACTTACCCAAACCCTGTATGGATAAAAGGGCCTTTGCCTTTTGGTAGAAGGACAGCAGGGAGGGAGTTCACCGGTGAGTCCCTCAGATGGAAGCTGGACACACCAGACCATGAGAATATTATCTAAATAAGACACTGAAAGAACCTTATTGTCATCAGTAAGATATGAAAGGTGAACATTTAAGCGAATGAAAGAAAATTCAATTTAGAAGGAAACCTTTCAGACTCAGTTCCACAGTTTGCATCTCCCAAGCTTATTCAGAGAAACCTTTTGTAACCATAGGTTCACAGATGGAGATCTTTTAATTTGCCAATAACTGGCAACAGAGATTCTTTGTGCAATTAAAACATGGCCATGAGCTCAGGATGAATTCCTTGGACAAAACCAGAAAAATAACCCTTCAGCAATCCAATTTGGTAAAACTGGAATTTTATCCCCAATGATATATAGGTAACTGTTGCCTTTTATTTTGTATAGCATGATGACTTATTCAAAAGGAACAAGTCTGTTTATTAAGAGCTCCAATATAGGTCTGAGCAGCGGCAGTGCTTCTTTCTTTTTAAACTTTGATGGCACCAGATGTCCTACAAAGTCCGTAATGAATTCCTTTCTCAAAAGAGGTCACCATCGCCTACATTATTCTTCTTGCCAAGATGGCAAGGCCAGAACCGTCTTGTGACCAGAACCTTTGCTTCCAGATTTAACAATGGCATCACATGCATGTTGACTTATTTGAGGATTGAAACAGCACAGTTCCCGGACAAAAGTTTAATCCCAAAAGGATACTCTAAAATTTGAAGTCGATTTAATAAAATTTTGAAAACAGGCATTTATACAAGGATCCTACCTTCATCAGTGATGTCCGTTGGAACTGGACAGACTCTAATCTTATATGTGATTTACTTCCGCATGGATGAATTAAAGTCCAGAAAATATTTCTAATGCTTGTGTAATACCTAATAATCTTAGCTTAACTCTGTGGAAATTCAAATCTTTTTCCGTCTTAATTCATCCTATCTTAATTTGTTTGCCCTTCCCACTAAACTGCAGATGGGCAATGGAGGAAGCTAACTTCATTTTACATAATTTGGGTCACTTCATAGTACTTGCTTAATATAAACCTCTTCGATTGGCATCTTTATCTTTATCTCTCTTTGTGGAATAATAGCATCTTAACTCAGGACAGAAACATCCAAATGCAGGCGTCTGACTAACATCTCCATTTGCTTTTTCTCCTCTTTGGTTTGTAACCTCTTGCCTGATGATGAAGAAGAAGAAGCCAGTGGAGCTTCAAAAGCTTGCAACAAGGATAGTATTGTGCATTTCGGTTGGCCAATAAAGGCATCACTGTTTGGATTTGGATTTTTGAATGTGGAATAACGGGTATGTTTTCAGATTACAATATCAGCCTGAAAGGCTTAGGTTTTGCAGGCTAAACTATCTGACAGGAAGGCCTTTAATTTCACCTGCGCAGCGGACCGGCTGACTTGTACAAAAGAAGCCTTGACCTTCCTCCCTGTGTTGATGTGAAGCTTGTCTTTCATTTCTTCCTTGAGCAATTCCCTCCTCTCCTCTCCCTCCTACTCCTTTCAAATAATATCATTATAATTGTATCATCAATTTGCGATTCCTGGTTTTCAAGAGGTCCCTAATTTGGTTTCAAATCTCTCTTCGTGATCCTGGTGTCCCTCCTGATTTGGGTAGGTAGGCTAATGACTTTTCATTCGCAAAACCCTATTCATCCAAATTAAATGTATTGAGGAACACCACAGCTGTGTTTACTCCATGGGTTTTGTCTCCTGTAACTGTTAAAAATGCTTTCCTAAATTATGTTTGTTTTATTTTGTTGCAGTTGTTGCGTGCCTTCAAATCATTTCCGTTTTATGACAACTCTAAGATGACCCTATAATGTGGTTTCGTTGGCAAGATCTGTTTTGAGAGGGAGTTTGCCACTGCCTTGAGGCTGAGAGACTGTGACTTGCCCAAAGGTTATCCAGTGAGTTTCCTAGGCTGAGTAGTGTTTCGAACCCAGAGTCTTCATCTAGCAGTCAAACTCCTACACTGCATTGGGTCTCCTTTATTTATTAGTTTTACCTCCTCCTTCTCTTGAATCTAAATCTTCCTTTTAGTTATTGGATTTTAGCCATTTTTATTAATTTAGCTGCATTGTTGGTTTTTAATACTGTATATAGCCTTCAGCAATTTGAAATAAATACTGTTATGAAATAATAGACTATTATTCATATCTACCTATCTATATATTTGTAATACCTGCATACTAAGAAAGGAGGGATGCTAGAGAGGACAGAATATAGGTCCAAAACACACTGCAGAAATAATCCAGTTTGACTCTGCTTTAACTGCCTTGGCTCAGTGCTGGGGAATCTTGGGAATTGTAGTTTATTGTGGCCCCAGAGCTCTCTGACAGAGAAGGCTCAGTGTCTTACAAAACTACAGTTCCCAGAATTCTCTAGCATTGAGCCAGGGCAGTTAAAGCAGAATCAAACTGGATTATTTCTGCAGTGTGTTTTGGACCTTAGTTACTATTTATACTCTCTTATAGTGTTTGGCAGATTTTAAAAACAGCAATAAGGGACACTCGACATTCATGTCATACAGGACTGACAATTGAGAAGTAGCTATTAACAAATTTGTTTTCTACCTAAATACCAGATGAAAGTATTGATTTCAGTTAACCCAGCCATGTGTTTCCCTGAAAAATCAACATATTCATAATAAATTACAGGACGCACACATTTCTGTGTTTATAGGAAGGGTCCATACCCCCAAAATATGGGATTTATTTTGGGCGTCTTTCCAGCCCTCAAACAGGGGACATTCCTTATCACAAGAGACACCTGGCAGCCCTACAGTCTGACATGTTTTGGAATAACTTTCCTAAAAAAGGAAACACAAGCGATTAAAGAATGTGTCTATAGCTAGGTCACTTGAACAAAACAAAACTTTGTAGCACTCTATAGTGAAAAAGCAACAGAAATGCACAGGGCAAAAGGAAAGTGAAAATGTTAACAAAGAAACAGATAAGTAGCCAATAAGGGACTGAAGAGAAAAAGCAGAAGTGTCCCAAATTCACTGTCAAAATGCCACATTTTTTATTTTTAATTAATTAATGTAATTCATATCCTATCATTCTTCCAATGCAGGATCCACAGCGAATGGGTCACCTCTCGACTTATGGCAACCCCAAGAATTTCAGAGGGATTTCTTTCCTTCCTCGTCTAAAATCTAGCCTACAGAACCTGGTATTTGTTGGTGGTCTCCCATCCAAGGACTAACCAGGGCCAACCCTGCTTAGTTCCTGCAACTGGACAGGATCTGATGCTTTTAGGATATTAGATTCACAATGGCTTATAAGTTATAAACAAAATACAACTTTAGACTACTTAATAGACAAAATTGTTAAAAATTATAGCCAGGGTGGTGTAGTTGTTTGAGCGTTGGACTATGACTCTGGGAGATCAAGGTTCAATTCCCAGACTGGCTATGAAACCCAATGGTTGCTATGGCTCAGTGCTATGGGATTTTGGGATTTGTAGTTTTTTTGTGGCACCAGAGCTCTCTGACTGAGAAGGCTAAGAGTCTCACAAAACTACAACTACAACTGAACCATGGCAGATAAAATGATGTCAAACTAGATTATTTCTGCAGTGTGGATACACTGGCATCTTCAGAGAATGGTGGTATGGAAGTGTGTGGGGTATATATGCTGCATGACCCTTGGTTGAGAGGATTAGCATGGAAATTAGCATGTATATATACAATATACTATATATATATATACACACACACACACACACACACATATATATATATATATATATATCCCACACACATCCATGCCACCATTCTCCGAAGATGCCAGTGACCAATGCAGGCAAAACGTTAGGAATACATTCTTCTAGAACACGGCCTCACAGCCCGAAAAACCCATGGATGCTGGACGTGAAAGCCTTTGACTTCTCATGGGGATGACTTTGCAGGACCTGAGCAGAGGAACAAGTGGGTCCTAGAGCCGATCAAGCCAGGAACCAGATTCCAAACTGGTCCACGATGACCAAGCCGAGGCTGCCATATTTTGGCCACATCATGAGAAGAGAATAATGCTGGGGAAGGTGGAGGGGAGGAAGAGAGGAAGGCCACAGGCTGCCAGATGGAGGAACTCTATGACTTAAGGAGGCCATGGGGATGGCTTTGCAGGACCTGAGCAGAGGAACAAAAGGGTCCTGGAGCCGATGAAGCCAGTTTCTGGAAGAAGAAGCCAAGAACCTGAGGAGAAAAGATGTCTGCCTAGAGATGACCATAATGGGAAGGTAGCAAGTAGGAAGAAAGGAAGGCCTCAGGCCAGATGGAGGGATTTAGGGGACCGGCCAGGAGATGCCTCATCCACACACAGCAAGGAGTCGGGATCGACCCGAGGGCGGCTAAGAACAAAACAGAACACGACTTGGTCTTCTTGTCGCCTCAAAAAATTAAGTCACTACCCTCCTGGAAGGAAGGAAGGAAGGAAGGAAGGAAGGAAGGAAGGAAGGGAAGTGCGCGCGCGCGAGAGAGAAAGAGAGGCTTGAGGCGACCTTCGACGACGGTTTCCCTCATCGGGGGCGCGCTCCGCGTTCACGGCGCCGCTCCCTCCCTCCTTTTTCAGCCGAGCGAGACCGCGCGCCACTCAGAGGGCGCATGCGTGCGTGGAAGAGAGAGAGCGCGCGCGCGAGGAGCGAACCCTTTTTGCGCGTGCCCGCCCCCCTCGCTCCCTCATTCCTTCCATCTCAAATCCCTTCTCGGTCCGTCAGGTGGCCGTGGCCGCGACTGCGCACGCGCCTCTCTCTCTCTCTCTCTTTTTCTCCTTCTCCTCCTCTCTGACAGAACGGATACATAAAATAAACAAACAAAATGGACATATGTATAAATAAACCAATAAATCGTTTGATGTCGTTTCCTTCTCTGTCTCTGTGTATGAATGAATGAATGGCTGGGTTGTGTGAGGACGTGAGGGAAGGAGGCAGAGGGAAAAGGGCCCGTCGTCGTCGTCGCCGTCCTCCTTCTTGGAATCCTGTCAGGCGAAGAAGGGCCCTCTATCTACTATGGCGGCCCCCTCCTCCTCTTGCTCTGAGGGGCCTGGCTTTCCAACGTAGTCGTAGTCAGTCGTAGTGGCGGCTGTTCTGAGGGGAAAGGCGGAGGGAGAGCCGGGGGCTGAGGCAGGTGGAGGAGGGCTGAGGAAGGAAGGAAGGAGAGAGAGAGGCGGCCACGGCCATGGCGGCGGAGGGAGCGCCATAGGCAGCGCCTTCTGAATGGGCAAAAGCAACCTGGGAGGAGAAGGAGAAGAAGGAGGCGGCGAAGGAGGAGGAGACGGAGGAGGAGAAGCCGCCGCCGAGGAGGAGGAGGAGGCGGTCGAGGCTGAGGGGGGGAACCGGGGAAGGGGCTCCGGTGGAGGAGGAGGCTGTGGCTGTGGCTGTGGCTGTGGCGGCTGAGGGGAGCGGCGTTGTTGGCGTCGTCGTCCTCATCCTCCATCCCTCTTTTCTCCTCCTCCCTGAGAAGAAGAAGAAGAAGGAGGAGGAGGAGGAAGAGGCGGAGGCGTCGTGGTCTTTGGTGTTGAGGCGCCTCCACCTGCCGCCCCTCATGGAGCCCTGAGTTGCCGCAGCCGCCGAAGAGGAGGAGGAGGAGGAGGAGGAGGAGAAGAAGCAGCCGCCGCCGCCGCCACGGGAAGCCCCTCTCCTTGCCTCCTTCTCTCGCTCTCTCTTGCTCTCTCTCTCTCTGCAAGGCCTCCTCCTCCTCCTCCTCCTCCTCCTCCTCTTCCTCCTCCTCCTCCACCACAAGGTAAGCCTTCCTCACACACACAACACACAACACACAACACACACGACGTGCGACCCCTCCTTGAGGCAATCTCTGGCGGAGGGAGGGAAAGGGGATGGATGCCTTTGTGCGGAATTGGGGGGTTCAAGGAAAGAAATGGGGTGTCTTTATCTCAATGGGGGAAACTCCCCCCCCCTACACACACACACACACACACACCCCACAGGAGGATGGCGGGGGACATACTGTAACACACACACACACACACACCGTTTTATTTCGCCTTCTATCTTTTCTTGCATGGAAAGCAGGCCTCAGGTGCTGCATGGCGAGGATGGGGATGGGGGGCATGATGGGTTTAGGAATAGGAGAGGAATAGAAAGGGATACACACAAAACACACAACACACACAACACACACACCCTTTGCAGACAAGGAGAAGGAAATCTCGGCTCTCTCTCTCTGTATTTGTGGTAGTGGGGTTGCTAGAAGAGAAAGGGGGAAGAGCGGCCACCACTCCCTCCCAAAATGTGAAGGAAATGCCTCAAAATGGTGAGGGGCTTGGGATGCAAAAGGGAAGCCAGCCCCCTGAGTTACTCAATTTTGGAAATGTATATATATATATATGTGTGTGTGTGTGTGTGTGTGTGTGTATACAATCAGAAAATGTTATTTATTGCTTGTGGTTTGCATCAAACTATATCTAAATAACAAGATATATAAACATCAATTGTTGATATATATATATATATATATATATATACACACACACAGACACATATATATTAGAGAGAGAGAGAGAGAGAGACATATGTATGGGTATATATATGTGTGTGTGATATATATATATAAAACACACACACATCAATTTGTTATTGCTTTTGACCAAAAGCCTTTGCATCAAACTGTATCCAAATAACAATAAAATATATAAACATCAATTGTTATATATACACACAAACATAAGTATGTGTGTGTACAATGTGTAAGTGTATGTGTATATACACATACAAGTAATTTTTTATTGCTTTACTGTATATAAATGTCAAACATTTTTATTGCTTTTGGACAGAGGTCTTTGCAACAAACTATATCCAAGTAACAAAATATATAAACATCAATTGTTTTATATATATAGATATAGATATATGTGTGTGTGTGTTTATGTATATGTATGTATTTTTTTGAAATTTCAAAATTTCAGTCTTCCTCCCCCCCTTTTGTTAAAACGTGGAAGACTT
The DNA here is from genome assembly GCA_026167975.1 of Phrynosoma blainvillii. Classification (NCBI taxonomy): domain Eukaryota; kingdom Metazoa; phylum Chordata; class Lepidosauria; order Squamata; family Phrynosomatidae; genus Phrynosoma; species Phrynosoma blainvillii. The sequence continues at coordinate 2,146,110 of JANUYF010000009.1, forward strand.
TTGGGGAAAATGGGGATTTTTCTCCTGCTGCTGGTTTTCTCTCTTTCTCTTCCCGCCTCCCCAGCTTTTATTTTCCCCTCCTTTTCCCCCTTCCTCTCTTTTCTATGGAATGCAAAGGCCAGAGGTTATCATAATTAATTAGCAGCTATTTTAATGTCTGGTCCCCCGGGAGAGGAAGAAGAAAAGGGTGGGAAAGAGATGGGTCCCCCCCTTTTCCTTTTTATTTTCCCATAGCAAGGCTGTGGCTTGTTGGAAAAGTGAATAGAGGTTTTAAAGGAGGATCTTCTCTTTCTGTGGATCTCTTGGTTTTTTAGGAAGGAAATTAGGCCCCAAATCCTCCATGGTCCCGTCCCCCCCCCCCCCCCCGCCCTTATTTACCTTCTTTTAAAGGCAGCCACCCTTTTGGAAGCCTTTTTTAAATCCTCCCTTTTCTTGGGAATGGAAACCCTGCCTGCTTTAAGTTGTGTTCAAAGGGAAATATTTATCCTTTCTTGGTCAGATGCTGGAGGATTTTATTACTGCAATTTTAGGGTTGCCTGCAGTGAGTGCAGGAATGGAAAGACCATTGTTGGGTTTTCTTGGTGTCTGGATGGCTATTTTAATTTTAATTTTCTTTTTTTGGCTTTGGTAGCCACATATAAACCCATTGGGAGGCCTCTTGATGGTCCCCAATTTACCTTCTTTACATATTGGCTTCACAGAGGATCCTGTGCTATTGATAACAGATAATCTTTGCAGGCTGGAAACAATGGTGGCTGTGGATGGTTGGTCAAGACATGGTCCAAAGACCCCCATCCTCCCCGCTATTGAAGTTAAGTATCAGTGAATTTAAGTCTATTCAACATACTAGTTGAATAAAACTGGCTGATTATCTGGAATTTTGAGTGAAAAAAAAATGCAGCCAGGAATATCATTTACCATCTGTCCCATAAGTATCTGGAAACTGGGCTTTTAACACATTTGCATCATTACCTTCATGGTCTGTCAGTGATTTGGAGGCTTGTGTTCCTCAGAAAGAGTTCATTTGGCTTACAGAGTACCATTTCTCTCCATTGAATTGACATTCTTTACATTGAATTGATGTGACTTATGTAGGTCTGTCCTTGAGCTATTCACTCCACCAAATACATCTGAGGAAGTAGACCAAGGTCTACGAAATCTCATGCTGCCAACTTTTTTCTTTCATTTAGATCCAGAAACACACTGCAGTAATAATCCAGTTTGGTGCCACTTTAAGTGCCCTGGCTCAATGCTAGGGAATTCTGGGAACTGCCAGGGCAGTTAAAGTGGTCTCAAACTGGCTTATTTCTGCAGTGTGTTTTGGACCTAAGTCTCAAAGATGCTACAAGATCTCTTTCCATACCGATTTTACAGACTAACACAGCTACGGTATATCTTTGAATTTCCCTCCATGTTGTCGATAATGGATCTGGGTTGTTTTTTTTAAAGCAAACCCAAAACTTTGATTTATTAAGTGCAGGATGCTGATTATGGAGGGTACGTTTTGAAGGGACCCCTGATGCAGCAACATTTCCACTCACATTGGTTTTTGATGTTTAGATTTTGCTGAGAATACAGTGATCCCTCCACATTCATTGGGGTTTGGAGTGAAGGACCCCCATGAATGTAGAAAAACCGCTAATAACCCCCCCCCCCCACTATTCTTTATACCTAGGAGAATAGCTCCTCCAGTGATACTCTATGGTCAACATCTGCCAGCCGCTGATCATAGAATCCTGTTGGAGGACCTACAAATGCCTAGAGATGTGTTTTCTCTAGGAACTTCTAGGTTCTCCATTACAACTCTATGGTCAACTTCTGGCAGAGTTATACTGGAGGACCTAGAGATTCCTAGAGAGAACATATTAATCAAACCCACAAATAAATAAATCCACAAAATCACAAATGTGGAGGGCCAACTGTAATTCCACACAGCTGAAATGCTCAAAGTATGTGTATATGTGTAGGGGGGAATTATTGCAGGGTAGTATTAAAAAGCACACACAGGGGGTGAGATTTGGATAAATAAAGTGTATTTATAGTACACTTTACCCTTTCCTTTATCCACCTCACTTGCTTTCTTCAGTGACTCCCAAACTCTGGTCCTCCAGATGTTTTGAACCTCAGCTCCCAGAAGCCTCAATCATCTTGGACAATAGTCTGGGATTCTGGGAGCTGAAGTCCAAAACACCTGAAGGCCAGAGTTTGGGGATCACTGCTCTATAGCCATATTCACTTCTTAGCTATCTACAGTATGGTACCTGGGAAACATGGTGCTCTAATGCAGTAACCATCTTTTCAACAGGAGGAAACAAAATACAAACTGCTGGGAAGTAAATGATATATATGTAAATGTGTGAGTGTCGGTTATAATGTGACCACCATACTTTATTTAGATTTCGTATCCTACTTCATCCAAAGGACGTGAGGTAGAAGACATGTGTGAAATGCATGCCAGATAAGATCACCTGATGTCAGCAGCAAGTGTCATTTGTCTGTTTTTCATCAAAAATTCTGGAATTATTTGATTGTGCTCCAACAAGTTGTTCAGCTGTTGTTGCCCATGGTGTGCAGGCGATACTTCATATTTTGTTGCTCATAAATGGTGTGTCTTGGAATTTCAATTTTAAGACTCCATACTGATTTCTAAGGCTACTCCTCTGTTACTTCAGAGCGGTCAAACCAATGGCAGCTGGAAGTGGTGGCAGTTTTGTGTGCAGGTCAGCCAATGGTAGGGCAGGCAAAGGGAGTGTGGATAATGGAGGTTCCAGTCTATAAGTTCTGAAGCTTGTGCCATCTTTCTTTATATGGTCCTATGTACAGGGCATTTTCTACACATACTATGTGTGCAAAAGTATGGGGTGATCTTGCTATTGGGGCAGAGAGCATCTGTTTTTCACTTTCTGGTACTTGAATATAGCTGGGGACATTACAGGAGGCAGCAACCACCAATGAACTGCATTTTGAAAAACCAAATATTTGACAAAAGAACAGACTGGTTAAGCAGTCGACAATTATGTAAGCACATGAGTAGGGTTTGACATCCTTCATGTCTGTTAAATCAACCTGTTCAGTGAATAAATCTGCTATGCACCAGTGCTTTGTTTCGTTTCTTGGAGAGAATAAACTTGCACACTTTAAATCTCTCTTTCTTAGTTGCATAAACATTGTATAGCCAAAATTCTTCTTTTGGGAATATAAATGTCACCCCGATGGTGTTCTATATATCTTCCGTGATTGGTGAAAGAGAGATCAGATGCCTATTAAAACATTTGCACAGAAATGTGTTTGGGAATTCATGGAAACAATTCTCACTGATCCGTGTCTTGATTATTGGCTTTGAAAATGGCAGTAGGCGGCCATATAACGCAACATATATTTTGGGCTCTTTGCTTGGAGGGACAGTTCCTGGGAATAATTATCCTCAAAGCTCTATCTAAGAATAGTGGATATAATAGTCTCCCTCCACCTCTCAGGGTGCATCTACACTGTAGAAATAATGCAATTTGACACCACTTTAACTGCCATGGCTCTATCCTACAGGATCCTGAGAGTTGTAGTTTTGTGAGGTGCCAGCACTCTTTGGCAGAGAAGGCTAAAGTCCTTGTAAAGCTATCCTAGGATTCCTTAGGATGGAGCTATGGCATTTAAAGTGGTGTGAAACTGCATTATTTCTACAGTGTAGATGCACACTCAGTTGGGCCAACCCATTTGTGCAATATTTCTTCTTGCCTGTTCTCTTTAAGTCTACTCCTTCAAAGCCTCTTCTAGGCCTACTGCTCCTGTGCTGATACCTTCTCATCTCTTCTGGCAGAGCATTTTTGTTTGTTTGTTCTAGAGCTGAAAGGACTGAGCAGGAAGAAGACCTCTGAATGATTTACAGTAGCTTGGCAAGGATTTCTGACTCTCAGATGTTCTCAAATAGCAGCAACAAAATGAACCCCCAGCTGTAAATTATACTGTTGGAAGGAAAGAAACTTCAAATAGCCAGGAGTGGACTGTGGAAAGACTGGGAGTCTTGTTCAGTTCTCATACTCAGCAAATCCCTGGGCACAAAATCTTTTTAAAAAATCCTTTTGCACCACCATCTTTTTGATGAGTTTTAAGATTCAACCAACACACCGAAAAAGGAAACGGGCCCCATAAGCCTGAAGTCTCCCTGTGTCTAACTTAAAATACGCCTCCATCACAAAATTGTGCTCACAACGCTCATGAGCTGCATTTTGCTTACCTTCCAAAAAGCAGGTCAGTTATAAATGTTATCAGATGGATTTTTTTAAAGTGATTGAAAAACTGCAAATCATCATTATAGACTCATGTGTTTCCTTGTGACTTTCATGTCGCTTTTATTTATCGGAGTGAGATGCACTTAACTCTAGAGCCCCTTCTTAAAATTACCTAAATAAGAAGAGGATAATGGTAATTATTCTTAGTTTTCACATCTCTGCAGAATATAATTGATGCCTCTTAGTGACTGAACCCCATATTTGTGAATTACCTGTATTATCTGTATTCCTTAACCAGAGGTGCCAAGGCTCTATTCCATCCTAAAAACTGGCTGAGCATAATCTGATCAATGGACGTCTCATATTTTTTTAAAAATTACTCTTAAGGCTCCCTGAAATTCACAAAGGTCCTTTCTATTGTCTGTGTGGGAGTTTGGGTTTATGCTTTAGGTAGCAGCAGCTTGAAGCTTTGAAATTAGAGTGTGTGAAGCAATCAGAATGCCATTGCTGATTAGTAATTGCAATTTGCAGCCCATTCATGGCTTTAGACAATATTACTAAAGGAATAGTTGAGAAATAGTTCAGTCTCATAGGGTACCTGTTTTCATCTGGAAGGTAACCATGTGTGCAGTGCCAGATTTTTTTTCAGAGAAAGGGTTTAGCATCCACAGTGCAGTCAGATTTTCAAAAGGTAATCATCGGTGGCTGTTTACTTCAGGTGAGGATTTAGGGATAGATGCTGCAGTGTCTGAAGATTTAAAAAAAGAAAAACCCAAAGCAAAGCAAAACAAAGCCTCATCTCATTTATGTCTGCCAAGCTTCATAACGCCCTTCTCTTTAGGCTTCTCTTGTGCTTGATAAATGTAGTTGCCTTTTATCCTTGTGGCTGCCAAATGTACAGAAATCTTGCCCAAAAGAGTCTTTTCAGACACCGTATCATCGAGAGACTCTGCAAACCTTTGCACACTATAGAGAATGGCTTTATCTACTCCATTGTCCACTGGTTCTCTTGTCCATCCTCCACTAGGGAAATTCAAAGACCTGTAGTATAATCAGGCATCATGGGGGAAAGTTGGATGGATTAGTTGCATGGGATGCAAAAAACCTGCAAATGTTTCAGCTCACATGATGTGTCAGACCAGTTTATGCAAGGACTCCTCTGTGTGATGGGCTGTATCAAATCCATCTTTTGGGGTGGGAAACCACTGGTTGGCCCATCTAAAGAATGCTTTATTGTGATGTTGGATCCAAGGGTGATGTCCCTTCTCCTAGCATCCCTTCACTTTGCTTGTGCCGTTGCCTAGGGCTGAAGGGAGTTGCAGTCTACCAATGCCTGTAGGCCTTTGCTCATCTCTGACCTACACTCATTCCTTGAGGATTTGACATCTGGGAGTGCATTAGGAATGTATGTTGAAGATGATGAAGATGGGAGCTTGAATAAGGAGAGAGGCACAGTTCAGCTTCTGTACTAAACATTGCCAATGATGGTGAAGTTGTGGTGGCATCAAAGGACCAATGTTGTGTGCTATGTTGTACTCAGCCTCTCCTGCCTGGGCTGTTGTCATTTTTTTTTTTTAGGGACATCTCTCCCTCCATTTTTGAAAGGTTGGAAATAAGCAAAATGCTGTGAAATGCAACATAAGTATAAATATGTAGCAGCATATTGTTTGTTTAGTTTAAAATATTTCTCTACTGCTTTTCTTTTAAAAACATCTCAGTGGTTTACAATAGGGACAAACACAAGCCCAGTGATTAGCCAAAATGATAAACAATCACAACCTTTTAAAAGCAATATATTAAAAGCAAGCACTAATAGTTGAAAAGATAAATGGGAAGAAGCTTGGGTACAAGGAGATGGTTCTTCTGTTGTTCCCCAAATCATGTTTGTTAAACTAGGGGCCTTTGCAGACTGCCAGAAATAGTGCAAATTGAGTCCACTTTTAGGGTTAGGGTTAGTGCTAGGGAATCATGGGAACTGTATTTTATTGTGGCACCAGAGCTCTCTGACAGAGAAGGCTCAATGTCTCAGAAAAAAACAAAACAATTCCCATGATTCCCTAGCACTAACCCTAACCCTAAAAGTGGACTCAATTTGCACTATTTCTGGCAGTCTGCAAAGGCCCTAGGTGTGCAAAACATTGTCAGCCTTGGGGGCTACATCTGTTGTTGGCACATGGGCCTTGAGCTGTATACTCATGCCACAATATGTGCACATACATAGTCTCCCTGCACCCACCTCACGGTGTGATCCTGTTCCCAGCAGTCTTTGCTGGGATTCCCAATGGCCTTTCACTACTAACAATGGTTAAACAGCTAACTTGGACAAACAGGGATGTTTTTCTCCCTGAGATGGATAAGGGAAGACATGCTGGCCCAGTCTGGACATTAAACCGTAGTGCAGCATCACAGGAATTTACGTACTTACGTTTCCCACCTGCTTCTTCTGCTTTGTGTATCTATGTATCTGCCTCCTGGTTAAAACTAACCACAGTTTGTCATCATGTCCACAATGCACAGGTTGCCATTATTTTAAATCAGGTGTGCTGAATGTGTGCTCCTCCAGATGCTGCTGGCCTGCAATTCCCATCCTATCTAGGGCAGCCAATGATGATGGAAAGGGAGTGTTGAAATTGTAGCCCATCAACATCTGGAGGACCTGATTGCCTCCTCTTCCTGGTTTAAACTACTATTGAAACAAGCTGAGCTCAAACGGTGGTTCAAATGAGAAGCAGATACTTCTTTCTTTTTTCTTATGGAAGTGTCAGAAACAGACCAGACAGGCCATATGCCTGAGACTTCCGTAAACTTATTTTTGCACAACACTAAACTCTGTTTTAATGTTGAGACTGAGCCAGTGTCTTTCATAGCAGTGAGGTTCTGAGTTTTCCATTTTTCAGCTGGGAAGACCACTTCCTTCGGGATATTCACTAAGCTGAAAAACAAGATGGGCTATCCTTGAAGAACATGGAATAAATGTGGCAGTCCTGAAGAAAGTGACTACTTCATGTTTCAAGGTGTGAGAAATGGATTGTTGCATAAGATATTCACAATTTAGGAAAATCTTCTGCAGAAAATGTGTTACAGCATCAATTTCACGCCTGCTGGAATTGTTTTCTTTGCTGATATCCTGACAGATAGACAGGTACTATTTAATTTCTGTTATACCTTTCTGTGGGAAGCAGGAAGGGGATGACCTATGGACTATGAAGCAATTTAATGTTTGACAAAGAAGTGTTGAAGGAGGATTTCGTGATGAACAGGTTGGCCTGTGTGACAGAACATGGAATGATTTAAAAAAAACAACCCACCCTTCTGCTCCGTTAACATTCATAGCAGATTTAAAAGAAAAATGGCTGCTTGCCATACTTTGAAGATTGGAAAAGACCTCCAAAAAGTGAAGACTCTTGAATTCATGGGTGTGTCTTTTTATGTGTAATACTTTATCCAGATCTATTCCTTCCTTTCACGTTCCCTTTTTTATGCACACCTGTTGTGTACTTTCAGTTTGTAATATACAGAGAATAGACACATGCACAGATGGTCAGTCAATTGACCTGGAGTCTGGTTCATTGCCCGCTTCAATCTCTGCTGAATTTTCCCCTCACCAAACTCAAACACTCATCTGTCTTTAGGCCCTGTGTGGTGACATTTTAAAAGTGACTGGAAGTTTGAGTCTTTTTGCATAATAACATAAATAAATGCTCTTAGAAGAGTACTTATCCACTCTAGATAGCTAAGCCTTCTGTCATTACACGAACCCAGCAAACCTAGAAGAGGAGAGAAAGGTTTAGGAATGAGAAGGAGAAAGCAACGGGGAACAGAGAAGGCGAGAGGCATATTAGAAGATGTAGTTTCAGAATTTAATTTTGCCTCTGAAATTGGAGGATAAACAACTAAACCCATTGTGTGTGTGTGTGTGTGCTTCTGCCTTAAAGTCACCTGTTGACTTTCATAGCGTTTTCTTAGACCAGGAGTACTCCATTATAATCAATGAGAAAAGAACGGAATGCATTATAGCCAGTGGGATTGTAATATAAACTATTTGTTACTGTTATTCAATATTAGTTATCAATGTCAGAGCCAATATCGCAAAGTCTGTGCTTCATTCATATATAAATATATATTTGATAATAAAGTGTGGATGGATTTGTGTGTTAAGGATGTGGACTTTTAATGAATCCAATCATGTTTGATGAAGACTTATTTTGATATTGAAGTCAACTAATTTTTAATCTATTTTACACAAAAGTTAATTTCTGATGTATTTTTAACTTTAATAATACCCTATTTAACTCCACCTCCATTCCCCCCAAAAACCTCCAAAATGACTGTCTTTGAGCACTTGGCCAACCTGAAAAGTGGTCCCAAGATGGACAGAAGCTGTGTACCCTTGTCTTAAATAGTTTAAGAGTCATTTTATGTGTGAAAGTCACAGCTTCAGACTTTGGTAGGCCTGAGAGGCTGTGTCTTTGCAGCCTGCCGCCATTCTCTTGACTGGACAGAGTTCTCTCTCTCTCTCTCTCTTAGCCTCCTTTTGTTCCTCTTCTGTTCTCCTTCCTTGAGGCTTTGTCCCTGTCCTTCATCCCTTAGCTCACTGACCTTCTTGAAGTGTTCCCATGACATACTGATGGGCCCTTGTCCACCCCTGGCATTTCACTGCTTTGAAGATTTGGTTAGTAATCCTGTGTCTTAAGATACTCACCGTCAGAGTGCCCTAATGTTACAGGGCACTTCTTAGCTGTCAACAATAATTACTGTGTTATTTAGTAGGGATGGGAGTTTTAAAGGCTTTCCTTTTAGCCGTCCTTGCTTTTGCTGCTTTGTCTTTTTAGAGGGAAACAAGTGGGACTTGCAGCAAAATGTTGCAGTGTGCTGCCAGCCAGATATCCATGATTTCCCCCCAGGATATTCAGTTTGGTTTCTCATCTCCCTACCAGCTTGTATTCTGTTCTCTTTCCCTGTCACCTGAAGGGATCTCTACCCACATTGGATTCTTTTTGAGGGGAATGTTCCCCCTTTGTAAAGGGTTTTTTTTTTTTTTTGTATTCCAGTAAATCTTAGGGACTCTTTGAACCTTCTGCTATGAAGCCTTTGTTGTGTGGATTATGCCATTGATTCCATGTTTGGAGAATGTGTTTATGTAGCTGTAATGGCAGGATGTTAGTTCAGCTCTGAAAGCTGTATTATAAATACTGCAATTGGAAGAGCTGTAGCTGGCCTTCATATTTTACAACATATTTTACAAAATTAGTGGCCTCCAGATATGTTAGATTACCCCCCTCCTATCCTTCTCAGTCTGCATGGGCACTAGGCAGGATGGCTGAGAGTGATAGAAGTTGATGTCTACTATGCTTGAAGGGCCTCAGAGCGCTTGCCATAATTCAGAGGTTGCCTTCTATGTCAGATAGGGTTCTTATTTGCGAAACGTTTGTTTTGTGCTTGCAAACTGCACTAGATTTTGCTGTTGTGAAAATGCTTCTAGTAAAGAAAAGAAGTGGTGGATCCGGGAAACCTGAAGTCTGCCTTCCCGGTTTCTCTGGCCCTAATGGTCTGATTCTGCACCTAGGCGTTGCAAGGCTTGTCATGTATGTGTGAACATGGGCATTGCATCCTTCGATTACAGCACCCAGAAAGAGAATCCTTTAACAGTACAGTTCACACAGTGTTTGAAAACCTTTTCCTTGCCCTTAAGAATTCACCTGTAGGATAATGTTTTTTCACCCTTGGATACTAAGTAAGGGAAGTTACTTTTTATGGACTGCAGATCAAAGTATCTCCAAGCCAGTATGGTCATGTGAATCATGGATCACAATTTGGCTAAAGGCTACAGCTATGCCTGGAGATGAATAGAGCTGCTTTGGAGAGATGGATATGGTAGCCAGCCATCCTTATTCCAATTTTTCACTTTATTTAAATGGGCCCAGATCTCAGTGATAAGAATGCAAGAGGAGCAAAGCAAAGCAAAGGGCCACTTGGCCGATCATTCTGGTCTATTTCTTACAAATGCACCTGAGAAGTGGGATGTGAAAGCCACAAGTTCTGTCGTGGTTATCTCTTCTCCTCACCTCTTCCCTGAAAAAGAAAGTTGGGGTATTCACTGGCTTCCTAACAGGAGGATTTCTTGTACCATTAAAAGGGCTGGACCAAGACACTTTGGTACCTGAGAGGATAAGATGGTGCCTTTCCGCTTTCTGTGTTTAAAAAAAGACAAGGCTGGCTGTGAATTTTACATCAGCCCTGGTGACCGGACAGTGCCTTCCACCACATCTGTCCTGAGGACAGCAGGCTAGCATAGCAAGGATAGGGCCAGTTCTGAATGGACCTGGGCTCCCCCATAACGCTATCTAGCTTCCTTTTAAATCCATCTGTGCTTGGACTCAGCCATGATTGCCAATACATCTTGGGCATTATTCACTGTTCTTTGTCCTCATTCGGTTTGTGTGAAGCTGGAGGTATGTTTACTGCCTTAAAGATCAAATCGTTCTGAAAAATGGAAGCATTTTTTTTTTAAAAAACCCTACTTTTCCTCCCCTGCCATGCCTCTGGATGATCTCTCACAAATGTTCTTCTGTTTTGAATTCTTAGTGACTTCCTGGCAGCTGCAGACTCTGGAAAATTTGGCAGAAATTTTGTGTTTTGTACAGCTTACAAGGGAAGGACATGTCTTTGATGGGGAAGAAAGTAGAGACCTTGTGAGAAGCTTATTTATTGGCATTACTTTTTTTTATTAATCACATCAATGTCTAGTGGCAGTAGAAGAGCCCAGAGAAAGAATATTAAATCTTCAGAAGTTTTCTCTTCTTTCCAGAGCTTGCATTTTTCATAAGTAACTTGTGAGCCTTGAAGCTTGCAAAGCCTTTTAAATGTCTTCAGAAGTGCCACTGAAGCTTTTTTAAATAAAAGGTTTAGCTTTTTTCAAAGCTCTGCTCAGCTTCATAAATCAAAAAAGGTCATCTTTAATGCCTCATTATCACTGTATTGTGCATATTTAGTCAAATTGTTGTGCTTACTTCTAGGTAAGAGCTCAGTCCTAATAGACCAAGACATCAGCCTCGCTGATGTTGAATTGAATCCAAACCCTTCCCAACTTAGGGCTTTTCTACCATGTTTTCAGGATCTTCTGCTGGGAAATTCTAGATCCCACTTTAACTGCCATGACTCCATTCTGATGGACATAGAATTCTCTCGTGCATTCCTCTGAATTATAGCTTTTTAGCAATTTGGCAGAGAAGCTGAAGTCCCTCACCAGAGTACAAATGCCAGGATGCCATAAAATGGATCCATGGCAGTTAAAGTGGGAGCAAAAGGCTATAATTTTGCAATGAGGATACAGCCCAAGTCAGCTGAGAAGTTCTGCCTCTGTTGGCAGATCTCTTGACATCAGTGACCAGAAGGACTTTCTACTGGATGAAGAGTCAGATGCTTAATCCTAACCCCCTACATCTGATGATCTTGGAGTTAGGATTACACTGTCCTTTGTTGTAGGGTTATAGTCCAAAAAACCTGAATTTCACAGTCTAGGACTGTCATGTAGGAACAACCTTTCCCTCTGAGTCAGTGGTTTCATTTGCATGTATGGATGAACTGTGGGAGATGAATAATCAGATGGAACATTTACATCTCTTCTCACACAGCTCAGATGCACTGCTTTTCCAGGGAGTTTGCTTATTCAGCTGCAAGTCATCACTTTCTGAGCAAGCAAGCATTGAGAAATGGGCTCACGTACATGCATGTGCGAGCTGGCCCCCATGATGTGCTGTGTCCCATTAGATCTTATTGGATTTCCTTAGTAGTACAATAATGTTGATTTCCCATGAGTGACAAGTATGTAGTTAATGCTAGCCTGAAATAGGATGCAAATGCATATGCAGGTTATGTGTTGGTTATCATCTGAATGTGATGAATCCTGGTGCTATTCGAGTGGAAGGTCTTTGGGTAAAATCAGATTACATATTTTATATGTTGAATTGTATGGACCCCATGATCCAGAATCTGGATCATACAAGTATGTCCTTGCAACAAAATGTTCTGGTAGAGAGTGCTTCTCTTCAGGCTTCCTCCTATTCTATTCAGTTCTCCATTTCATGTTGTTTTCTTTGTCTCAACCAAATGCCAATCTGTCTGTTTCAAGCTTGCTGAACATACTCAATCTGCACTCTGTCAGGTTTTGTGATCCGTTTTGGGTTTCTTCCATTAATCCCTGCAATTTTAGTTTGCTAGGTGGTATGGACGTGGTGGTGAACAGATGCACCTACATTAAATTTTTGGATTTCCCATTGATGTGCATAGGCAGCTATCACTTTTGACCCTGTGGCTATTTAAAAATAACTTTTCAGTGCCAACCATTGCATGACCAATCCAGATAATCCCTAATGGTTCTGTCTAACCTTTTTACTTCTATCACTCTTCCTCCATCTTCCTTCTCTAGCTGCCATATTCCATTCCTTTTCCTATTCAATAGTCAACTTTTTTTTGTCTCAGTCTCTCAAACTTCTGTGTCACTAACTTACCACTGGGTCATTGTTTTGGGTTTCCCCTAGTTTAAGGTTGTGTCCTTAAGATTTTCCATAAGTCTATAAGGCATCAGAATTACTCCGAGTCTGCTTACATATCCTACTACTGTGCGTGGGTGTTGCAGGTTTGGACAACTCTCTGTGGATACAGGAAAGCTTGAATTAGCATGTGATGGTATACTGGGAGAAAATGGTAAGCCCGTATGAGAAATGCATGTTCATGAAATGTGACCTGCTAAATGAGTGACGCTATGGCTATGGAGAGACAGGATGCTCTGTGATTGTCATATAGAAAAGTATATATGCATGAATGTCTGTTTCTTTCCTTGGTGTCAGTCTTTTGGGTCCTGAGACCACTGATGCCTATTCACTGCAGCAAATAAAACTATGAATTCTCCTTCTCCCCTGTGTTGACGTTGGCTTACTCACACCGGGTCAACGGACTCATATTTTTATGGATATCAAGCATTAGAAGAAACATTCCCAGCTATGATTGTGTAGCCTGTGACAGTCAGAGCTGCAGTCAGAGTCAGACCTGAAGCAATTTTGGGTGGAGTTAGTAGAAATGTACCAACTCTGACTTAGGTTCCAAAATTAAAACTTATAATATTGTAACAATGTATGGTAAATATGTCAATTTATATTTTATTCCTAATCAAAGAAATATTTTTGATGTTCTGTCTAAGTGGTGGTGATGAAATGCCTTGTGCTACCATTTTCCTGCATTGAATTGGTTACTATTAATTATTAGAAATTTGACATTTATGAAGGAGTCGGAGTTAGAAGTTCGGCATGGTGACTCCACAGCTCTGCTGACAGCGACTGAGTTGATGCGATGGTGCAGAATATTCATGAACATTCTGAGTGTTGAGGCTGAATTAAAATTTGGATTGCAGGAATAAGCAGTAATAGAAAGCTATCAGTTTAAGAAAGCACAAGGAGGGGACAGTTGTGTGAGGTTGGGGACGGTGGACCAGGAATTCTTAGGATTGCTGAGACAGACCTTACGAAAAGCCTGCATTTTTATAAGTTGAAATGGGGATTAATTTTCCAGGTATGGCTTGTACAGTCATGCGGTATTGTGACCTGGCAACCTCATAAGGAATAAGCAGTGTTTCGCTTTTTGATTTGAGATAACAGGCTAACTTTGGGGCTGCTGGCTGCTATGCCGTTTTGTTGCTGGGGAAAAACTACCTTTTTAATTAGCCAGGAACTAGTTAATTCAGGGTATTGAATCTTGTGACTATTAATACACCTAAAACATCAAATGTTTAACTGTGTGAAGGGAATGAAAAGCAGCCCACACAGTCAACCCAGTCAAGCATGACAATATGGAATAAAACTCATTAACTTGAAAGGGTGTGTGTGTGTGACATGCAGACTCAAACACACACACACAACACAAGGCAAAAACGCCATGCCTTTATAAAATGGGCAGTTGAAGGAGTCATTCTAGCCATCAAGATGCACAATAAAAAATTCCTTCATTCCGTTAACTTCCACTCTGCTTGGTTTTGTTTTTGTTTTTTGCACACGTTGTCTAAAGCAATGCAGGTCCCTTCTAGTGTTTCTGACTACAAGTTACATTAACCCCAGCCACCCTAACAGATACATATAGTTCAGTGTTCTTAATTAAGGGCCTGAACAGATTGCCAGAAATAATCCATCTTGAGACCGCTTTAACTGCCCTGTCTCAGTGCTAAGGAATCCTGGGAACTGTAGTTTATTGTGGCACCAGAGCTCTTTGACCAGGGGTAGGCAACCTGTCCCCTTTAAGGGCTGAGGGACTTCAGTTCCCAGAATCCTAGGAGCTATTGGCCAACATGGGACTATTGGCCAACATGGCTGAGGCTTCTGGGAGCTGAGGTCCCTCGGTCCTTAAAGGGGAAAGGCTGCCTACCCCTGTCTTTGACAGAGAAGCTAAATGTCTCACAAAACTGCCATTCCCAGAATTCCCTAGCAATGAGCCAGGGCAGTCAAAGTGGTCTCAAACTGGATTATTTCTGCAGTATGTTTAGGACCACACATACACAGAGCCATAGTTATACACATACACACAAACACAGACTTAACATATTTTTAGAGATATTGGTGGTATTCATTCTAAGAAAAATCTCTCTCTAAAAAGAGTTATGCTAAAAGTTTATTTAAAAGAAACAAAGCTTACTTAAAAGAAACAGTACCTAAATAACTGACATTTCCAACCCTTCAGCCAGAGGTTGTTTCCTTGTTTTATAAAAGAGGTCTGACTTTCCCCATCCATCCCACTCAGTGGAAGGAAGTGCCAAGAAATCATCCATAAAGTACTCCAAATAGTTGGGTAGGGAAGAGATAATGTGGGAAATGAGGAAAGCCCAGTCTCCACTTTTCAGCAAGATGTAGTAGAGGAATTCTGCAAACTTCACTGGCTTAAAGTCAGAGTAAGCATTGTTGTTGTTGTTGTTGTTGTGGTGTTTCTGACTTATGGCAACCCTAAGGCGATGGGGACATGAAGTTTTCTTGGCAAGATTTGTTCAGAGGAGGTTTGCCATTGCTTATGCAAAAAGATCTTGGGTTGTAGTAAGTAAGGCAATCAACCCCAACCTGGCAGGCTCCACTTGTGTTGAACTACAGATCCCATAACCCACCCAGTGTTGTGGAAGCACTGTCCTGGGGATGAAGTAGGTTACAGTCTAATGGAGACTGAGATAAAGTGCTGTAGTATGCTGCTCCGAAACAGCTGTGGCTTCTCTATGGCCTTAAACATATACAGCAGTAACTGGGAGCTGTCCCTGGTGCTGATCAGAACCCATAGAAGATATTTTATAAGGCAGAGAGCAGAAGAAATATAAGGTAGTCCTCTATTGATAAAATTGGTGATTGGTTTAAGACATGGTGTGTGAAGTTGGTAGAAACTGAATTGAGTGTAACTAGTTGTTTCCCCCCTTCATGCAAAAAAGTCTTGACTTTGTGGGTGGTAGAATATTCGGATGAAAAATTCTTGACTCACATTTTATTTCACAGCTAGGTTCAATATTTTTCAAAGCATAAATAGATTTCTTGGCCTGACAGAAAAAATCCAGGTAGGAATAGTAAAAATATTAGTAGTTTAGCCAGCAGTTCTTGTCCTCCGCTTGTGCAGAGCACTGTAAAGTTGAACTGCAATGTAAAGTAAAAGCTAGTCTGGTAATTCCAAAATATTTCATTGATAAAGTCTTTATGATCATCACAGTTGAACCTTGAAGGGAGGCTGGTCTATTCACTTCTGTTGGTCGATCAAGCTTTGATTATCCAAATGTGTAAGATTCCCCAAGATGTTATAAAGTGTATCTTAGCAATTATAAACAGTGCTCAAGTTGGATTTTGGTTATGCTTTATTTCTAATATCTTAGTTTGGCTCCTGTTGGGTAACTGATGTGCTGAAAGGCAACCGTCTTTAAGGCTGCAAAGCTGAATATGGCATAATTTTTGTAAATGTGAGATGTCCACCACTTTGGGATAACTTATTTTAATTGTTATAATTGACTAGGCCGTCACTAATGGCTGATATTGCTGAATTGTTGGCTTGATCTTCACTTTCTGTTATCAGATTAACCTTGAGAACTGTTGTTCAGAGGACTGCAAATTGTTAATACTCCACTGAGCTATAGATTCCTTCAGAGTCATGACAGTTCAGTGTACAAAACTGTTAACAAGACTAAGATTCTTCATTTTACTTAAGAATCATCTTTCCTTTACTGAGTGCCAAGGTATGCAAAATAGACACTACATAGAATCATAGAGTTGGAAGAGATCAGAGGGGCCACCCAGTCCAACTTCCCGCCATGCAGGAACTCACAATCAACCCCCCCCAATTGACAGATGGCCATCCAGCCTCTGTTTAAAATCCTCCAAAGGTTTGTAAGTGACTCCACATAGCAATTGTCCACCCAGCAGTAGCTTGCTATGTATAATGGTGGATTTGGAAGACCTTCTGCCCATGGTCTTTATAGGGAGCTGTTCCTGCAATGATCTGAAAGAGGTTACCTCAGGAAACCATTAAAAGTGGCCTCCATAGGGAAACTGTGTTGGCTTCATTTACTGGTTTTGAGAAAAGGAATGTGAAGATGGAACAAATGAAATAGAATAGCTGAAAATATTTACAAATGTGAAAGGTTCAGAGTCTTGCAGAAGCTGTGTATACTTTCCCCCAAATCCCAATCATTAAATGTGTGACCTCAGTGCTTTACGGATTGGAGATGCTATCAGAAAATCTCATCTGAACTGCAGAAGCGATTTTCAAAATTACTTTTTAAAATTAAAAGTTGTGTCTGATTAATGGGAGTTGAGAGAGGCCACAGCAGTCCTCTAAACAGGTAGCGTTCTGCAAATGGAGAGACTCCTTGGTGAAAACAATCTGATGATGTTATGAATAGGGCATTTCTTCGCCTCCTCATGCTTCTGCTGTGGTGAATCATGATACATTGATGGATGGAAAATGTAGGCTCTCTCTTGATTTTGCAGCCCCATCTTAGCGTAGCTGTGAATGAGTAACATTCATAATTACTCAGGCTTTTAGTTAACCAAAATATCTTCTTTGCTAGTTGAATCTATTGAATGGGTTTATATTACTCTGTTAAAACTAACAGAATATGTCATGGATGGACCTGTATCTCAGTGGCAGAGGATGTACTTTGCAAGCAGAAAGTACTTAGTTCAGTGCCTGGTAATGGGCCAGGAGCTGTCTGAAATGTCAGAGAGCTACTACTGGTGCCCAGATTTACTCACTATTGGAGTCCAGTTAGAATTCTAGGGAATCCTGGGTTATTTTTTCTGAACAGTTTCCTGATGCACGCAGCTGTTTTGCTTAAGTGTGGCACCTTCCAGTAGCTAAGCCAGCCAGAATCACTGTGCTCTCTTTGTACATCTTACAGGCCAAGCTCACAGACCAAGGCTTGTTCTTGGTTGTGAGAAACAAGCCAGATAATACAGTTAGCTTTCAGATGCTCCTTAATTTAGGCCCCTCCACTGCTGGGGAAAGCCTGAAGGGAATCTTTGCATGAGTGTGTAGCCTTTGTCTGATAAGCCAGGATTCTCCAGATTTCTGACAGATGATTTTATCTAATCAGGGCTAGCAGATGAATGAAGGAATGAATGAATGAATGAATGGGCTGACTGACTATAAAGCTCCAGCTTCAGCTTGGTATGAAGATGATGCAGAGGAGGAATCATGTCAAACCTGTCACCTTACAAAAGACATTTATCTTCTCCCTATAAGGTTTGCCCCCCCCCCCATCCTTGGTGTCAGACTACAACTCCCATCACCTCCAGCCAGCTGGAGATGATGAGGCTTGTAATTCCATGCCTCTGGGGTGTAGCAGGTAGGTGTGTGTGTATTGAATGGTAAGCGATCAATATGTCTCTATTAATAAAATCAGTCTAGCATCACTTGGTCTGCATAGGGGCACCATTTCCAAATATATTGTGTAGCATTGTCTATTTTATCCATTATCCAGGTAGGTTAAAAAGACACTTGCTTTAGATTACCTTGTGAGTGTTTTCTGATCCTGTGGGAATTCCCATGTATTGAGGGTTAGGGTTAAGGTTAGGGTTAGGGTTAGGGGAAGAGGTAACTTGACATATCCTTTATATCAGGGGTAGGCAACCTTTCCCCTTTAAGGGCCGAGGGACTTCAGCTCCCAGAAGCCTCAGCCATGTTGGCCAATAGTCCCATGTT
Organism: Phrynosoma blainvillii; assembly: GCA_026167975.1. Classification (NCBI taxonomy): domain Eukaryota; kingdom Metazoa; phylum Chordata; class Lepidosauria; order Squamata; family Phrynosomatidae; genus Phrynosoma; species Phrynosoma blainvillii. The sequence continues at coordinate 2,164,544 of JANUYF010000009.1, forward strand.
GGCCAATAGCTCCTGGGATTCTGGGAGCTGAAGTCCCTTGGCCCTTAAAGGGGAAAGGTTGCCTTCACCTGTTTTATATTCTGAAACCAAAAATAATCCAACCCATCCCACCTCAATGGGGCCAATATACTCGCAACAATAATAGAATCATGGAGTTGGAAGGGATCCCAAGGGCCACCTGGCCCAACACTATGCCCATGCAGGAATCCACACCTGAAGTATCCCTGACAGGTGCCCATCCAACTTCTGTTTCAAAATGTCCAGCAAGAGAGAGTCCTCCACCTTCTATCAGGAAGTTCTTTGTGAAGTTTAGTTGGAATCTCCTTTCTTGTAATTTGAATCTATTGATTTGGGTCTTATCCTCTGGAGCAGCAGAAAATAAGCTCTCTGCATCTTCTACATAACAGCTCTTTGGGTAGTTAAATATAGTTATTATCTCACCTCTCTACATCTTGACATCATGGCTCTTTGAAAAATGGCATTATATATATATATATATATATATATATATATATGAACAATTGAGAAAGCTGACAAGAAGAAAATCAACTCATTTAAAAGGTTCTGGAGGAGAGTTCTGTGGATACTTTGAACTGCCAAAAAGGCAAACAAATGAGTCTAGAGCAAATTGAGCTTGAACTCATCCTGGAACCCAAAATGAACAAACAGAGGCTATCATACTTTGACATATCATGAGATGACATGACGCATTAGAAAACAGATAATGCTTGGCGAAGTGTAAAATAGTAGAGGAAGATTGTGTTACATGTGGAAAGACTTCAAGAAAGCCACGACTTCCCTGAGTTTGTGAGATTTTCACAGGTCTTTAAGAACAGGTATCTTTGGAGGTCTGTTATTCAGAGGGTTGCTGTTAGTTGAAGCTAACTTGACAACAATTAACAACAATATTTTTGTCTCAATACATTACATTGGCTGTAACCAAAAAGTACCACAATAGCAAACTGCAATAATTTTGCTGGGATAATTTTTATCTTAGAATTATTTGGTCTTGGATATTTATGTCTATCATCATCATCATCATCATCATCATCATCATCATCACCACCACCATCATCACCATACAAGTGTACATGGCAGTTGGGGACATTGTTTATAATTCAGCAGTTGTCAATGTTGTAAAATGTGTCATAGCACTCAGAAGTACTCCTTCCCTTTGTCCCTCCCCCAAAACATCTTTCCATAGGCTTTTAATGTATTATTTTGAAATTAATACTTTAATTTATTATTATTATTATTATTATTATTGCCAAAGAAAACTCAAAAAGTGGCTAAGCCTCTAGTGTTACTGCTGGTGTATGTGTATAGATCTGTAGGAGTGTATGTGTTCATATTCCCTTCTCATATGTGAAAGAAATATTCTGGCAGAAATGTATGCCTGACAATTATAGTTCTTAAAAATTAATTGAGGAGGATCTTGGCTTTGGACACAGGAAGACTACAGCCGTAGCTAGTGGGCGATCTCATCCGTTTTAATAATATTGTTAGTGCACCATCAACTGAGTGCTATTTGTTACAAATCTGTTTACTATGGGGATTTTTCTTTGGTATGCATTTTAATTGCAAAGCAAAGCAATTTTTTTAAAAAACGCTCATGACTGCTGCATCGACTGGTTGACAGTTATGTGGTTTATGTTGCACTTTAATTCTGCAGAAAGCTAATGTAACTTTTGTTGTAGTAGTGTTGGCTTCTGTAATGTTGCTGTGGCTGCTAATTTACCCAATAAATGCTTATAAAAACTGTTATGTCTTCCATAATTCATTGTGGGTTTTGACACACGGGGAAAGGGACAGATAGTTGATGCCATTTGAACCTAGTATCTTATGTGTTGGAAACATGAACAGTACTGCGTACTATTATATTACCAAGATAGAAGCTGCTGTCATGTGCATTGTTGTTTCCCAGAAAACTAGTTTGAGGTTGGGTTGGTAGCAGAGTAGACTGATTTAAATCAAAGCATACCGAGGAAAATATGAACCAAAACCACTGTTTCCCATTTGGAAATACATGTAGTTCCTAAGAAAGCATGGATTCAAACTAATTATATTTTGAACACACTGTTTTACAACATGAATTTAGACATAAATAAAAACCTTTGGTTATGCATTCCTTCTGCCTTTGTGCACTGCAGATTGCTATCTGCTAATAAACCCAAAACTGGGTACAAAGTATACAACTGTACTTTGCTATATGGCCAACACAGCTACCCCTGGATATGCAAATCCCAGGATACTGTAGGATTTTGTCGGGGCATTTAAAGCGGAATCAATCTGCTGTAATTGCATGGTGTGAAAGGGATACAGAATACTAAGCAAAGGTAGTTCCCTTGGGGGCTCAGGCCTCATTTTTTTAATTAGTAATTTTAATCCATTTTCTAAATCTAAAGCTAAAGTGTTATTAATATGTTACTAGCAATTAATGAAAAAATAATTTTATAAATTTCACTAAAACAATGAACTCCATGGATTAATTTCCAAATTAACAACAACAAACAGCTACAGCACTGGCATTTTGAAACTGTGCTTTGAAACAATTCTATTACTTTAAGCCCTGAGTCTAGAGGTGTAATAAGCATTCCATTACTTCGCAAGGTAATAGTCCAATTTAATTCAGTGTTTGGTTTTTTACAAAGCTCCTGAGAGAGTTCTTGTCCTCTTTCTCAGGTTGTTGCAAATAAGTCTCATCCTCTTCCTAAAAGTGGTACTTAAAGCAGTTAACACTTATATCCTGCTCACCTTTTCCATGGTTTATTTTATTTATTCATAGTTTTTTTTAAAATCTACCCAGAGCAGTTGACAACAAGTATATAAGATGTAATAACCACAATTGAGAATAACTGAAATCACTAAAATACCAAAAATTGCAATCCACTTTTATTATCTTGCAGCTGTTATGCTTGTAAACGTGGCTTTCCTTTATATTGGAATGGGCACCTTCTGGTCTTCTGGATGTTGTTTGACTACAACTCCCATTTTCTCTGACCAATGTCCCTGCTGGCTTGGACTGATGGGAACAGGAGTGCAATATCTGCAGGATCACAGGTGGTTTAACCCTGCCTTATAACAAAAACAAATTTACCAGTGTGCAGGACAATTGTGTGAACTGTGGTTTCTTTTTCAGGTCTTATAGACTCATGCGGACAGTAGTATATTCAGTTCCATCCATCCTCAGACAGTAACATCTTTGCTGAATCACTTCTTCTTTTTCCAATTGCCCTGTGTCCAATTCTGGTTCCATAATAATTTATGTATGTTATGTTATTAGATCACTTTGTCTAGCGTCTGTGTCTGGAAAGTTAAACTGGGAATGAGCGTTAAGACCAAGGGGTCATCTTTTGCTCCTCTACTGTCCTTCCCCCTCTGCTGCCCACTTGCTTATTTTCATGGTTTGGTATTGAGCAAGTTCTTGAGCAAACCAAATCATGAGAAGGCATGGCTCATTGGAAAAACAATAATGCGAGGAAAGGTGGAGGGAAGGAGAAAGAGAGGAAGGCCACATGCTGGATGCATGGACTCTATTAAGGAACTAAGCAGAATAGTAGAGGACAGGGAGTCTTGGAGATGTCTCATCCACAGGGTCGGCATGGGTCGAGATCGTGGTTAACAACAAACAAAAACGTTGTTGGAAGCAAAGTACCATGGAGGGGAGGGTTGAAGGAGGGACAGGGGAGAGGTCTTGGCTGCATTGCTTATTCAGGGCTTCCTCAATCATGGTTTAAGAAACCCAAATTGATCCTTAGAAATTGACTAATGTTTCAGATCCTCTAAAATGTAGTTTTGAGCAGAGCAGATGCTTTAGACTGCAACTCCCATCATTCTTTATTGTTAGCTAAGCTGTGTGGACCTTCTGGGGGATCCAAGTCCAAAATATCTGGAGGACTGAAGGTTCTCCATCCTTAGTTTTGGGAAATGGGAATGTGTTTTGTACTCCCTCCTGCTTTGTGCTCATATTCCATTAGTCTATGTCCTGGTTTAGGCAGCCCATTTCAAAGCATGGTTTGGAGAGCAAGCACAAGGCCTTTTTGCAAGGTTGGATGTCATGACATGCTGTGCTTTACCTGAGACAGAAAGTAGATAATTGAACCTATGTGCAAGGAATTAAGTCTGCAGAATATGTGCAGCCTTTTGGGCCATGTTTTGAAGGATGAAAGTTTCGCGTACAAACTGACTATACAACTTGTATCTTTTCAAAGAGACTCCTAAACTTTCCAAAGTTGCACGTGTGGTTTCTGATCCTCAGCTGTAAGAGCAGCACATCTGAGAACAAAAAGGGTGCTTTCCTGTTGTCTCTTTGCTCAAAAATTGTGCAACTGCCGCTTTACAAATGACTGTGTAGAGGACAGCGCAAAGGAACTGTAAGCATTTAACACCTTGCTTGGATCTAGCAATATTCTGCTTCCTTTTGCTGATCTGGCACATTGGCCATCTGACTGTCAAACACAGCTGCATGTTCTGTCTAAAACCTCAGTCCCACACAGCAGCATTTGAGAGAATCAAAAGTTTTTAAATTGCCTGTCATCTTAGAAGAAATAACACATGCCAAACTTGAGCAGTCTGGTGCCTTTCAGTATGCCAGTCAAATGGGCCACTCCAAAATAATGTTGAGTTTTTCTTTTTAAATACTGGGAGGGGAGGAGAAGAGAGGAATTCTCAGATATTTAGAATTCAAGTTTGTTCTCTCCCCCTTTTAGTTTACACAACCAGTCTCAACAAAAACATAGTGTGTTTAGTTTTCAGAATCTATGGGGTAATTGGGATGCCAAATGGAGGGAAATTGTATGTATTAACAAGGTTTAGCCAATATCTTGTGCAACTTGAGAGTAAATACATGCCAGCGTAGTTACACTGGATCCCACAACTGCACGACTTTGAATAGACCCATTGAGCAATGGTCATTTAGCTCTTCATCCAGCGAGTCAAAAGTGAGAGAGATGGCTGTTTGCGTGTGTGCAAAATGACTGGGTGTACTGGGAAATTTGGCTGCATCTGTACTGAAGAATTAACCCAGTTTGGCACCACTTTAACTGCCATGGCTCAATGCTATGCAATCCTGAGATTTGTAATTTTGTGAGATAGTTAATCTTCTTTGTCAGAGAGCTCTGGTGCCACAACAAACTACAAATCCTAGGATTCCAGAGGGTTACAGCATTGAGTCATGGCAGTTATATCAATGTAATGAAATTGCCCCCTTCTCACCTCTATTTAGCCTTTTCATGAAGTAGGGGACAGGCTGGGATTGTTACAGATGATTGTGTATTGTTTGCATGTATGTGTATTAATGGAGAAGAAAGACAATGCTGAAGTTGTTGCCATACAATGGGACTCATGCTCCTTTCATCTCTTTCGCTATATCAGAGCAGTTGTCTCAGTACAAATAAATAATAATAATAATAACAACAACAACAACAACAACAATAATAACTTTATTTATACCCCACCTTTAGCCAAAGCTGTCAAGGCAGCTTACAAGTTAAAAAATACATCCATACAATTAATAACAAATAACCCCCCTTAAAAATGAGAGTCAAGGAGAGTTTTACCTTCAGTTAGCAAGTGCTTTATTTTTACTATCGTTATGCTATACTATATTTCTTATTCCTCTGTTGCTCCTATCCTTCCCTAACAGGAGTTATCCTCTACAGGATTCTTGCTAGCTAGTCTTGCTATCATTATATCACCTTCTAAGTTACTTAGGGTGACCACATGAAAAAGAATATCTGTTTAAATATCTGAAGGGGTGACATGTTGGGGATAGAGCGTGTTTTCTGCTGCTCCAGAGACCACTAGGACATGGAGCAATGGATGCAAAGTACAGGAAAAGAGATTCAACCTCAGCATTAGCTGACAGTAAGACAGCCTCACCTTACAGTAAGAGCTGTTTGACCGTGGAAGACCTTGGAGACTGGTGGAGTCTTTCTTTGGAGGTTTTTAAACAGAGGCTGGATGGCCATCTGTTGGGGACGCTTGGATTGTGAGTTCCTGCATGGCAGGGGGGTTGGACTGGATGGCCCTTGGGGTCTCTTCCAGCTCTATGATTCTAATATAAGGCTCCTGTACTCATTGAAAGTTGCAAGGGAGAAGGAATTTCAGCCCATGTTGTTTGTTATGCAGGGCTCACCTGGTTAAATTCTCTCTTCTACAGAAAAGTGATACAGGAGACCTGTCTTCTTTTCAATATGGTCACCTTAAAGACACTGTGAGCAGCCATGGGCCAGGTCACTCAAATTTCCTTTTTTCAAATGACATTGTTTTTGGCTCCTTGAGGCCAGCCAGCAGGCTCAGTTCTAATTAAGGAGAGGGAATGGTTGCCCTTACTTGCTTCTTTCTGTTTAAATGTTTTATAAATTTCTGCAGGTTACCCAAACATGTGGATGCTTGTATTTCTCTCCTTTGTTATTGCCTGGCCTCCTTTTGGCTCCCGTCCTGTTGGCATTCAATCACCTGAGCTTGCTGTTAGTCAGAGGAAATTATTGTGGTTTTATGTTTTTTGTTCTAGGGTTTTAAAGTGCTTTAAACCAGAATTTGAGAGACAAGCTCCAGCATATCTGATAGCTGAAGACAAGACACAAGGAATGGGGGTGTTGAGGACAGAGAATTAAAATAAAATATTTGTTCAAAGCTGCAGGGAGTCTCTTCTGGCCCCTGGGAGCTGATGATGTATGACAAGTCTTCTGTCTTGAAGAAGCAGGGAGGCAGAGAAGTTGCAGATGGATGAAAGGGATTGTTGCCGGTACAGATGCTAACATTCAGATGTGGCCTTCCATTGACCTGCAAATTCTTTGGCCCTCTGGCACTTGATGGAAGTATGCCAATTTGTAGCTGTTACATGCCTTGAAATTGACATATGGTGACTCTATCCTAGGGTTTTCTTGGCAAGAGTTATTCTGAGAATGCTTGCCATTGCCTTCCTTTAAGGCCGAAGGAGTGTTACTTACCTAAGGTCACCCAGTGTGTTTCTGTGGCTGAGCAGGGATTTGAACCTTGGTCTCCTGGAGTCCTGGTCCAACACTCAAACCACTACACCGTACCTGGTATTGTGTGTGTGATTGGTTTCAACATTACATTCCTTTCCATATCTTAACTCTTGGTAAAGTTGTGCCTGCAAATGATGTTGCAAATATGCATATACTCGGTGGACATCTTTATGACTGGAGATGCCCAAGGTGAATTGAGGAAAAAGTTCCCTTAGAGTTGATTTGAACGTTTTCCAGAAGGGGGAATTCTAGAAAAGGAAGGACTTTTTACTTTACTTGATGTAACCTGGAAAGTAAGGGGTTCTTTGAAGAAACTTGAGACATGTGGAAGGGAAACTAAAAAGAGGCATGGTTAGAACTACCCAAAGATGAACATTATTCCCTTAAATAGCAAACAAACTCAGGTGGTTGGTTGCATGCCAGCAAAAATAGAGCTAAAATGACTACAGAAAAACAGAGGAAAAGATATTAGTGTGCTTGATGGAATGGAAGTGTTAAAAAAATAGTTAGAACAAAAGCAAGAAGCAAAGCAGCAACAAAAACCCATGGTAGGAAAAAAAAAACAGATGTCAAGTGCAGAATTAGGCTTGAACATGCTTCGTATTGTTGAGCATTGTTAAGAGTCACTTGTAAAAGAAGAATAGAAAATGGGCAGCAAAGGAAGAGAGTCAAATACCCTACTTGAACAATTTACCAGTTAATGATATCCTGGAGGGGATCATGGACATCTGAAGTCCCTCAAAATTATCACATCACCTCCAAGGTTAAAGCTCCATTGGTAGGCCCCACTTGTTTTCCTCCTATACGAAACCATTCCTCTAGCAAACACATCTTTTGTACCATTGAAAGCTGACAGCTGCCACTTCAGTAGGGTGATAAATCTTCTCTGAGTTCTCAGAACGTGATGAGAATGGAACGGAACGTATCTTATCGCACGGTAGGATCCTCATCAAGTTCCCATTCTGTGCTCTGACAGTCCCTAGCCTGTTCCAGCAGGAGAAATGTAAAAATGTGTCCTCAGCCAGCAAGAACGCTTTCAGACCATTCCAGATGATGCGTGTGCAATGCGATAATCCTACCGGTCCCAATCTGTCCTTGTGTTCTGATTGGCTAAGACAACCTCCTCCCCTCCCGTCCTAGAACGTCCACAAACTCAACTCAACTCTTCCAGTGTTGACACAAGGAAGGTGCCACAGGCAATTTAAAAAATATTTGTTATTTTTGTAGATTGAATTCCGTTCTGTTTACAAGAAAAAAACAATGAATGCTCACTACCTAAACCTCTCGGGAGCATTCTTTCCAATGCAGACATAGGGGTTTTTCCAACAGTGAGCATGCGCCAATGAGGGACGGCTGAGGAACTGCTTTAGCGCCGGTACTGGTACAACAGTAAACGCTGTGCGATAATATGTGTTCTCATAAAGTTACTATCGCGTTATCAATAGTCTAATGTGGTAACACCCATTCCCATATCGTTACGTTCTAGGGACTCAATGGGAACATTACAGGTACTAGTGCGATAAGCTTAATAATCTGAACTTTAGAGGAGCTGTCCAAGGAGTTGAACCTGTATTGGGTATATAACAACTTGGAACCATCTTTAAAATTTTAACTGATGCCTGGAGTGAATTAACTGCCCCATTGACATGGAACCCACTCACTGTATTGATGGCTGAATTGGGGGGTGGTGGTGGTGCTTGGACCAATGGATGAATGGACAAATGAGTCAGTAACTCATTTTTTACAGACCAGGCAGGGTAATGACCCACCAGCCTCGGTTCCTGTTTCCAACAAGAGAAGAGTTTGGTAAAAAGTTGGTTTTCTTTTTCTTAAATGTGGTGACCATCTGCATAGTGCTGAAACTCATGGTGTGGATTAATCTCCTCTCATTCTTTGCCTCCTCACTTAGTTGAAGCTGGAGGCCAGCACCCATACATGTAAACTTGTGAGGTTCGCGTAGTGGTTGAGCTGGCTTAGGTTCAATTGGCCTGCTCTCTCCTCTCGCCCTTGACTCTGTGGCCATACCATGCACATGCTCTCAGCCGAGACGGCAGCACTGCGCTTCTTGTCCAGATGTCCAGAGCCAGTCTCTAGCCACAGATATTCATTTAGCAAGACCACATCAACTGAAGATGTGCAAAATCAATAGGTTGATAGGCCCTCAAAAATACTGTTATTCTTCTCCCTGCGCCTTTTGAGAAGAGTTAGTGGAATCAGAGGAAGAGTAGCAGTGACTCAGTGGTAGAGAGGAAAGGATGGAGAGTACAGCCCCAGGCAAAGTGTGAGTTAATTAAAAAAAATTAATTCTGCTTTTTAAAAATAATTTGTTGGTTGAAGTTCACTGGAAAGCCAGGCTCAAAACTCCATCTGGCAGTTTTGTTTCCTAATCCCTATATTCTGCCATTGCTGCTTTGCTGCTTTTGTTTCTCTTCCTTCTTCTCCTGTTTCTGCCTCTCTCCCCAACTCTTGTTCTTTCCCTTCATGGCTGTTTTGGGGCTTATTCTGTGAAAACACGTTTGCCCCATGAAGCAATGAGTAACTGACTGTCCCTCAGTCCAGACTGTGCTTCGTCCCTTGCCAGCATTGCATGGCAGCCTTGTTGCATTGTTTGGTTGGGCACAGGAGGGAGCTCTTGATTGACATGCGAAATGTCACCCAAATAATCATTTATGGGCCTGGAGGGTCAGGAAGGGAGAGGAGAGATGAAGGGAAAGGTGGAAAGTTGGCAGAGAAGTGAAAGCTATGTTCTGGCTGGGGGAGAAAGATTGTTGGGGGGAAAGAGTTAACAAATAACTTGACAGGAATAACGAATAACAAGGTCCTGCCCAGGCATTCAGAGGGAAATGTCATGCTGTGTATGTGAGAGAAAATGTTCTCTGTGTTTGTGTGTTTGTGAAAGGAGGGGGAATGCCTACCTGTGTGTGAGAGAAAAGACATCCCCACCTCTGTTTATGATGGAACAAGTGCAAACGAATGCCTCTGTGTGTCTGTATGCACGCATGCATAAGTTTATGTAAGAAAGACTGGGCCTGTGTGAGATACAAATAATGTTTGTCAGAGTGAGAGAACAAATCTGTATTTACTCAGACGTAAGTCCTACTTATTTCAATTTCATCTTCTCTTAGGAAGAGGAGTATAGGATTCAAGCCTCTGTGTGTATTGCCAGTTATGTTTCCCCCAGACTTTATATTCCCTAATACTTTCCCATGCAATAGTGGTAACTGACGCAGCAGAAAAAATGGGTCCAAAATTGTGCATTTGTAGTGCTGTGCACATGTCTACCACCCTGCCCCCCCCCCGATGCGCATGATGCTAAATTTGCTTTAGTTTTCTCTTTCTGTTAGTGGCTTGCTGGCAGAGCGATGCGATGTGGGTTCAAGAGAGTGCTTTTGTGGTGTGTGGGACACAGCCCACACTTTAGAAAGCTTTGCTGTGAACCTGTGGTTTTTACATCGACTTGCATGCCTTAGTTTGCAGTCCCGCATCATGTGTATTGTTGCTTTGTATTGTCGCCCCCTGTTAAGCCATGGGCACAGCAACACTTACCTTGTTCCTGATCTCACTGTCTCCTCTTGTCATCTGGTATTCCAGAGGCATACTGTTTGTGTAGAGGCGTTCTGACAAGTTATAGCCTTGCTTCTTCCTCTAAGAATTTATCTAATACTTTTTGCAGCAATCCAAGATGGCCAAGGGCCAGCTGAGTCAACACCAGCCTAGCTGAAACTGGGCTGAATGCAGCTCCCTTCCAGCCTAAGCGTGTTGGAAATATCTTAGGACCATCCTCTGTCCCGATATTGTGGCTTGTCCTGACATCTGTGGGCTGGGGGGTTATCAGGATATGGCATAACTCAGTTCCTTTCTTTCCTTGCCTCGTCTCAATTTTCCTTTGGGGCTCTTCTACAAGCTGATCTTAGAAAGCAGCTCTGCCGGCAGACTGCTCTGTCAACAGATCTCTTGATCATCAGCAGAAAGGGTCCTGTAAGCAGAAAAGGTTTACACATTTTCAAACAAATCAAACAATTTAGAAGAGTGTACACATAACAGAACTCCCCTCTAGTCAAACTGTGATCCCTAGGTCCCAAAAGCTTTGGTGAAAAGCCAGGTTTTAACTTGGCACCAAAGACCTTTAACTATACTTGGATCTGCTATCCTTCAGATTCTTTGGTGACTCAGCTTCTCGGTTCTCCTTTCTTAACCTCCCAAGACCCATTTCTCCCTTCCCGCTAAATTAAAAATAATAATAATAAAAACTTGATTCTTTCAGTTTCCAATCTTTAATCATTTTAATTGCCTCCCTTTTGTAGTTTTCCCCATTGTCTTTAAACTGAGATTTCTTAAGATGGTGCTATCTGGTTTCCAAACATAACAGCAGTCTAGATCTATAGAAGAGCATTGCAACACTTATCATCTCGTTTTCAGAATGTGGAAAAGTTACTTTTTTAGGCTATAATCTCTCTGTCAGTTAACTTTCCAAGCTCAGCATTATTTTAAATCCATTTCGCAATAATCCCCAACTGATCAGTCACTTCCATTGCGTTACTCTTTATAATCCTAAATTGACTTATTGTATGTTTTGCGTCGCTAGACTCATAGAGATTCATCAACTTTGTTTTTAAAAAGTCAGTTTGCATCCAGATACTTTCCAGTGTAAATCAGTTACCTGCTCCACCATTTAAAAAGGAACTTGGGAGAAGGGTAGCACTCCCCTGCCCCTCCATTTACCATTGTTAGGCCACAAAATCTGTCTGGATCTTGGGAGGGATGGCGAGACTAAGTAATGTATTTTTTTTTGCAGCACTCAATCAGTCAAATGATAGCGAGGAAGAAATTTCTATACGTTCTTGCCAAGACAGGAAAATAACCCCAGCTTCCTGAGAAATCTTTCTAGTACACCGATCGTTAAATGTAAGTGAGACCCTGTCATTAAAATCCATAGATTCACAGTAGTAAATGACAAATCACATTTACCATTTTACTTAATGCACTATTCCGTTGACTTATCTGGAAGGCTCATTTCTGCTCTGTGAGGCCTTGGAGTTTTTCGGGGTGGATTTGGCTGAGGGGGATCTGCCAGGCATCTTGTGCATCTCCAGTAAAATGTAGTTTCTCACAGTCTGCAGAAGTCTTTGGGGGCTGAAACATGCTTCTGCTTTTGCTCAGGATGCAGCCTCAGAATGCTTATTGTGATTTAACTGCTTGCTAATTTTCTTTTGTGAGATATATATATATATATATATATATATATATATATGTGTGTGTGTGTGTGTGTGTGTGTGTGTGTGTGTGTATTCTTCTCAAGCCGGTCTTGCAGGCTAATGTATGAGTGAGGTTTGTATTCATTGCTGAGCTGTGAGTTTTTGAGATTTAAATTGTTTTGTGCTCTGAAAAACATATCAAGGTTGAAGGAGGCATGTGTTCTCAGCAAGGGAGAAATGTAATTGCTAGCATTTAAAAGCAGTGTATATATTTTTAAGAAAACACACAGGGGCGCCCTGTTGGATCAGATCACCAGCCTCTCAAGTCCAGTATTGTGTTCCCACAATGTCCATCCAGGTGCTCTGTCTTATGTTCTCCAGCAACCTATATCCTACCCAATATCAACCTCTTGCCATTGGGCAAAATATATTGCTATTTTCTTGATTAGTAAGCTATATATAATTTTTTCCCCCTGTGATATCTTTTGACCCTTCTTAACAAATGATGTGAGCCATGCCAATAATTCTAAAATACTAGGGACCTTACTTCAGATAAATAGATGAAATGAAGCCCACTGTCCTTTCTCTGTTCCTTTTTTTCCTCCAGTGCTCCTTTGTCTTTCCATGATAATACCTCAAGACAGTGTGCATCTTCTTCTGCTCTCAAGGTTTTGTGTTCAGTTTTGTTCCCATCCAGACAGACATTCACTTTCCCCATAGAAGCTGCTCTGCTGTCAGCATACAATTGTATGGTATATTGATATTCAGAGCAGAAAACCAATGCCTAAAGTGAGCAATGTTTAATTTTTTCATTGTTTGTAATTAACCAAATAGTGGTCAAAGGAATTAAATAAAAGATTTTGAGAGAATTCAAATGTTAGTCTTATTTTCTTGACCAGCTCTTGTTTGTGAGGTTATAAAAATAAGTCCCACACCCTTTCACTTGGAAGACTGAGAGAATAGTGAGATGGTGAGATGTAAAAGCATCTATTATTAAACATAAAATGATAGTGGATACCAACAATAAAAGCATGTTGTAGTTGTTGTTAACTGCTAACTGTTAACTACTGTCAAGTTAACTTTGAATGAATGGGAAGCTTTCAAGTTACCCTGTCATCAACAGCCTTGCTCAGGTCTTGCAAATTCAGGGTTGTGGCTTCCTTGATTGAGTCCATCCATCTTTAATGCACTCTTCCTGTTTTCTTGCTGCCGTCTATCTTGCCAAGCGTCATTGTGTTTTCTAGAGAGTCATGCCTTCTCATGATATGGCCAAAGTACAATAAATCCTAGTGCTGGAAGAGACCACAAGGGCCTCTGTTTAGAAACCTCCAAAGAAGGAGACTCCACCATTCCCCAAGGCAGCAGCATCTTCCACTGTTGAACAGCTCTTACCATCAGGTCATTCATCCTAATATTTGGTGGAATCTCTTTTCTGGTAGCTTGAATCCATTGCTCCATGTCCTAGTCTCTGGAGCCGCAGAAAACAAGTTTGCTCCATCCTTCAAATATTTAAACATGGCTATCATGCCACCTCTTTATCTTCTCTTCTTCCGGCTGAAGATACCTAGCTCCCTAAGCCGCTTGTCATAGAGCATGGTGGTTTCTAGACCTTTCACCACTTTGGTCACCCTCCTCTGGACATATTCCTGCTTGCCTACATCCTTCCTGAGTTATAGGGATCAGAACTGGACATAGTATTCCAGGTGAGGTCTGACCAAAGCAGAAGAGAGTGGCACTATTACTTCCCTCAGTCTAGACACTAGCATTATTTATTGCAATTAGTGCAATATTTGTACCTATTAAGCTGCTACAATTCCTTTTCCAGCCTTCCCTGCTATAAATGCAAGCTGTGGCATTGTTATTAAATGGTTCTTGGGGCTAAACATTCCAAATACTGTTGGTGTGTCTGTGTTTATGACAAAGGAGAGAGCTAAGTGTTGTCTGGCTTGCTTGGCTTGCATCATTTGTAAGGAAGAAGCTTTCAAAGAGCACCACAAATTGCATAATGAAAAGGTTCTGCAAATAATTAGAAAAAAATCAAGATGGAATTATTTTGAAGGCAGTTAGATCTCACTCTTGTTTTTTTTTCTTTCCCCTTAGTGCATTTTAAATTGGCAATGAAGTATAATGAGAACTGTTAGAAATAACCCCTTAACACCCACACAGGGTATATATAGAGATTACATTTACTTTGCAGTGCAAGCATCTACTGCAAGATGGCACATTAAAATGTGAACAAAACAGCAGCGCATGATCTGTGCGACTGGATGCCGCAGTGCTGCTCCTGTCTGATAAACAGTGTTTGAGCCTGGCGTGAAAACTGCATGCATAATCCTCCCTTTGTCACAGTCTGTGTTCTAGCATCCAATGTTCAATACCCTAAACACACACACACACACACACACACACATACACAGAGAGATTTATAGCACATAAATATGCTCTGATCGGTACTTCCATTTCAAGGTTGCAAAAATATCAGGTAGTATTTTTTTAAAACGCTTGCAAAAATGGACACTATTTGCTTTCAGGCACTCAGCTTTTCTCTTTTAAGCATAACTAGAACTCCCCAACCTATGTACGCTGTTTGTCTTGGTAATCTTTCAGAGGGGTTGAGTGGAGTATCAATCTTTTGGAGGGGTGAGGTAAGATATTGAGAAGACAACATTCAGCTCTCATGTTGAAACGGTTAAGGAAATTGCTTTTCAGTATAGCAAAGTAGGTGCTGAAATATACTCTTGCCCAGTCTTCCTGTATCATCCTCATGTACAGTATTAGCCTAAATAGAAACAGGTTAGCTGTAAGGGTCTTTCGCATAATGAGGTGTGAAACACATCTCAACCTAACCTAGTGTCAATACAGCAGTACTGCAGGTGGGAAAGATGTGACTGTGTTGAAAAAGGCAGGCAAAAGCTGTGATTGCTTCCCATTTTTAAAAATGCAGCCCCCCTCCTTCCCAACTTAAACCAAAGACTTGCAAAAAGTCTAGATGATGTGGGAATTGAGATGAACACCAGTCTGATTTCTCCACTACTGGCCAGGTGCTGTGGGAAAGGAGGGATATTTCTGAGACACCTGGTTCAGTGTACGTACTAAAGCCAGAAGTGAGCATCCAGGAAAGCAAAATCCCAGTGTCAGGAGAGCAAGGAGGCTCAGGTAGATAGGAAGGTGAGCAACCAGTAGGTGCCCAGGGAGCCTCCTGGATTTGGAAGCAGTTCATGAACTGGTGATCACAGGAGAAGTAAATGTGGACTGTAAGCTTCAGCCTCTCCTCCCCTGAGTTTTCTTCTAAATATCATCCTTGGTTTCCCCATTTGGTAGTCCTTTTCATTAGCTGTTGCTTGTGAAGTTCAGGGCTGGTTGTACCTTTAGGCAAAGTGAGGAGGCTCAAGACAGCAGCAGAGAGATCGTAGAATCATGGTTTTGGGAGAGACCTCAAGGGCTATCCAGTCCAAGCCCATTCTGCCATGCAGGAAGACACAATCAAAGCACCCCCAACAGAAGGCCACCCAGCCTTTGTTCAAAGACCTCCAAAGAAGGAGGCTCCACTGCACTTGGAGACAGTGTCTTCCACTGTTGAACAGCTCTTACTCTCAGGAAGTTCCTCCTAATGTTTAGATGGAATCTCTTTTCCTGTAGCTTGTATCCGTTGTTCCATGTCCTAGTCTCTGGAGCAGCAGAAAACTAGAACATAGAACAATTGATAAAAGTTACAGGAAAAGAGATTCCACGTAAACATTGTTAGGTGTTGGAGAAGAGAACTGTGTGCACCACATTTGTTACTGTTGTGTGCCTTCAGGTCACTTCCAACTTATGGTGACCCTATCATGGGATTTTCTTGTCAAGTTTTGTTCAGAGGAGGTTTGCCATTGCCTTCCTCTAAAGCTGAGAGCATATGACTTGCCCAAGGTCCCTGGCCTGCCCTAAAACCTCCTAAGGTAGCCCAGTGCTCTCAGGTTGTAGCGACATAAGGTGTCAGGCCATTTGCCTTTGGGTACATGGAACAGGGTTGCAGGACTGCTTTTCCTTCAGGTAGGAACATGTCTTTGGCTGGTCCTGATGTACACAAAGACTCTTGCGTGTGTAATTGTCGATATAAGGGAGATATGGGGGTGCTGATTTTGGCAGTGGCACGACTGTGAGGCTGGAGTTGAAGGGGATGCTTTTGCAGGTGGGAGAAGATGTGATGAGTCTCTATGAAGAATAGCTGAGATGGATTAGTGCCTCCAAGCAGATGCAGAACTTGGGAGCTGCCATGCAAGACAGCTGCTGGCTCTGCTTTGGATTTAATTTTATAACATCAAAGCATGTCTTAAATATATAAAAGCAAGATCTGAGGGTGGAATTCCATCCTCATCTCACCCTCTATGTGGTGTTATGAGGATTTACAGAACATATGGTATGTAAGAATGAACCCCTCTTCATTTAGTTCCCAGCAAAATCTCAGCATAGCAAGGTAGTTACATTGGGAGATGACTTAACTGTTTATTGCCCTAGTTTCAATCATTTAATATTAAACGAACATGCGTGTGCACACAGTTTGTCTTTCTCCCTTCCCCAATACTATTTAAAGCTTGAAAGGGTGAGAGAAGCTTTTAATCCAAAGAGTATCTGAAATATCTTGTGTTACATTTTTCCTCATTAATTCTTTGGAAGTGGTGGTGCAGTTTTATTTCATGAAAATCATCGTCCTATTATACGAATGCTGAATGCTGTAGCTGAATAAAGTGCCAGATCTTCAGATAAAGCTGATGTTATCCTACACGCACTGTTGGCTCCTACGCTTTTGTGCAAAAGACCCTTAGAAGTTGTTCATCCAATAGAATGTATCTTTGCTGGCTGCCAATTGCTCCCAAAAAGCATATTTTAAAGAAGCCCCTATTAGTTGCAACAAGGGTAGGAATCATCTGGACCTCCAGAGTCCTGTTGAGCATTTCCAGCAGTGAGGAATGCTGGGAGTTGCAGTTGAACAGCATCTGGTGGGATGCCTGATTTCCACTGAGCTACAAGTACAAGAAACAAGCAGCGCTGCAGCCCATGAAAAACACATTAATATTTATCAGCCTTATGTGAATCAGATGAGAGAGGGATATTTGTTGATACATCACCTTGGAAGCGGAATGAGAAAATATCTGCTACTGCTACTAGTGGCTTCCAGTAATGAGGTGAGAAGATAGATGCCTTAACTGTATAGCTCTTCTGGCCACCTGTCCAACACCATGCCTTTTCTAGCAGAAAATCTGTGCTGGTTTTGATGCATGGTGGAATGGGATGGATGGCAAGGTGTGAAAGAGGTGCATTTCCTCAAGGATGGTCCTTTCTTGTCGCTACCTGGTACAAAGTGCACACTGTGAACCAGAGCGTGTGCTGACCAAAAGTGTATAGACCCCAAGTTGGTTGGCCATATTGTGCTTTGAAAAGGTCATGTTGGTGATATGGAGAACCTGGAGGTGTTTTGATGCATTGACACATCTGAGAAGATTAAGCCTTTAAAAAGGTCACACCAGCTTTTAATGAAACAATTCACAATATTATCAATTAGAGGTATAAAATCGGACATGGATATGTGTTTTTGTATTATGTATTAACATACTTCAACACGCTGTTTATCAAGGCTGCTTGAGTGTTACAGCAGACTTTGGTCATAGAGTACATCCACCCTGCAGAAATAATCTGGTTTGACACCGCTTTAACTACCGTGGCTCAATGCTATGGAATTCTGGGAATTGTAGTTGTGGCACCAGAACAGAGCATGTAGTACTCTCTTTCTCTATTTTAATCTTCCAGGCCTCCTAAGGATCAAGTCATTCTTATTCCCGTTACACAAGCGTTGAGTTGAAGATGTTAGTGCATTTGCAGCAGTCTCCAAAGGAAGCTCACAAAAGTAATTAGCCTAGAAGCAAAATACAAAATAAGGGTTTGGCACAGTAGCAACAGAGCAGTTTAATTAATAGATTAGGGCTTTTATTTATTTTTTATTATTTTGGGGCTTTTATTTATTTATTATTTTGGAGGCAGTGCAGAAATTCAGGGAGTAGCCAGAGTACTTGATTTCCATGCTGGTGCAGGGGAGGTGTGTCCCTGGGTTTTTGGGTAGAGCTGGCGACTCTGTCCGTTCGTTGACCAACTATGAAATAATGAAACCAGAGAGTATTTAGGCTTAAAGAGGGGCCATTTTTACTGACCTATTTAAATGTTTGAGGCCTGGGGATGGGCAAATGAAGGGGGGAACAACCTAATGTGGATTTACCTGCAGTACAATTGTCAACCTATGACACTTCCTCGGCCACCTTTGGGTGAAACACCAGACCCCAATGGCAATCCAAAGAGTTTGGTTGCTATCTTGGATCTTTGTTATCATAAATTAATATACATCTTCCATTTATTAAGGAGTCAGAAGGTAGAAAAGTAGAGGGGTTGGAGTTGAAAGTTTGGCCTACCCACTCCATAGCCCTACCACTAGTTGAGTCACTTGGAGAAGCAGGGAAGTGGCATTAGTCTTGCTCAGCACAGTCTTTCCGTGCCACGTTTGTTATTTCCATGGTGTAAACAGACAAAAGTTTTCAGAAGAAATGTTCTAACAATGGCAGCAACAAGCAGCATGTTTTACTTCACGCTGAAGCCAGTCTTTTGAAATATATCAGAAGCTATAAGGCAACAGTTCATTTACATATTTTATTTATATGCAGTGTGTATAAAATTTGCATGAATGTAGTCAGTGTGCGAGCCTTGGTTGAAAGGAGCCTAGGATGTGGCAGAAAAATCATGTAAATAACTTGTATCATTACCTCTGAGAGCCAGTGGAGTTTGGACTAGGGCTATGGGAGACCATGATTCGAATCCCCTCTCACCCATGGAAACCCATTGGATGACCTTGGGTAAGACCTTCCTCTCTCAGCCTCAGAAGAAAGCAACCCTCATCTGAAGGCATCTTGCTTAGGGGACCCACTTCAGGATCTCCGTAAGTTGGGAATGACTTGAAGGCACACAACAACTATCGCCTCTACTCCTGATGTTTAATGCTAGACAGCATTTTCTTTTTCAACTTGTAATTATAGTTTCACTGTATGAATTCTATCATCTTTGGGAAAGACTGTAAAAGATGGGAGTTGTCATTCAACATGGAGGGTGCAAGTCTGAGGAACACTGGTTTAGATTGTAGTAAGAAACTTGCCAAGTAAACCCCATGATAGGTTCGCCTTAGGGCCGCCATAAGTTGGAAATGTCTTGAAGGCACACAGCAACAAAACATACAGAGATAAAAGTCTGCCTTTGCTTATCTTTGCTTTTCTTATGTTCCTGACCTAAACCAAATTGTTAGCCCCTACTAAAGCAGACTTATTGAAGTTGGGTCAGCCCTTACTCAAATAGACCTATTGAAGTAGAATTGGAATTTGGACGCCGAGTCTCTGATGCACTTTCAAAAACACTGGTTTTCTTATTTAGAGAAAGGAAGCAGAAGATTCAGCTCATCCTTTAAAATCTTGAGATGGGTTTACATGCAGTTCTCCCTTGAGAGGCAATGAATGAATGATGCTCATTTGCATCATTCCTGTCATGTCCTTATACTTTTCTTCTTCATCCACAAAGACTCTAACATTAGTCGGTTTTTAAAAATAAAAACAAACACAGGGTCCATATTACTGAATCAAAACTGGTTTACTAGTCTTTTGCTCTTTCAAGGATTGTCTAACGTTTTCAGCAGCAACATCAAACCAGAATTCCCAAGACTGTAAGGCTGCTTAAGACTGTCAAATTGGAATTAAAACTGACTTAGGTTTGCAGTGCATAGACCTCTCCTTTTGAGTCTCGGGATTTCAAGGAAGGCCTGCGCTCTGTACAGAAGTGACTCTCTTTGAGTAGCACCCTTTTTATTATGATGCTCCCAAACATGAGTTGCTATAAATGTAAAGCATCAAATATTTATTTTTAATTCCTATCTTTCTCAAATATAAATAAACTCTGCCATCTGGCCTGTGGATCTGATCTTCTGTCTTTCTATATATGTCTCTAGAATTTATATGTTTTTTTTGGGAAATGTATCTGAAGTGTTGTTTTTTTCCCCCTTTTGTCAGTAGCAAGGTCTTCATTCTCTCTCTTCCTCTTCTGTTTCTGTACTTTTGGTACTGAACTCTCCTATCGCAAGAGGGACAATGCTTTTGTCTTTACTGGAATTTAAAGAAAATCTATCTACTAACCATTAGAATATAGTCTCTTTTTTGAAAATGCAGAATTATTGGATCACTGTGTTCGTAGGGTTTGTAGAGAAGAGACAAAGAAGTGCCATAGGTCTGTGGTGAGGCACAAGCTATAAGGTATGTATGTCCCAAGTCCAGTCTTTGGCATCTACATTTAGGGCTGGAAAGGATGCTTGTCTAAACCCCCTGAAGAGTTCCTGCTATTCAGTGAATAGAGACGACATTCAGCTAGAATAGGTGGGAATCATGTTGGGGAGCTATGTTACTGCCAAAACTGTTGCGCACTGAGCAAAGTGATCTTGTAGCATCTTCAGGGCTAACTGAGCACTTTATGGCATAAGCTTTCATAGACGGGGTCTGCTTCATCAGATGTTGCGCAGTGAGTGAGTGCAGGCCTGTGGTTCTCATTGCATATTTGGTTTTCCAGTTATGGGATCCAGCTTGACTATGTTGATATACACAGAAATGCTGGATTTGTTTAGTGATGGATTCTCAGGTGTGATCTGCATCCATGCGTCTCTTGGTTTGCATCAGGCTATGCTTGGAGGAAACTAATGATGAAGTAGATGCTTGACATTATTTCAAAATGGTTGAGGTCTTCTATTCAATCCCTAGTTAAAAGCATTTTAAAGTCAGGAGTCATAGGATAGACATAGATGGCCCTATGATCTGAAACAGTGTAAGGCAGTAGTTTCACCTGTTTGCTGCTCTTTT
Source organism: Phrynosoma blainvillii (assembly GCA_026167975.1). Lineage (NCBI taxonomy): Eukaryota > Metazoa > Chordata > Lepidosauria > Squamata > Phrynosomatidae > Phrynosoma > Phrynosoma blainvillii. Next base: position 2,185,643 of record JANUYF010000009.1, read on the forward strand.
CCCCTGCACTTTCTTCAGCGAGGACTTCATAAAATTGGAACAATACAGAGAAAAATAGCAAGGGCTGTGCTCAGAGGTGACACCTAAATTCATGAAGTAGTCCATATCTATATTTGTAAATGCTGTATGTTATAATCCTGCTGACTGTTTTTTTAAACTGATGCTTTGCTCTGTGGTGTGGTGTTGTTGCTTCATGGTCTTTTAAAAAATCTTATGTTTGTAGAGTTGTTAGCAATTTTTTTCTGGATTGGTTTAACTGATCTTAATTTATGACTAGCTAGTTTTCTGCTTCACAAATTTCAACCTGCAGCATGGCCCCTGTAATATTGTCAAAAAAGGGGAAGAGTATGTGTTTTGCAGTGATATCTCCATAACTTGGATGCTAGTTAGTCTTATGTGTGACTCAGACCACTCCTATTTGGTAAGAGTAGGTTCAAACATGACTTCAGTGCAAATAGGAACAATGCAGAATCATAAAATGATAGAATCCTAGAGTTGGAAGAAACCTCAATGTGTATCCAGTCCAATCCCCTTCAATATGACATCCCTTCAGACATTTCAACAGGACTATCATGTCTCCTCTTAACCCTTTTTTCTCCAAGCTAAACATAGCAGGCTCCCCAAGCTACTCCTCATAGGGCTTGGTGGTTTCCAGACCTTTTACCACGTTGGTCGCCCTTCTCTGAACATGCTGTCTTTCCTAGGAAATAATGTGAGATGCAATGGGGGGATGGATTTGAGGCAGACGTGGTTTGCAGCCCTCAGAGGTGGTCCATAGCTGGCAAGCGCACATCTGCTCAATTGCTCATCACAGCAAGCCAGCCTGACCTGGCAGCTCTTTCTGCAAGTCCAGAATGTTGTCTGACCTGCTCTGTCTGACCTGTTGGTGTAAGTAAGGCTTTGTTTGCTGGTCCCACTGCGGTTTGCTTCTCTGGCCAGAAACAGATTGCAATGCACAAGCAGAGAGCCCACTGAGGTCACCAGTTCAGGACTCAGCTATGGTCTGGTTTCCAGACAGATGCTTTGGCTTGTGCGGATGTGTTATTATCTCCTTTAAAAAACAAGTAGTCTCTTTGGCAAATATCTTGGAGATATTTAATCTGCACAGGTTGTCAGGACATCTGCTTTGCCTCTTTTGGAAAAAAAAATTGGTGCATGCAAGGTCTTTCAGCACTATACATTGGCATTAGTCCAGATCTGACTCAGGGCAGCACCGTTTCCATTCAACACCCCCATGAAACATACTTTGTGCTCCCCACTCCCTCCTGTTCAGTCTTCACTTCATAAGGTACATTTGATATCTTCTAATCTTTCTACACTACAATGCTTGTGTTTTGAGCTGTATTCAATTATAAATGCGAGGAGAGCTGTTTAGGGAAGCAGTGCCTTGGAAAGAATTCATGCTGCCATCTGGCGCATGTAAATGACGATGCCCACGTGCCCATCCTCTCCTCACCCCCGTACCCCCCTTTTCTTCCCCTGCGTTGCTGTCGGTATTCGAGTGATAAACTCAGACTCTCTCAGTTTTCACTGATGGCTAATAATGGAGGTTAACCTTTTCAAGTTTGACATTATAGATAATAAATCAAGCCTATTGGTTAGTATTCTGTGTGCAGTGATGCAGGCTTTAAAAAAACTATTTCAAAACCAGGGCTAAAAATAAAGCGCTGGGATAATATTCGGGGGGAGCCTTTGAGCATCCTGCAAATCAAGTGGTAATTGCCGTGAAATTCAGATCATTTTTCAAAATTCGAGCTGCAAACTTCTTTATGCCTGTTTCAGCACAGTCCTGGGGATGATATATAGTTAGATCTAAATCCTGTGCTCCTTATAATTAGAGTATTGCCATGCAGTATGTGGAAATTGCAGGAAAGATGACTTGCTGAATTCTACTCTAGTTGGAGTAGAATTCAATAGAATTGTGCTTTAGGTTTAGGTCATAGTTTCCAATCTGTTAAGAGCCTGAGCTGATTTTGATGTTTCATACTGACCTTCTTCATGTGTCATCCCCATAGTGAGGTGGGATGCTTTTTTCACATTTATTTCCTCTGCTTTACAATTGATCCTTTTAGAAGAGAGTGTCAGACGTTATTAAGGTACTTAGGAAATTTGTGGTCATGGAGAACCATGTCATCAGCCTTTCTCCAGCTTTCTCTCCTCACATTATCCTTGTCAGAAGGCGTTTTAAAGGCAGCGTGAGACTATTTCTTGTTTCTGTTAATAAGAAAAAGGAAGGGACTATGGGCTGATGGTAACGCATTGTGGTTGTCATTGTGTTAGGGGCATATGGAAATTCAAGTTTCCTCTTTTTGTCCTTTTGGGGTTCAGCAGGGGTTGGCATTTTCTCCTCTACAGCACCCAACTGCCTTAACTAACTGAACTGCCTCTGAAGTGGCCCCACCAGCAATTGTCTCCTTTATGAGAAGAGGGCAGGATCACACAAACATCTCTATATAGCCAGATGCAAAATGATGGCATCACTGCTGAGATCCATCAAGCTCCTCCAGAGGTTTCAGAGCTGCTGTTATGATTTTGCACCTGGCTACAAGGACATAGCCAGATGCTTCTGTTGTCCTTCCCACTTCCCATAAAGCAGGACATGTCCATGTAGTGGTGGCTTAAGAGATGTTCAGTAGGTTGAGGAAGTGGTACAGTGGTCCCTCCACATTTGCTGGGGTTAGGGGTGAAGGACCCCCATGAATGTGGAAAAAACATTATCCTTTTTACTTGAAAGAACACCTTTTTAGGAATCTCCAGGTCCTCCAGTGCAACCCTATGGTCAACATCTGCCAGAAGTTGATCCTAGAATCATGCTGGAGGATCTACAAATGCCTAGAGAAGTGCTTTCTCTTGGAACTTCTAGGTTATCCAGCACAACTCTGTGGTCAATGTCTAGCAGAGTTGCATTGGAGGACCTACAGATCCCTAGAGAGAACATATTAATCAAAAGCACAAAGAATCAAATTCACAAAAGTCAAAGCTGCAAACGTGTAGATGGCTCAGCTTATAGTAGGTCCTGATGTGGTTTTACTCTGCTACACTGAGCCATACAGGATTTCAGCCTAAGCATGCAAAATGCCACCGTTTCAATCTTTGCTTCTGTTTCTAGGGCTAGGAAAGAATCCTGCCAGAAACCCTGAGATGTTGTTACGATCCGTCAGAGTCAGCAATACTGGTTAGACCAACAGTCCAAGCCCATACAAGGCAGCCCTCTCTATTCTTTCTTTTTCCTGTATCCCCATATCCCTTCACATCTGTGTGGATAGGGTAGCACAACATTCCTTCATGCAGGTTCCAGATTGTGTAATCCCTCCTGTTTACATCTGAAAGCAAAAGACTCCAGAGTCACAGTTGTATTGCTCGCTTGTAATTTGCACTGAGCTCTGTTCCTGGTTTGTCATGATTTGCTTTCCTAGCATAACTTAAGCCTGAATAGAAATGTGTGGCTGCAAAGAAATGAGTAGGCAGACAGGGGAAAACAGCCTGTCATTGTTGGTCTTGTGTGCTGGCATCCACAGCCCTGTCTCTGTGCTTAGCATGTGGTCTCCATTTATCATGGCTTGCCCTCTAAAGCTGCACAGCTGGTAGTGCGCCTGGGCGCCGGGTGCATGGCAGGTATCGTTTGCTTAAGGTATTTAATACGTCGCTCCGTACTGGGGAGCTGCAAAGTCACGTGAGAGCTGCAGACCGTGCGTTAATGGTGGTTTTCGTTCTTGGAAATATTGTTAATTAAATTTTTTATGAAGGAGCTGAGGCACACCAGCAGAGATCTCCTTTCAAGCAGAAATGTAGCAGGCAGTTCCCAAGGAGACCTCGTCTGCTCTCGTCTCTATGAGAAACAATTAGTGTTATGAATGTCTGGTACCTTCTTCAAAAAAAAGGGAAGAAAACTGACACGATGGAGAAGCCTTTGCACCTTAGCATGGGAAAGGAAAGGCTTGTGGGTCTTTCCTCTGCTTTCCTTGTCCCATCCCTTCCCATTGTCTTACCCAGCAGCTGCTCCCATCCTTGGGCTATACATGGATGCAGATATTTTACATTATTTTACTGATTTGCAGCGTGTGCGTCTGTGTGTGTGTGTAGGGGGATGGAATTGAGGAACTGGGGATTCAGGGTGAAGTGAGCCTTCTGTTTTACTCTATTGTCCTAGCTGGTGTCATTTTAAAATCATTTATTATGCTTGTTATTGATCTCTTCTATGATACTTTCTTCTTTGAATTCAATAGGTTTATTGTACAGTGGGCTCTTGGTATTTGCTAGGGCTTGGTTCCAGGACCCCCAAAATACCAAAATCCATGGATGTTCAAGTCCCATTATATTCAACAGCAGAGTAAAACGCTGTCCTTTATATAAAATAGCAAAATCAAAGTTTGCTTTTTGGAATTTATATGTTTTTGGGATATTTTCAAACTGTGGATAATTGAATCCGTGGATTTGGAAGGCCAACTTAGGTATTGCTTTTCTTGTTTCAATTGAAAAGGGTTTTTAATGTAGTGGCTGCACCGCGGCTGGTTTTTGAGGCCAGTGGTCAGTCCCTACCTTTAGCCAGTCCCTACCCTTCTAGGAGATACATAATATGATTGATATTGACCGCTTTCATGTCAGGGCCAGATCAAAACACTCCTTTCTGCTCAGACATTTTTTTAAAACATGGTTGTTTTGTTGGCCTGTTGAATAGTTTTTAACCTTTTTCTGTTTATTTGTTTCTTTTAATATATTTGGATATTTAAAGGCTCAGATCTTGAGGTTTTAAAGCATTATATAATAGATTTTAAAATAAACAACCAGCAAGTACAAAAAACTACCATTTATATTGTCCATGTAAGTCAATAGGACTGCACAGAAAAGGCTTGTTGGAAATTACAAACTGTGGGAAGATATTAAATATTTGAGGGAACAGCTTTCCACATAGTAGTTGCCAACATGCTAAAAGTGTGTGTACATTCAAGTTATTATATGGTGATCCTGTGAATTTCATAGGAGTTTCTTAGGCAAGGAACGCTCAGTGGTGGTTTGCCATTGCTTTCCTCTGAAATATTGCCCACAGCCTCTGTTATTCGTTGGTGGTCACCCATCCAGCTACTAGCTGAGCCTGCTTAGCTTCCAAGATCAGATGGGCTCTAGTGCCTTCAGGATATGTAGGCCTATCTAATACACTGCCTTTACTCTATAATCCCAGTGTTAATATCTCTTACAGTCATAGGGAAACCTCTCTGGGATCCCTTTTAGATGAGGGTTGTTTTGTAAATTTAATAAGTAAACTTTATGACATCCAGGAAACAAATGTTCTTCTGCAGGCGTGGAACGCTACTCTCCCAACTGTGTTATTATGTGCCTTGAGGTTGTTTCCAACTTACGGCATCCTTAAGGTAAACGTATCATGGGCTTTTCTTGGCAAGATGTGCTCAGAGGGGATTTACCATTTGTTTTATGAGAGGCTGAGAGGATGTGATTTGCTCATGGTCACCTTGTGGTTTCACATGACCCAGCAGGGATTTGAACCCTGGATTTTTGGCATCTTAGTCCAGCACGAAAACACTACACCATACTGGCTCTCATGCTCTCCTAATAGTGTTGAGAATTTTCTTTGAAGCATCTGAATATTTGGAGGAAAACTAGGACATTGGGAGCAGTACATATCCTTGAATAATTCAAGTAGGTGGTCATCTGGTTTGTAGCCACTGACCTAGCTACTGTGTCCCATCACTGTCCTTCTCTTTTTGTGTTCTTTCTATGGTCCTCTGGGGGAATACAATGAGTAGGAAAACAGGTACATAGTGAGTTTGCCAGCACACAAATCATACCTTGTGAACAGGCCTCCTTAAGCGTCATAGGTCTTGGATGCGGGATCGTCCACTTCAGAGGAAAGTCTTGAGTCTATGGACGTTTTCACATTGTCCTCCTAAAGCCGGCTGGAGCCATTCCGGAACGGGTCGTGCCGCCGATTCCGGAATGGCTCCGCCGCCGAAAGGCTAATTCCGGTTGGACAGCCGGAATTACCTTTATGCCGCTTCAGCCGGAGTTATCTTTGGTTCGTCCGGAGTGACGCCGGACTTAGGGCTCCGTGTGTTTGAACACACGGAGCCAAAAGCCGGCCGGACGCAGGGATGACACCGGAAGGGGCGGGGTTTGCCGCCGCGTGTGTGTGAACACACGGGAAATGGCGCCGGAGCGAGGCCGGCGGGAGGCCGGCTAGCATCCTCCTTTTGCCCAGTGTGAAAACGTCCTATGTGTAAATTCATCCTTGCTTCTTCAGTGATTTCCTCATGATGCAACCGGGAGCCTCCAATTCAAGAGAAAAGACATTGCTGATTATTTCAGCAATGCTCCATGAAAGAACAGCACTGCATATTAAGAGACATTAAGCCTTCTACTCTTTTTATGACACACACATTTGATAGCTCTGTTGGTTTACGCACACAATATAATTTTCCCAGCATGACAATATTGCTAGAAAATAAATGAATTCACCCATCAAAAAGCATTGACAGTTTTAGTATACATTTTGTTGTTGTTGAAGACTTTTTATTTCCCCCTTTTTGCCACTGATACAATACTTGGCAGTTTGGGCTTTTTATCCATGGGGAAATCCTGTGAAAGAGATGCATTTTGTAAAAATTAGGTTTTGATCTGTAATAATGGAAAACAAAACAACACATAATTTGGCTTAAAATTGTGAAAGAAACCAGAGTTCCTAGTAAACACATGACAGAACATAGTCCACAGGTGGAAAGCTCACAGTTTTGGGGGTTTTGGCCACTTCCACTGAACCCAAATGGAAGTGTTTAAGTAGTGTATTGGTTCATTTACAATAATAATGTGCAAATGTATTCATAGCTACATTTTGCCAGGGTGGGACCAATAGACCAATAAGGATATATTAGTGCAAAACCTATGATTTTTATTATCTCAAGATCTTCCAAATGAAATTGCTCCAAGCATTTTTCCTCCTAATCCTTTCAAGGTATTATCAGCATAGGCATATGCAAGACCTGCTGAAATTAGTGGTGGGACAATTGCTTTATTTAGGGGGGGGAAAAGACATGCTGTTGACAAAAGGCATCCATGCAGAATGAGTGTGTACCCAACAATTTTCATTTTAGCACCTGCAAATATTCCTGCAAGTGATTAACAAGCTATTAACAAAACACATCAATGTATACAAATGTATCCATCCAAAATATTTGTTGTATAGGGCATGTATACCATCAAAGGCATCATTGTCCCTCCATCCCCAGAGGTTTACAAGTTAAAAGTCTGAAGTTTTGAAAAAATTACCTCTTCCATTCTTTACTAAACTCTTGACACATCTCTGTGTACCTGTATAAAACTATATTTTGCCACTTAGGTAGAGATGACCTGGTTTGTTTGTATCAGATTGCTGGCATTTCTGCCAAGCATTCCTCATGGTCAGCTGTCAAAAGAATCCATCTGCATTCAGGAATTCTAAAGGATGTTTATTCAGCCTGGTTTCCAGTTCTGCAGCATGTATGTTTGTATGTGTCCATGAGACATTGTCGTTCAGTGGTTGGGTCTGACCACATTCCTGTGCTTTTCAGATGAGTATGAAAGAGCACATTAAAAAAAAAAGTACGTTGGTAGAAATTTGCAGTAACATGAAAGACTATGTATTTAAGACAGAAAGTCTTTCAACTCTTAAATTTTCCTGCAATGCAGCTTTATTTTTTTCACTGCAGATTTTAATTGCTCCCATGGACTCTAATGGGAGTTGTGTGGCTAAATCCTTCTTCCCCCCACTTAAAGTCTTTTGATGAGCATTTGGGGGCTAATATCCAAGCAGAGCGCATGGCTTTAGAAATCGGGGAGAGAAAGCAGATGAAAATTACAGTGAATGCTTAATTGTTTCTGTTTAGGGGGGGAAATCTTATAGTATGTTTCTGAAAACACTTTCATTATGAGTAAGCTTTCATTTGATAGCTAAATTGTTTGGCGCATACATGCTCCTCGGTTGTGTGCGCAGGAAAGAATTGTTTTACAAGGAACCAAGCATGGGGCTTTATGTTCTATTAAAACAGTGCTGGAGAGAAAAAGTGGGGAGTTGTTTTATATTGCTTTTGTGGGAGAGGGAAAGCAATGGCCTCGAATGAGAGTATTTGTCTGAGCGGAGTTTTTTGCCCTAGAAAAAGCTGTAGTCAAAATGCTTGGGGTGTGTGTGTGTGTGTGTGTGTGGATTGGTGGCAGAATGGGAAGAGGGGGAAAGTTTTGTGAATTATCCATGGGTTCAGGATAAGAACTTTCTGCGACTCTTCTCCAAAAAGAGGGCTAGATAAATATTGACTTATTGGAGCAATAATTTTAGTTATTTGGCTAGTAGAATGTGCTTGTTCAGTATTATACTGGATTATTCTGGGACACAGAACCATAACTTTGGGCTAAAGAAGCGATGTGTAATGTCTGTGCTCCTGGCTTGTTACTCCCCAAAAAGCTAGGGTTGGTGAGCTAAGAGCAAATTTGGTAATCTCATTTTGGACTTCAAAATAAGCTAATGAGTTTGTAAGCAGCCAGGCTTGAATTTCCATTGAATTCTATATACATCTGCTATGTAGAAAGTAAAATTCTATGTACAGGCTAATTCTGGTGGCTTCTCTTATGTAACCATGCTTAGGATCACTTGCAAATCCATTCCATACATATTTACTTCAAAGCAAGTCGTAATCCATTGAATTTACTTCCCGATCCCCAGTAGCTGTGCATAGGGTTGCAGCTTAAAAATCATAGATACATCCATTAATTTCAGTGCATCTTAAGATTCTGCTAATTAAGAGTGGAGTCTTACGGACAGAATGGGAAAGAGACTTCAGAACCAAGGAAGACAGCTGACAAGGCAACAAAGGAAGACATGACAAAAATATATACATTTCAACAACAGCAAGTTTGTTGATTTGTCATAAACTAAGATCTGACCTAACTTCTGAGTCACCCTGGGCTGGGCCCTTCTGAGGGAGACCCCCTCAGACACCCCCTTTTGAACTCCTCTTGAGTTGCAAGCCAAGGTGTAGCAACTCAAGGGGAAAGCAGTGCAGAGAAGGCAAAAAACCTGTTTCTCCTCAGGGCCAATTTGGGTTCAACAGGAAAATTCCTTCTCGGCTCCAATTCAGGCAACCAGCTAAGCCTGCATTGCCAGGTCAAAGGGTGGGTGAGTTGTAGTCCCTCAGCAAGGCCTGACAAGGATCCAAAGGAGAAAGAGATCCCCTTATCAGGTCTCTGGGTCATACCACTTATTTTAAGAGTTGTAGTCTAGAATTGCTTAGAGCAGTTTTTTTTCTCCTCTGGATTCAGTCCTGCATTCTGAAGTGGTACAGCCCAAGAATAGATTGCACTGAGTACCTCTTATCACAGGGCCTACTATGACTGAATCAGGATGGTTGGCATTGTTGTTGTCCTTTCACCAGCCTTTATGATGAACCTGTAAGGAGGAAAAAAGAGGTGCATAACCCGCAGAGTCAAAGGACTGAAAGAGGGAACATGGTAGAACAGCCAGAAAGCTCCTCAAGACATCTCACATGAACACACATACGCAAACATACAAAAGAATGGGCAATCAAGCAAGACACACATAGGCACACCAGCAGTACCTCTTTTCACAGGACCTACTATGACTGAATGGCCAAACAGAGAGTGCCCCAGACAGCGACAAAAGGATGCCCGCTCACCGGACTTCACATCCAGCTATCCTCACCTTCTTTCTTCCCTATGTTTGTTGTCTTTTCCGGTGTTTGCGTTGCCTCCTGTAACATGATAGGAGGAGAGGAGTCAGTATTGCTCCATGCTACAGGGTGTTTCAAAAAGAATGGTGCAAAACCGAATAAGAACAGCTTTACTTTTGCGCCATTCTTTTTTAAACAACCTGTACATCTAGTACCTCTCTAGTCACCTCTCAGGAGCCTCGCTCTTTGAGAAGCCAGTGCAAACTGAGCTTGGCTCTGGCTCTGCAGGCTTTTAAATGCATGAGGTTGTATTGAGACACAGGAAGAGGAGTCTATTGTGAGTTTGCAAGGTGGCTGAAGTTGAGGGGCTTCTGGCTTTCAACAGTCTAGAATCTTCTGTGGGACTGAATGCCTTTTGTGGACAGAAAGATGTGTTGAGAGAAGACCTGAAAGGGATTGAGTGTTTTGAAGAGAATAGGAAGAAGACTAACAACTGTATTCCAAGCATGTTCTACTTGTTCTAGACTAGAGCCTATTTATTGACGTATTTATTCATATAAGTCTGTGTCCTTTCGATTAAGCTGAAATTTTATTTTTAATTCCTTTTACTTTTTTCTTATTGCCCAGACCTGATTAAAAGGTTAATAACTGAGAACACAAGGTAATAATCTGTGGAATGAAGTAACAACAGAGATGAAATGATGTTGATGCGTGGTGGGCTTTGATTCTCCCCAATCAACACAATTTCTCTCAACATGTTTGTGTTTCCTCCATCTTCCTAAGGCCAACATTTCACATACATGTGACAGTAAAACCTATGGAGCACTGTGTGACTTGCATCCATGCACAGGATGCACTGTAAGAATATGCATGTAATAGAGGACAAAGGAATCTAAAACATTAAAATGTAAAAAATAAATAACACCATCCTATTCACTTTAAAATGAGCTTGCAACTAAAATACATTGCCTGGTAAGGCATGTCTCCAACTAAAATGCCTCAAAACAGGAACATAATGTGGAGCTGAAAAGAGGGCATTGTCGCTTCAAGCCATACCTTTGTGAGGATGTGCCTTCCCGAACGTCTTTTAGGAGGAGCCACCACCAAAAAGCCAATTTCTGCTTGCTGCGCAGCCCATGATCTCCTTTCCTTTAGTGATATTGCAATTCTTTACCTGGAGGTGTTTGCATTACTCCACAAAGGGAAGGAGAAGCAAAGTGCTTGCGTAAAGGGGAAAAATGGAATAGAGATAAAATGTGCCTCTAACCACCTGGGAAGCCAGCTGTGTGAGGACAGAGCTATCTGTATACCTAAATCAGGGTAATTTGCAGTATTAATGTGCTTGCCAGCTGGTATATTGCTTAGTCTAAGCTGGATTTTCTTAGACAGACTTTCTTAACAACATGCTTATTGGATAAGGATGCTATTTGACATTGGTAGGACTACGCTTTCCCTCTTGGCTCATTTAGGAACTGGGGTTGTGTTACCCTGGGAGGGGGGAAGTAATAAGTGCTTTTTTAAAAATGAACATGTTGTTATGTTGGTTTTTTATTCACAGTCTCCAGTAAAGAAAGAGAAACCTGGATCTGATGTTGTGATGAGAGCAAAAAAAAAAAAAGAGTAATTAATGGAGTGAAAATGAACAACTTTGATGTTGTCTTCTATACTTTATGAAGAAAGCCCTAAAGGTCAAGCCCATTCTTTTGTGTTGCTTTCTGCTTAATATTTGAAAACGGGGGGGGGGGGGGGGGGTTCCATCAAGGTATTAATTAAATGAGATACAAAGGCACTTCATCTCTCACTTAACACTTGTTTGATTTATTCCATGTTCTCCCATCCCATCCTGGCAATACAATCCACAAACTTTCCTGGCTGAAGGAAGGCTATTTGAAGCTCCTCAGGAAGATATGTCCACATGTGGTACTTTGCAAAATGTTCTTTTAATAAACTTGAAAGTATGTCAGATTTGCCTTGCACCTCTCTGTAATTCCTCATGTATTACGGTGGCAGAATGAAGTCGAGGGGGCATAAGGATCAACAATTACCTTGCCCATATTTCTACCTTAAAGGCCATTTTGCCTTTGCATGATTTAAGTTTATCAGCTTTTCCTCAGTGTTGAACTGTTCTGTTCATTAACAACATCTTTTAAAACAGTGTTCCTCTCAAAACATCTACTTTTAATTCATTGTTGTTGCTGCTATTGTTGTTGTTACTATTACTACACTGCTACTGCTATGATTATTCTTGTTTATTGACGTAGCACCACTGATGTGCATGGTGCTTTAGAAGTAAAATAACCAAACACTGTGGGTCCTGCCAAAGCCATTGAAATCCAAAATATATGTACAGTGGGCCCTTCCCATCTGTGGCCTTTCCCATCCACCCAAAAAACATGGGATCTCAATCCCAAATTGTTGTGTTACAAAAATACATTTTATGCAGAATAGCAAAACAAAGGAAAATAAAAACCATACCCCATTGCTGGTCTTTTCACTCTTTTTGCTCAGCAGTGAAAAACCTTGCAGAAGTTGGCAGTTTTTTCCTCTGGGGTGTCTTTGACATCTTCAGACACCGTTTCTTCCCAAGGATGAGAAAATGTGCAAATATTCTTTACATCCCTAATGCTGAAATGATGAATGCCAATCTAATCTTTTTTTGTAGTTAACTATACAGGGAATGTATTATAGCCTTGTACTGTAACTGCTTTGGCTTATTCTGCTTTCTGGTGCCTACCACTGCCTTTATATGGCATCTAATTTATCTAGTATATCCAATTTATGGTGCAGTCCTAAATCCCATTGACTTCAGCAAGGCTTACTGCCAGATAAGAGCAAATAAGAATGCAGACTTTAATCTTCCAGCTGCTGAAGGGTATCCTGCTGTTAAGGTTGGGCTGTGGACATCATTCTGGAGCAAGTCAGGGGCTGGGAAATAGCAATCCATACTGAAGAACAATCTGGATCAGAGGGAAAATCAGAAGCCAGGAGTGGAGTATAAGGCAGGAGCTGGAGCTGAAGGAAATATCTGCAATAAAGAACCGTGCCACGGCTCAGTTAGACCTTGCAAAAACAGCTGAGTGTGTGTGTGTGTTTAGGCTGTATGTTTCCAAATCCCACCCTTTCTAGACTAAGAGGGAAAGACAAGGCACCGTTGCAACTTGTATGGCATCAATCAATCAATCAAATGTTTTACTGCAGTCAGTGACCATATTAAATGACCATATTCCAAAATTCATATGAATACATAAAATACTTATATACTATGAACATTAGTAAAATGCATACACCTACCTTCATCAATAAAATATGACTATAAATGTAAACATAATTCATAAAGAATATGAAATATAAACATAAAATATAACTGCATATACAAATAATAAAAGCCTAATCCTTTACTAAAACCTTATTTTCATGGATCTTACCTGCAGCAGCACAAAATTTTGCTGTCTTGGTCAATATCCCTGTATATTGCCCTGACATCAACAAGAGAGTACAAAAACCCTCCGAACAACCAGGGATTAAAGTATGGCATAAGTTTGGCCTCTGCATGCCTTCCTACCTAGGAGGAGATGGTGGCCAAACATGGGTGGAGTTAGCCTGGCAGCTTCTTCACTTAAGGTTGCATCTACACTGGAGAAATAATGCAGTTTGACACCAGTTTGACTGCCTTAGCTCCATCTTATGGAATCCTGGGATTTCTATTTTGTTTTGGCCCCAGAGCTCTCTGACAGAGAAGGCTAAATGTCTCACTGCAAATCCCAGGATACCATAGCATTGAGCCGTGATGCTTAAAGTGGTGTCAAAGTGCATTATTTCTGCAGTGCAGATGAGCCCTGAGAAGCTGTAGTGAGGCAGCTGGCCACGTGAGGCAGTGGTCAGCAGTTCCCGACAATAGCTTGTGTTGCTCACTCTCTGCTGCAATGCAGGGCCGTTCCCAGCTGCTTAAAATCCAGTGAATAATGTGGATAGCTCTGTCACACCTAAGGTTAACAGGGGAACTTTTAAAGTACAGAGTAATATTAAAACCTTAGGTTATAAAGCATATTTTCACAGTTGTGGGACTGGGATAGAATGTCACAGGATTGAAAGATGCCAATCATAATCTTGCCCTAAATTTTCAATTTAGGTGATGCAGGTCTTTCTGATCTTTACAGCGGTCAGTTAGGGTTGATGTTTGAAATCAATACATTTGCTTACCAAAAGTCAGTTACCCAGGATTCAGAACTCTTTCTGAGAAGAGTCCTTTTGTTATAGGTGCAGGAATGGGGATTCTTGTATTAATACAGTCGCCCGTCCGTTTTTGCGGGCTTGAAGTCCGTGTCCCTCGCTTGTTTGCAGGCAGCAAATGGAGGCGGCAAAATGGGTGCGTGCCACCATTCAAGCCTAAGGGGCTTGAATATTTGCAGCTTTCTGTTTTCGTGGGGTAGTGGTGGTCCAGAACAGATCCGCTGTGAAAATGGAGGAGCGACTGTATATCTAGTGTGCCCTCAAGCCATTGTCCTCCTTCATACTTCTGCTAATGGATTTGAATTTCTTAATATAATTCAATTCAGCACTTTCTCTTTCTAGTCTTCCTTTGTAATTTCCTTGCTCTATAAATCACTTACTGTGTGTCCAGGAAGGTTCAAATGTTCTGCAACTGGCTTTTGAGCATTCCTGTTTATAATGTCAGGTTTGCGTCTATTAATCTTGTGTAGAGACTGTCTTGTTTGTCCAATGTAGAGTGTGGAGGGCTATTACTGGAATAGGACTGCATATATCACATTAGAGGAAGAACTAGTAAAAGTACTGATGTGAGTGATGTATTGGCCCCTGTAATGTTGCTCCCAGAGTAGACGTAGGGACAGAGTTGGCATCTGGCTTTGGGGCAGGGTCTTGTTCTTGTATTACCATCTATGCTGTGTATCCTTTTGTCAGTGAATAGGAAAAGCAGCCATGAAGGAACTAGATAAGATCCTAAAGTGTAAAGATATACAACTGACCACTAAAGTTAGAATCGTCTAAGTCATTGTATTCCTCATCAACAAGTACGGATGTAAGAGCTGGAGAGTGAAGAAAGCCAAAAGAAATAAAATCAACTCTTTTGAGATGTGGTGCTGGAGAAGAGTGCCGAGGATCCCATGGACAGCCAAAAAGTCAAACAAATGGGTTCTTGAACAGAGTAAATCAGAAATCCCCCTGGAAGCCAAGATGACAACACTGGGGCTGTCATATTTTGGCCACATCATTAGAAAAGACAATAATGCTGGGAAAGGGTGAGAGTAGTAGAAAGAGAGGAAGACTTCATGCCAGTTGGATGGACTCAAGCAGAGAGGTCATAGGCATGGATTTTTAGGACTTGAGCAGAACAGTGGAGGATAGAGGGTCTTGGAGATGTCTCATCCACAGTGTCACCAAGAGTTGGGGCCAACATGAGGGCAGTTAGCAACAACAACAACAACAACAACAGTTGTTTAAGATTTGGAAGCTGTCTGTAAGAGCCAATAAAGGCCTGACTCCAAGCGCTTGTGCGAGGGCTGTGTTATTCTCCAGAATTGGTTGTAGCTCATTGATGTTGCGTTTGAGTGGTCACAGCTGGGGATTCTAGGCAACTACTAGGGGCATTCTGTCATTTTGTTTAGTTTGTTTGTCCTGTAGTAAATGGTTCCTGGATATTAATTTTGCCTTGTCAATTTTCAGTCCTTGCTATGTGACAGAACTTGTTACTCCATTTCTTGAACTCTTTTTTCTCTAGGTGGCATGGAGAGGCAGTGATTTGCTAAGGAGGACTGAAGAGCTTCATAACCTTCCCCTGCCAACTGCTTTCTCTGTTGTCTCCACCTTCCCAAACTGAGGTTGTGTTGCATGATACTCTTATTCAGAGGAGAAACTTTCAACTAACTGGTGCCCATTGCTTTTTGTGCTGCAAAATGCCATCACCCAGTAGTGCTTTGCAGCGAAGTGGTAATCAAAGTGTCAAGTTGTAAAGTAGTATTAAAAAAATGTACCCTAAAATTTGTGGTTAAGTTCTGTAGGTCTTCAGTGGAATACATCACTGTTGAGCTTCAAAACATTACATGCGTTGAATGAAACTTGATTCTGTTTTAATATTTATGCTAGATGTTGCTCTAACCATGGCAAACCACTGTGCTCTCCATCTAATGAGATGAGACAGTTAATTTAAAACAACAATGTAGTCTTCACTTTTCAGTGATCTCTCCGTCCAGATTAGAAATATACAAAATTTCTGGCACTGTGTCCTTTGCAATTTATGTTACAGTATGGGATTTATTTATTTATTAAAATGGTTGTTTTAGCAAAAATAGTGCACAATATTTATTTGGAGAGCAGAGAAAATACTAGCTTCCACAGGATCATCAGCCAGTACTTGAGATCCCAAATGGCTTTAGCTACTGAATGATATAAAAGCAAGAGAAAAGCTTTTCTGGTGAGGGGTGTGGGGGACCCTTTTTCAATCTGTAGGTCCAGCAGGCCATCCTTCCCAGGTTCTCTTCAGGGCAAAGGTAGCAAGTGTTTTGGAGTTGTCACATTGACCAATGGCTGCAGGCATATCCAGAAAAAGCATTGCACACATTTAAAAAGTGGCTTTGAAAAATGCACACATTTCAGATGCACATAAAACTGTGCTTAGTCTTTCATCAATAGGAGCAGTTTGTTGGAACAACTATTAAAACTTAAAGCATGCATGGGGGGCGCAAAGAAAGGGATGAGTGTAATTCTGTTGAATTGAATTGCCTTGCCTGAAGATTCAGTTAACTATATAACAAGCTCAAACTGTTGTTCCTGAGGCATACTTTTCCATAACTTACAGAATTTCTACAACTTGAAGGATCTTTATCTACTTCACACCACTACCAGGAGAGGTGGAGTAGGGAGTAAATTGAACTTCCAAGCCAGGGTCAGGTGGCTGAGATGTCTTACTTGGCTTTTGGCCAGCATTAATGAGTTTTCAAGCTGTTGTCGAATCTTCACAGACTGGTAGTTAAAAATTAATCCTTAAGTTAAGATGGAAAGAATGCCAACATGTCTTCGGTAAGAAAGCTACTTTAAAAGGAATGTCTAGGTGCCCCTTACCTAACTGGTTTTGTCAGGAATTCATGACATTGATATGCCATCAATATTAATGTCTGTATAAATGATTAAACTTCAAAATAGCTATAACTGTCAACAACAGATGACAAACACACATGTGAACCAAAATGCTCATACACTAATAATGCCCAGGGAATAGTAATGCAAACAAAGGATATAAGTATAAAAAGTAACTTTATTCCATCTCTGATATTTAGTCCCAGAAAGGGAATGGACTGGTTCAACATGTAATATCAAACTCTTGTGCAATTCAGCAGATAGCGACACACAAGCTGGGATCCTTTCCTTCTTGGGATGAGGGTAAGAACATGATGGAGTGGCCGCTTCAGTTTTTGGCTTGGGTAGTAGAATTGTAGCCCTTGATTTCACTTTTGTTTGTAAATTCCCTGTTGTGGTGTATGAGTTTAAAGGCCTGTGGAAGTATATTGTTAGTTGCTGTCAAGTTGACTTTGACCTATGGTGACCATTTGAATGAGAGACTGCCAAGAAAGACCTGGTCATCAAGATCCCTGCTTAGGTCTTGCAGACTCAGGGCAGCCATGGATTCCTTGTTGGAGTTAATCCACTTCTAATGTGGTCTTCCTTTTTCCCTACAGCTTTCCACTTTAGTAAACATTACTGTCCTTTCCAGTGAGTTATATCATCTCATGATGTGTCCTCAGTTTAGTCATCTTGACTTCTCATGAGATTTTAGGCCTTATTTGTTCTAGAATCCATTTATTTATCTTTAGTGATCTGTGGTATTCATAGAACTCATCAACAGCATCACATTTAAAATTAGTTGATTTTCTTCCTGTCAGCTTTCTTCACTGTCCAACTCTCACAATCACACATAGAAACTGGAAGTACCATGATATGGGTAACTCAGATGTTGGGGTTGAACCTTCCTTATCCAAAATGCTTGGGACCAGAAATATTTTGTATTTTGGAGTTTTTCATACTTTAGAATATTTACATATACATCATGAGATATCTTGGAGATGGGGCCCAAGTCTAAACATGAAATTCATTTGTGCTTTGTATATACCTTATATGCATAGTCTGAAGGTAATTTTGTACACAGTATTTTGAATAATTTTATGCAGGAAACAAAGTTTGTGTACATTGAACCAACAGAAAGCAGTGGTGTCACTATCTCAGTTATCCATGTGGACAATTTTGGATTTCATAATTCCGGTTACTCCTGAGGATCTTTTGTGGCTATTACCTGGAAATGTAGTCAGTGTATCTCAGTATACTAGTGCTCAAGTCCTGCTTGTGGGCTTTCCATTGGTGTGTCTGTATGGCCACCATGGAAACACAATGTTGCATTAAGTAGACCAGTGGTGGTGAACCTATGGCACGCGTGCCAAAGGGGGCACTCAGAGCCCTCTCTGTGGACACGTGTGCCATCACCTCGGCACAGAGTTTGCCAGAGTTTGTTACTAGAAAGCCAGTGGGATGCAGCACTTTGGGATAAATAAGTGGCTTTTGGGTTGCAGTTTGGGCACTCAGTCTCTAAAAGGTTTGCCGTTACTGAAATAGACCATTGGTCTGAACCAGCAGGGACCTGAAGTTCTTATGTTAAGTAGTCAATGACCCCTGCTTCTTTCCAAATCACTGACGGTAGATAGCAGGGTTATTTGGGGGGGGGGGATTATATGTTTCACTTCATTTTTTACATCTGATCTATCTTATCTAAGTATAGCCTACTGTGAAAAAATCGTAACTTATTTCTGCTCCATACTTTTTATGATTGCTCTGGTTTAATGATTGTAAAAATGTTACAGAAGAACACTAGGACTTCACACCTCTGTCTGGCACATCTTGCTTCTTTTGTTACAAGTAACACATACTGTAATCAACTAGACAAGATTAGCAAAAATAAACCTGCTTTTCCTCAACCCTCCCCCACTTTCTGCATTTGTCTATTGACAGTTTCACACTTTTCTTGCCACATAGTAAGTTGGTTTCATAATTTTAAAAGGTCCCCCCTCCCTAAGCAAAAATGGAAATGTGTGTGTGTGTGTGTGTGTTTTGGCCTTAGATTGCTCAAAGAGAAGTTGATCAGCAATGGCAGGCTCTAGGGTAAAATACTGGGTGCCAGCAATGTCCACCACCCCACCAATCTTCAGCCATAAGTATTTGGAAATAGCATTTTGCATTCTGTGTATCTCAGACTTTCAACTTCTATTAATGTTTCCCTGTTTTGTAACATATATATTCAACTATAAGTCGAAAAAAATATGCACCAAAATTGACCCTAAAACCTTGGGTTGACTTATATATGGGTCAATACAGTAATACAGCTCAGAAAGACCCTAAAGGAAACATCATCTTGATGCTCCACTCTCTGTGCCTTGGCAGTGATTTCTGAAAGAGCTGCCTAGGCTGGTGTGTGAGTGTGTAAAAGATGATTCACTTCTCAATCCAATGTTAAACCATTTTCTTCCATCCTTCCTTCTCCCTTTGGATCTTCTCTGCCCACCAAATGCCATATTTCACTCCACCTGCTTCCTTCTCAGTCCGATGTTAAGCCCTTTTCTTCCATCCTTCCTTCTCCCTCTGGATCTTCCTTGCCCACCCAACACCACATTTCCTTCTCAATCCAATGTTAAAACCTTCTCCTCCTCTAAGTTTTACCCTCAACTTATCTACAGGTCATATCAAAATCCATGATTTTGCCCTAAAACCTTCCCTCGACTCATACATGAGGTCAGCTCATACATATACGGTAAATATTGATGTTTGGATCCAAAGGATATTGAGGACTGAATACTAAATGACTACCAGAACCAAAGAATTGTTCCTTATGGCCTGTGCACGCAAAGAGGATTGTCCAACCCCTTCTCATAACAGACTTATCCACCAAAGAACCACTTCAGACCATCTGGAAGGGCATGTGTTGTAGTGGGTCAGAGGAGTGGGGACTGACAATTTCGATAGACAATGGGCTCTTAAGATCAGGCTCTGCTTTTTATCATTATCAGACCCACATCTGAGAACTGAAATACAAAATTATATGGCTTCTGAGGTGCCAGCTCTTAAGACAGAATTACATCCTGATCTTGCCCGTCAATGTACTGGAAGTGTGTAATTTTTTTAAAATATAGAGTTTGAAAGCAAACCCATTTCTTTTTTTAACTTTGAAAGTCAAGAAACCATTTGATAGCTGAAAGCAAATCTGTGCTGGATTGCTTGCAGAAGATCTCTTTCACATTTTCAAATGTTTATGACCATCTGATTTTATTATGGATATTCTGTTATGTGACCCCTCACTGGTACTGTTGTAGTAGAGACTCTGCTATAGCATATTGCACATTGCTATGCCAATAATATTAAATGAAATTGGTGTGTAGGGTGGTGTGTGGTAAGAACAGTGGTTACAAGTTAGGTTTGTTATTTCTTTTGTTGAATGGTTGTGCAACTGGATGAAGTAAACTCAGGAAATAGGAAATGTAATTACCGCGTTTATGGCAGTTGGGTGCTAATTAATATTTTTACCTATCTTTCAGGTATTCTCCAGGACTGGGTTAAGGGGTGAGATATTAGGAATGACTGGTGTAGAATAAACAAATAGTGAAATAATTTAATTGGAATCTTTTTAAAAATGTCAATAGGAATTATCTTTGTATCTGCAGATGTGTAGGTCTTTCTAATTTCAGGTGTATGGCAGAGACAGTAAGTTTATTTTTGGATTCTGTGTTTCAGACTTACATAAAAGGAGCAGTTTTTTTTTTTTTTAAAAGCAGTTTATCAGACTTACATAAACAGGGAGCCTTTTTTAAAAAAGTGATTACCTGTCATCTGTTTGCTGTCCAATGATTGGTTGCATATTAATATCAGATATTTCTTAGAAAAATGTGTACAGATTCATCTCTAAAATGGGGAGGGGGAATCTCGGACCCTGGTGTGCATCTCCATCTGATCTTCTGGGACTCCCCAGAAAACCATGTCCTCTTCCTCATGGAACCATCATTGGGTGGGTTCCCACCTTAAGTACAGATAGTTCCCCCATGTTTTTGAAAGGCCAAAATGCTTCTCCTACAGCTCAGGTACTGGCTTTAAGTTTAAATGTGCAGCAATCTTTGGTCTCACCCCTTTTGCCTTTGGCTCCATCCTCCACTGGACTTTCCCCCCAGAACATCACTGAAATGGAATTTGGCCTTCAGGCTGAAGGAGATGTACAGCCTGGAGAAGAGAAGATCAAGAAGTGATATTATTTATTTATTTATTTATTTATTTATTTATTTGGAGATATGAGTTTCCCCCCACAGAATCACAGAATGATAGAGTTGGAAGAGATCACAAGGGTACATCCAGTCCAACCCACTGCCATGAAGGAAGACATAATCCAAGTACCCTTGACAGATGGCCATTTAGCTTTTGTTTAGAAACCACCCTCTGAGGCTTCATCTTCCACTGTTGAAAAGCTCTTACCATCAGGAAGTTCCTCCTAATGTTGAGGTGGATCTCTTTTCCTGTAGCTTCCATCCACTGCTCCATTTCCTATTCTCTGGAGCAGCAGAAAACAAGCTTCCTCCGTCCTCAATGTGACACCCCCTTAAATAGTTAAACAGGGCTATCATGTCGCCTCTTAACAGTCTCTTCTCCAGGCTAAACATCTCAAGTTCCCTAAGACATTCCTCATAAGGCATGGTTTCCAGACCCTTCACCATTTTAGTCGCCTTCCTCTGGACACACTCCCTTGCCTTAAAGCAGGTGTGGACAAAGTGTGGAGAATGGGCTGCATGTGCCCCCATGCCTTGGTTCACAATCTAATGGGCATGATAAGAAAGAGGGGAAGAGGCTGGGGAGGAGACAGGAAAAACAAATGGGAAGACTCAGATGCAATGCATTTATTTCACTTAAGAGGCAGTAATGTTGAGATGGAAGGGTTGCACTTGGTCTGAGCCAATGTCGTGGACTGGACTGCTCTCTTCCCTCCTCTTCTGTAGCCAGGAGGAAGGACCGCTGGTGAAAGTAAACCACCATGGCTGATGTTTTAGCAGGGAACCAGTATAGATTTCATTGGGGTCAGGTTTATTTTTGCCACATTAGTCTGGACTTTAATCTTCAAGTCTTTCTTAAAATGTGTGAGTATATGTTTATGTGTGAGCGCTTGCAGTATATACATGCGCACACACAAACGGAAGTAGTAAGATTACAGATATTAAAACAAAATACTGTACAAGCGCAGCAACGGTGACATTTTCAAAGAAAGACAAAACATTCAAATAACTACTAATGTGAAAGAAAAAGGATGCTGCTGCAAAATCAAAGGGAAATGAATAGGGCTGAATATCATCTTAAAATTCATCTTTCCAAAAACCATTCTCGGTGCTTTGATCTTTCAGTCTTCAACTTCAGTGAAAGGGAGCTAGACATGCAGCAAGGGTAGTGCCATTTTGCTACACCCCTATTAAGCAATGGAGGAGCGGGAGGGAGGGATTTTTTCCCTTTTGACACTTTTGGAGTGTAGGAATAAACCTTGCCTTACTAGTATTCAGTTTTTCCTTCCTTCCTTCCTTCCTTCCTTCCTTCCTTCCTTCCTTCCTTCCTTCCTGTCAGGCAAAAGTACCAGTGCAGATGCATTATGAAGATGGCTACTTCTCGCAGCCCTACAGCGGAGAGCTGCTTGAGAAAAAGGAATAGGGTTCTGCTTGAGAAATTGGAATGGTTAAAATCGAGGAGCAGTAAATTGTTAATTGTTGGCAGTGCATCCTGATGTGATTGGTACAGCTTCTACTAATTTTGAGATACAATATGGAACAGTGTTTGAAATGCAATATGAAACTGTGAAATACAACATGAAAGCTAACTGATTCTCTTTCCATAATTATCCAAAGGTTCCTGATGTGGGCTATTCTTCTGATGTGGCTACCTTTTTAGGAGCCTTTTCCTTCTGAGAACTTTTTCTGGGAAGGAGGTGATATGAGGTCTAGAGAAAGATGCCTAGTGTGCTACTCATGCAGTGTTTTCTGCTGCAGCCCTATTAAATTCACCAAAAATCCCTACCCAAAACCCACCTATGAGGCTGAGGAGATTACGTGGAACGGTTACAGGCATGTGGATTTTTACTTTCAGAGGGCTACAGTGCAAACTGGACCCTCCTTCCATTAGAGAAACATGGTTACAGTTTGCCCTCTATATCCATGGATTCAACGATTCATGGGTTGAAAATATTTTTTAAAATATATATAAATTCCAAAACGCAAACCTTGATTTTGCCATTTTGTATAAGGGACACCATTTTACTATGCCGTTGTATATAACGGGAGTTGAGCATCCACAGATTTTGTTATCCATTGGGAGTCCTGGAACCAAAACCCAGTGGATACCGAAGGCCCACTATATCTTCCACCTAAAGAGACAGAGAGAGACAAAGAAGGACAATGCTGATGTGTATGGATAAAACAAATCCAGAATCCATAGTAAAACAATACTTTTATTGAAAACATGCAGGGTAGCTGTGTTGATCATTTAGCAAATTCAGACAAAAATCCACCAAACAGTGATACCTTTATTAGCCAACCAAAATTGTGCATATCATATGGCCAATAAAGGTGTCACTGTTTGGTGGATTTTTGTTTGAATACTTTTATTGGGATGAGCTATAAATTCAGAAAATGTGCAAGCTTTTGAGTTTGTCTGAATCCTTCATCAGATTAGATGGTGAAAAAAATAGTGTGTCTGTGGGGAGGGGGGAAGCATTGAAATTTAAAAAAAATTTGGGCTAGGTCTTTTAAACTAGTGAGGTCTGCAATTAAACTTGGTCACAAAATGGAGATTTCAGGCTTAATAACCTTCCGTTTGTGCAAGGAGCCCTTTGGATTCAAGTCATTAGGTTCAATTTAGTTATAACACCGGATATTGTACACTCCCCCATATTTATGAAGCTTAAAAGTAGAAAGGTTTTTGTGCTACTAAAATCATAGCTATGCTTTCCCCAGCATGAGAAATGGAGCTCTAGACTGCTGTGATCTACCATAGGGTTTGGCCAGCTAGGGAAACAGGAACAAGAGAAGAAATAAGAATAGCAACCATTGACATTTTGGGATATAAAACAATGGTTTTAGGATCAATTCTTAAAAATACTTTGTGGTTTTAGAATGAGCATATGGAGAAAGAAGACTCCTGTAGTGTTAGAAGAAGTGGCCAGAAAGTAAACATTCCTATAATGGAGTAGCAGTAAGCTTGGAAGTTCAGTTACAGCTTATAACCCTATTGAGGAGTTATTTTTATTTCATTACCCTATGCAGGCTGCGATTGAACACAACACTAAACCATGGTTTAGCACTTGGGTGGGCAACTGCACAGGGGGCAGAGATAATCTTCCCAATTGACCACATGGTTGTTTCCAGGACCTTTGGCCAGAAACCAGACCATTTTGGGCATTTTGGGGTGGATGGAATAGCGATAGGAAAAAGGGAACCCACCTATAACGTGTTTGTGGTAATTCAAGCTTTTTCTGATATGGGGACTGTTTTTTACAACTGAATTTGGAATCACCTGAAGGGTCTAGATAACATCCGGATTTCACTCCTCCAATAGGATAACACAACTGTGAACACACATACCGTTAAATATTGTGTTACCCAGATGGCTGTTCTAAGTGCTTGGCACTTCTTTCTTCTAAAAGTACAGGAGACTCCCTTCTGGGAGCGTTCTGGAAAGATAGCGTTCTCAGACTTTGCCACCATTAAATTGAATCAGTAGCTGTTCACAGCTTCCCCAGGAGTGGGTCAAGATGACCTTATTTATATGGCAATAGAGTTCTTTCAAAGAAACTTCCTTCCCATGAAGGGCTGCTGCCCATATGACATGGAACTGCCGTCTTGTGTTCAATCTCCCATGTGGCTTAAAAAATGGCCCCACAGCTGTGGGAAAGTCACACCAACATCACAATTAACGTGGATGTGGGACATCAACGGAGGAGGAGAAAGGGCCTTCCACTTGTAGCACTCCTAATCTTTCAGATTAATGGACGTAAAATGCAGTGGAAATAATGTTAACGCTTACAGTTTATCCTTTGATTCGTTCCTTATGTATGCTCCATATTGCTCACAAACATTAAGAATTTGTCCAAAAACTTGTATACCTTTCTTGTTTCCCCCCACAAATGAAGAGACACGTGTATTGTATATGCATACATGCACTTAGTGTGTGTTAACATGCACGTATCTTTTAAATAGGTTTTGTGAAGAGCACAGTATTTTTGGCTGTGCCAGAACAATTTTTGTGCAAGCAGGGGAGCCAGTATCATTTGTTAATCTACTTGTTTTGATGTTCGTAGTGAATGTCAAGAATATGCGAACAAAAACGCCAAAGCCTTCGTGAATTGCTTGGGGTCGCGAGTAGATTTGTGAAGAAAATTGTGTGTGCTGAGCTTTATTTATGCACTAAAAATAAAGATAGGATTAGGAGAATATTGAACTGTAAATGCGCCAGTGATTTGGGCTTTCATGTATAGCAGAGTGAATCTTATCAATTTATCTCTCTGCTAATCTCGAATCTGTAGGCTTGGCTTGTGTTTTTCACAGCACAGGCTCCCTTTTGCAGTAACCTAGTTCCAGCTTATTTAGTGCTTGCCTTACTTACTCTTGGGATGGTGTGGGATAACTTTTAGGATTTGTCTCTTCTTGGTTGTGTGTGCTCTCCCCTCAACATATTTAGATTTTCCTCCATTTGATATTGACTGAAACTTGTTTAAAGTATTATCTCCAGCCAACCAAACAGGATGGAACCATTCCAAGAACTTAAAAGCTAAGGCTCAAACTTAACACTCACACGCCAGTAATGTTTGAAGATTCATTCATGACATATCTGTTTTGTTTCTGTCACTTCTATGAAAAGAGATTGAAGCTGAACTATGGTAGATTGAAATCTCCAGCCAGTCTAAAATTGCAGTTATGTTCTCTCCCTTACATATTTTAACTCTAGGTTATATAAATGTGACTTATCCCTCTTCACATGATCCTCTAATGGCATGGATGCTTCCTTTCCTATATCCACACACTACTGTTTTGCTATGCTACAGATTTTAATTTATATACCAGTTGCGTGGCGCTGATTCTTTTGATATTTTTGTGCTGCTTTCATTTGTTGTTGCATGCCTTCAAATCATTTCTGACTTATGATGACCATCCCAAGGCAAACCTCTCTCAGGGTTTTCTTGGCAAGATTTGTTTGGGGTGGGATGAGATAGTTGCCATTATCTTCCTCTGAGGCTGAGAGAGCGAGACTTGCTCAAGGTCACCAAATGGGTTTCCGTGGTTGAGTAGGGATTTGAATCCTGGCCTCTCAGAATCTTAGTCCAACACAAACCACTACACAAAATAAATGTATTAGTTGTTAATGTTGTTTTTGCTACTTTTACAGAATCATAGACTCTTATTAGAGTTGAAAGGAACCACAGGGACCATCCAGTCAAGGCAGGCAAGAATACACAACTAAGGCAGTTATTTCCCCCAGAGGTTTTGGGTTGAAATCCCCATAATTCTTTATCATCAATCTTACTTGCTATTGTACTTTACAAAAATCTGTCATGTATACAAATAAATATATTTTCTAAAAAAAAAAAAAAGAAAATTAGAAAGAAGCACAGTGTCATACACAAATCCATGTCAAGAAGTATGTTATTAAAATATTAAATTTTATATGGATGGATGCAAATAACTTTCATTGCCCATAACATGATTACATTTTGTTTTACTGTTCAGTAGCTGTAATAATGGAAATGAATTTGCCAGCACTGTATTTAGATTTTAGCTATTCCCTAAAATGCCTCCCGCCATCTCCAATTCTGTTAATTCTGTTCTGCTCTGTTCAATTTTTTTTTATTTTCCTTATTTTTCTCGGAGGAATCACATAATCTTGTATGATGACGCTGAAGCCTACAATCTTATACTTCTTTTTCTTTTTTTGTTAAGCTATTTATGGTAATTTCCATTACTTGGCTAACAATATTCTTGTTGATACTAGCAGATGGAATAAAATAACCTCAACATCTCTGGGCGCTTTTCCTTGTAAAAATGCAGCCCTTCAAATAAAGTGTAAAAAATGACATGTCTCTCCTCTTAGGAAAGCACCAAGTGGCATATAGATGCATGCGATGTCACAGACACTCCCTTCCTCCATTTTCTCCAAATCCCTAAAGCAGTTTTATCATTGTTCTTAAGGCTGCTAACCTTGTACTGAGTTCTGTATATGCCATAATACTCAAAACTAGCTGGTCAGGTATTCATTTTCCATAGAATGAATTTTGCATGGATCGGGCTTTGTTGGCTCATAGCAAGAGCTTCACAAACTGTGATTATAACTGAGTGTTGAGCCAGTCTGCCCTGAATTTAGCCTGTTATTACCACAAATGTGCCTGGCATGGCTTATATATCAGTAGCTTAGGCAGATTAAAAAACTAAAAACCTACTTTTATGGCAGAGACTCTCAATGTGAGAGTTAATAATCCACATTTGCTTTATGGATTATTCCAAAGTGTTCTTGTTTTATATATATATATATATATATATATATATATATATATATGTATACACACACACACGTATGTAAAATAGTAAATTTAGTAAGACAACAGTTGGGAAGACAGAGAAGTGTGCAGGTTGTGTAGATGACTTCACCTATGAAAGAAGCTGGATTCGAAGTCATTGAGATGCACTAGGCCATCATGTATAACATTATTTCCCTATTTGAAGTATGAATTAGAATCTAAGTCAATATTTGTTATATATCTGTGCTGGTCTATGACCATAATAAAGATTCGTTCATTCATTCATTCATTCCATTTATTTATATTTTAGACTCAAAGTATCATATGCAATAGAGATAACTTGGCATTGACAGTGGAGACATAGGTCCAAGACACATTACAGAAATAATTCAGTTTGACACCGTTTTAACTACCCTGGCTCAGTGCTAGGGAATCCTGGGAAATTGTAGTTTACTGTGGCACCAGAGCTCTCTGATGGAGAAGGCTCTAAATGTCTAACAAAACTACAGTTCCCAGAATCCCCCAGCATTGAGCCAGGGCAGTTAAAGTGATCTCAAACTAGATTATTTCTGCAGAGCGTTTTGGCCCATAGAAATAACCTTACGTTTTGGTTCCTTTGTTTATTGCTGCAAGCCCTTTTTATTTGTATTTTATGGTCTGTAATAAGTAAAATATTAAAACCCACACCAACCATTAACAAATAGTCCTGCAGTAGGTTGTTGCTTTATTTGCACTGTTCTTGATTCAGAAAACCCCTTTTGTTGTATTATTTTAGGCTCCCCCCCCAAAAAAAAAATCAGAAATCTCTTATTCTACAGCTGAGTGTTGGCCCTCATCTTTGTTAGCTTTTTAAAGATCTAAAATAAAACCCCTCAATCTGGTTGCTTGGAATTACATTCTCCACTTTAATTTAGTCACCTTGAAAGAAGACTACCAAAGACAAAGGCAGAATTCAGAGATACGGATCAGCTTTCACTGAGGCTGCATTGTTGGCAGAGAATATCTCTTGCAGGGAGAGGAGCTTGAAACCTGCAGGGTGTCTTTCTGTGAAAAAGGCAAATATAGACTAATTCGTATGCATAGACCACCTAGGGGAGTTTCTTTTGAATTTTTGCAGTTTTAAGCACTCATTGATGTGAGCACTTTATTGCAGAAGCAAGGACAAATCAGCTGTGTAGTGTCTGAAAGGTTTTTTCTGTCTGTGGGTGCCGGCAACTGGCACAAACATGGCTTATTTTAGACCAGCTTTTCCAAACCTAATGCCCTATGGAGGTGCCGCACTACAACTTCCATACCTCTGCTGCCCACCACCAGCTTTTGTACCATAACACTTCTGTAGGCTACAGGACTGTCAAAGCCTCTTTGGCAAGGAAGAGTCATGGAGACAACTTTATACCCATAAATATAAAAAGTCCAACAATTTATAAAGGGATTATCCTCCTCTGGAGGGGTCTTAGCTCCATTCTCTCCATTCAGACCAAGATGAAATGCAGATGTTGATGAGAGGAGGTGGCCAAAACCATTTCCAGCAAAAGGAGCCCGTTGTAGGAATTCTTGATGTTAAAAATGCTGTTTTATTTGTGAAAAGTGTGCCGTTGTTTTCCTGGGCAGTCTATCACTCCGCAGAGAAACCAGTCTGGTGTAGTGGTCTGAGCATGGGACTAAGACTCTGGAGACCAGGTTTCGATTCCCAGTTTGGCCATGAAACCCACTGGGTGACCTTAGGCAAGTCAGACACTCTCAGCAACAGGGGAAGGCAATGGCAAACCTCTTCTGAACAAATCTTTCCAAGAAAACCCCAGGATAGGTTCACCATAAGCCGTAAATGGCTTTAAAGCACACACACTATCACTCCCAGATATGGCAAAAAGGACCCTGGTGGCACAGTGGTTAAATGCCGGTCCTGCAGCCACAAGGTTGTGAGTTCGATCCCAGAGGGCTCCAAGGTTGACTCAGCCTTCCATCTTTTTGTAGGTTGGTAAAATGAGGACCCAGCTTGTTGGGGGCAATTGGCTTACAGATTGCAAACCACTTAGAGAGTGCCGAGTTCACGATGAAGCAGTATAGAAATGTAATTGCTAAAAAGCCGTTTGCGAAATATTCATTAATTCCTTCAAAAATAGCAAAATTCTGTATAATTCTGAGCCACATAGATGTGTCTTTCTAATCACCTTTGCCTGTGACACTATTCCAGTTGGGAAAAGGACCATCAGAATAATGGGGTGGTGGTGGTGGGACGACACAGATTAACGGGTGGGAACAGGACCATCAGGAATTGGGGAGGGAATGAAATGGAGCGTACAGCAATTTCCTTTGGCCCAAGGGTCTCACTGGCTCCAGGCAAGGACCTTTGGGGCTCCATGCCAGCGGTTGGCAGGACTGCCCTTACTGCTGGCATGCAGCCAGTCCCCACATTGCTTCCCCAGGGGTGGCACACATGCCATTCATCCCATTCATCCCATTCTCACACCCATTTTCTTTCTCTCTTCTCTCACACACAGGCACACAGACATTGCCAATTTGGTTTTCCCCCCCCAAACCCAGTTAGTAGTTTGTGGACAGTTTATCTGGAAGCAAAGAGTTAATGAGATCTGGCCATGCAGATGTTAGCTACAGTCAGCATGTCTTCTCTCGCTAGATCTTTGAGTAGTGATGAATAACTGTCTCAATTCAGTGGTGTGAAGCTTTTTGATGTGGATGAATCTCTTCTGGTCAGGTGTAGTAACAATTGCTCTCTTTGGTATTATTACACTGCTTTTGGTGTGCTTTTATATTTTCAGGAATGGCACAATTCCCTGTCCTCGCCCACATGCATTTTGAATGCATTTAAATGTTGAGTTAATGCAGATTATAGGTCAGGGGTTGGAATGCTGCTTTTTCTTGCTTCTCATTAAAGCAGGCAATTCTGTGGCCCTCTGAGAGAGGCTTCTTGGTGACTGCTACCATCCTCTGGAACTCCCTTCCACCAGAAGCTAGGCTGGCCCCCTCCTTGCTTTCCTTTTGCTGGCAGTCAAAGACCTTCTTGTTTAAGCAGGCTTTTAATGTGTAACTACTTGCAGGAAGGCTTCTTATGGGGGTGTGTGTGTGTGCTTTATTTTCAACTTTTGTATGCCTTTAAAGGATTTTACACTGTTCTAATGTGTGATGATTTTAATTGTCTCCAAGATCTTGTTGTCAGGCTTTAAGTGGTTCTTTTTGTGAACTACCTTGGGTCCTACTCCAGGAGAAAGGCTACCTAGAAATGGAATGAATGAATGAATGAATGAATGAATGAATAAAAGTTGAACTACATGTTCTGTCATTACATGCAGTTCCCACAATCCCATGTCATTGGCTGTGTTGGCTAGAATTGCTTGCTGTGGTTTATCCATTTTTACCTCACCTTTTCTCTAGACCTGGGACTCTAGGCATCTTACATAAAGTTAAAACCTACATGGCCTCTGTGGAGGTCTTCCAGTCAACTGTGCATGAGCCAAAGGCCCACTTGGAGAGGCATGCAGGGCAGAGGTTTTGCTTCTGCTTAGAGTTTTTGAACTCTTCAAAACATTATAGAGCATGAGAGAGAAAGTCCTAGTGCCTGATAAGGAAGGTTGAAAGAGCAAAGAAAGGAAGGCCAATGGAAAGGAAGAAGAAGAATGTGCATGCAGAGGGGAAAGGAGCATAGGCAAAAGCAAAGAAGAGGACCAGGAGATAGTGATGGAGAAGGAGAAGCTGAATGGGTAAGAAGAAAGAAAGAGCTCTTAGCTTCATGGGAACCAGAGACAAAGAATGTGTGTACCAATGTAGGTAGGTATGTGAAGGGGAGTGAAGACGACTATCTGGACCATTGGGTGGATGAAGCGACAGATAAAATCCTGAAGGAACTTGCTGACATATTCGCAGAACCACTTGCCATCATTTTTGTAGCTTGCTTTAATAGAAGCATACTTTCCAAGTTGAGGGAAGCAACAGTCCTACTGCATTCTGTCCTGGTCAGGCCTCTTCTGGAGTACTACGTTCAGTTCTGGGGACCTCATTTTAGAAGGATATAGACAAGTTGGAGCAAGTTTGGAGAAGAGCAGCCAGGATGATAGGAGATATGGAGGACAAAAACATATGAGGAGAGGTTGAAGGAGGTGTTCCATGTTCAGCTTGGAGAAGAGAAGAGGAGTGATATGACTGGGTTTTTTAAATTCCTCAAGGGCTGCCACAGAAAGGAGGGTGGAGGCTTGTTCTCTTCTGCCTCAGAAAGTAGAACTAGGTCTAATGGTTTTAAGTTGCAGGAGAGTAAAATTTGACTGAACATTAGAAGGAACCTCTTGACTGTAAGAGCAGTTCAGCAATGCAACCAATTGTCTAGGCAGGGGTAGGCAACCTTTCCCCTTTAAGGGCCGAGGGACTTCAACTCCCAGAATCCCAGGAGCTATTGGCCAACATGGGACTATTGGCCAACATGGCTGAAGCTTCTGGGAGCTGAAGTCCCTTGGCCCTTAAAGGGGAAAGGTTGCCTACCCCTGGTCTAGAGAGATGGTGGGTTCTTCTTCTCTGAAGGTCTTCCAGGAGAGGCTGGACAACTCCCTGCTGAGGATGTTCTGGCTAGAGATCCTGCACTGAACCATGTTTTGGGCCCATAGAGCTCCTTCCATGTCTTTGATTCTATGAAAGGCATCTTGTTGGGATTGCAAGACTTCAGATGTCATTTGCCTTGCAGCCCAAGGACTTGTTATTTAAGAAGTGGGACTCTTCATCTTCTTCCACTTGGGAATTCAGAAGTTGTTGCACTTCCAGGCCCAGCTGGACTTGCTGTTTTGTATATTTTGAGTGCCATTGAAGCTGTCGTCAGAAGAGCTGACATCTGCATTACGTGAAAATATTTCCTTCTACCTTCTCAGCAGGTCCCTTGCAAGAGCTGTAGCAAGAACGGTAGATTCTGATAGTTTGGGAAAGCTTGCAAGGTGCCAAAGTAAAATGATACCAACCTGCTTTGGGCATGAAAGAATTGTGCTGCTGTGGTTTAGACATGCAGTTTCAACAGCTTTCCTTCCATTTTGTATTGTAATGTATGAAATTAGCCCTTTCTTGTGTCTCTCTCTGCCTTGCCCCCTCCTATCCCTTCAAGGTGCCATTATACTTGAGTGGTCATTTCAGACTTCAGCTCCTTTGGAAAATAATGGCATTAGATCTAACATTCTGTCTCTCTTAGGGAAATCAGTTTGTCTGTGAAAGACTCCTTGTTTCCTATTGTAGCCAAGCTGCATGAAAGCCATCACTTGTTTGCTCTATAGAGAGTTATCACCAACAATGTCTTCCGTCTGGTAATACATAAACTTGGTGGAGTTTGTTAGGAATAAATATTTTGCGCTTGTTCTGTCCTGTCATTTCCCCTTCTTTCTGCATTCTTTCTGTGTTTGGGTACAGATACTTCTTATGTTTTGACCCAGGTAAGAAACTGGGAGCTCACTTCATGCTTTTGCAACTCCTCTCCTCTCTTAGACTGAATTTACCCCTTTGTTTCCCTTGCTGGGTGACATTTTAGGAGATTATCATACTGCTAAAATACACCAGCTTACCTAGTTGAATTCTAATTTGGGGTGCAGCTGGGTCCTATCACACATAGTTTGCTGCTGAATCCGCTGGCTGAATACAATCCGGCTGCATCCGGGATACCAGGTGCGCTCAGTAAGCTGTTTTTGAAAGTCTGAAAGCTCCTGACATAGGGGGGTTGCAGACTGCCAGAAACAGTGCAAATTGAGTCCACATTTAGGGTTAGGGTTAGGATTAGGGAATCATGGCAACTGTATTTTATTATGGCACCAAAGCTCTCTGACAGAGAAGGCTCAATGTCTCAGGATAAAACCAATTCCCATGATTCCCTAGCACTAACCCTAACCCTAAAAGTGGACTCAATTTGCACTATTTCTGGCAGTCTGCAACCCCCCTTAGTTTAGCAAACTCCTGGCTTAGACTCCTGGCTTAGTAAAACCTGATGAGAGGTGATCGATTTAGAATGAACCATGGTTGATGACCATGAAGCTGTTATACCATATCTTGGTTTATACAAGGGCATGAGTTAGATGTCTTCTTCAGGGATGGACAAGTGAGGTAATTTAGCCTTTATCAAGTTGTAGACTCTAACTCTCAACAGCTGTAGCCAGCACAGTCAGTTGTGAAGAATGATGGGTGTTCATGTCCCACAACATCTAGAGGGCCACAATTTGTTCGCCTCTGTTCTACAGTGTACAAGTCAATCCGGTGCCCTTTAGTTGTGTTGGAACACAGCTTCAGCCATCCCTTCTGGCATAACCTTTGATCATTTCTGGTTTGGGGGCATAAAAGCCTTTCTTAGACATAAAATAGCTTCCTCCCCCCCCCCCCCCCCCCAAAAAAAGATCTTGAAATTGTCCCACACATCCTCTCAAGGGCATGAAGAGGCTTTCTGAGAAATAATTTTTTGGAGGAACTGTTGGGCTGTTGTTGTGTATATTGCTTTCTGACATTCATTGGGTGTTTGTGTGTGTGTGCAGAACTGTCTGGAAGCTACCAACCTCTGCAAGATAGGACTGGAGATGTGAAGGCATGGAGGGGGGGAACCAGAAGATTTTGGGGAGGATGGTTTCCCTTTTTCTCTCCCAAAAAGCTTTTTCCCCACATGGACTGTAATGTAGGATCTCAGCCATTGTTATTAGTGTGATGGCTGTTAAAACATGAATAAACTTTCTATTCCATTGGCTGGGTTGTGCATGAGGAAAAAGCAAGAGTCCCTTGGGGCATAATCCGATGTCAAGGTAGAGGGTGGGCTATGCTTTCCTCACAGTCTTGTCCGCACATGCTGTAGTACATCCTTCTCCCTTTGGAGTAAGTGGCAGAACATGTGAGGAAGTAGAGTTCCGGTTGTTTCAAAATGGGCTTCCTGGAGTTTTGTAAAGGGCAGCCAAAATGGTCAGGGAGCTGGCTGGCTCATTGTTTGTATGATGAAAGGTTAAGCTTTTGATCCTCTCTTGGTTTTTTTTTTTTTTTTTGTGGGGGGGGGGGTTGATGCGGCAAAGAACAAGGTAAGCTTTGTAAACCATGCACAGAAGTTGGAAAGATTGGAACAGAAGGTTTTACTCTTCTTTTTCCAATGTTAAAACTTATTCTGTCCCCTTCTCTAGCAATACTAAAAACTGATGAAGTAGATGGCTGAGCAAATGTTTGATATTGATTTATTGAAAGCATTTTTTAAAACTCTTGACCAGCCAGGATGGCCAAGGAGATGAGTTAGTTCTTCTCATGGTACAGTTCAGAAATGGAGGTGACCAGGATGTGGAGGAAGAGGTATCCATTTGGACATGATTTTTAAACAAACAAACACAAAGCTTGCAAATATATAGTTGGGAAATCATTGAAACACAGCTTGAGACCTCAAGACACTGCTTTTGGACTCGCTTGTCACAGTAATAGCAACACTTTAAACACTGGCTGCAGCGATAATTAAACCTTAAAATGCAAATCAGTAAGTATTTCATTAAAATGAAAAGACAAAGAATGACAATTTTGAAAATGGGGCAGAGGGTATTCAGAGGTCCCAAAGGAAAGGGGAAACCATAATGAGGCTCCATGCCTCAGCTTTCTAAGGCAACCAAAGCCATGGGCATGCCCAGTAGGATTTCCTTCCGCTCCAACCCAAGATTGCAAAATGCTTTTTAAAGTTGAAATAGTTTTGCCATGATGGAGAGGGTGTGGAATGGGGCTGATTTTGGGGAAACACAAAAACTGCTGGATTCAGAGCCTTTGCATTGTGACACCCTGAAACTTGAAATTTTAAAGTTGAATTTTAAAGTGAGGATCACGCTTTAACATTTTTATGTAGGCTTGTGGGGCAACTTCAGAAAGTACAAGTGCCTTTTTACACACACACACACACACACACACACACACACGACTCTACCAGCCATGGAAATAAAACAAAAAACAAAAAACAACTTTTAGTGTCAGCTTGAGGTGTTAAGAGGTAGTTGTCACAAATAAATAAGTAAATCTAAATAAATAAAAAATAATAATAATGGGTGGAGATCTGGGAGCTTCAGTGACCATTCCCTCATCGCTGGTCTATAATACAGTATATTTATTGTAAAAATTGAGACATTTAGTCTTGGACTGTGTTAGACAAGCTTCCTTGCCACTGCTGAGAAGGAGGAGGAGGATCTTTGTTTATGCCCCATCTTTCCTCTAAGATTCAGACTTAAGGCACCTTACACAAATGGAAATGATTATACTGCTGATCTTCTCCTGCAATATGGAGTTGCATTTGCTCTGTGCACGCCATGCGAGTCAGTGGTGAGACCAAGAATCCATCCACACTGCAGAAATAATCCGGTTTGACACTGCTTTAACTGCCACAGCTCAATGCTATGGAATTCTGGGAATGGCAGTTTGTTGTGGCACCAAAGCAAAATGGTGTCAAACTTGATTATTTCTGCAGTGTGGATGCAGCTATAGAAATCTTATTTATCGTACTCCATGAACTGTGTGGACTCCCAGAAGCCTTGCCGGTGTGCAAGGCAATGATGACTTGCTTTATAGCTCTGGTTTGTTGGGTGTTACTGTTGTGTGCCATCAAGTCATTTCAGACTTATAATGACTCTAAGGCAACCTTATCATGTTGTTGTTTTTTGCAAAATGTATTCACCGGAGGTTTGCCATGCCGCCTCTGAGGTTGGGAGAGGACGACTTTCTATGCCAAGCAAGTATTCGAACAATGGTCTTCCAGAGTCCTAGTCCAATACTCAAACCATTTTATACCACGAAAAATCCAAATTTCTAGTGTGGTGGTACCTGCTTTGGGTCCCCTTGTGAGAGAAAGGTGGCATATATAAAGCAAATAAATTAGATAGTTAGAAAGATAGATAATTGTGGGTTTGTTTTTTTTTATTTAAAAAACAACAAAACATCTTGGTTGTGTCTCAGGCTTGCTCATAAAGTAAAGAAAGATTGGGTGCCTGCTTTGGATATTCTGTACCTAGAAAAGGAGGAACCTCTGTCTCGAGTGAGAATTTAGGTGTCCGTTTGGGTGGTATGCCCATGCCTTGTGTGTGACTCATTACTAGCACTTACAAGGATGATAATAACCCAAGTGCTCTTCAAGCAATATCTTTAAAAGGGTGACAATCACATGTACTGAAGAAAAGATAACCTTTATGTTATGTGCTCTGACAAGCCATTAATTTCTGCTTAAGCAATAAACACCTTTTCTCCTTTTACCTTCTCCATTGCTACAAAAGATATAAAGAAGGCAATGAGGACGAGGCATTTCAAGAACCCTTCCACTTGGCCTCTGTGGTGATTTAAACTTTTGATGACTTCTGTTCTCTGCATTGTGGTAGTGGATGCGGACTATTCCCATTGCTGCTGCTTGTTTTGGTTTCCTGTTATGCTGAATATTGTTGAGTTTGTGTCAAATGAGGATGTGAAAATCTCTTAAGTCCCAGATTTACCGAGTTTCTCCAAATCCCACTTGCATTTCTGTCCATCCCTTTTCCTCATTAGGTGGTGAGATTTTGTGCTTTTTCTTCCCAGACTAAAATTTGCAGAATTTTAAAAGGCATTTCCCTTAATTTGCACATTTATTTGTTCAAGTTACCTAATTTATGCAACATTTCCACATTGATTAAAATGTGTTTCTCATATTTCCCACTCAATTATGTGCATTCTAACCATACCCATTTTAAAATATGTGCATTGTTTTGCGTGCAATTTATTTCTTGGGGGGAAAACCCCCAGAGTCTTGCAAATGTGCAAATGCTTGAGGCGAAGTGTGCATTTTTTTTACAACAAGTCTCAAGAGGTGTGAAAGTGCTACTTTTGTTGAGACTGTCAAGTTCAGTGGAATTTCTTTCCATCCTTTGTGTCATCCAGTGACTTCTTGTTGTTTCAGCAAAGTGTGAATAAAGACTGGAAGACAAGACTAGTTTCCTGTATTTCGTAGAGGTAGCAGGATTTGCCATCAGTATTCCAAACTAAAGATAGTCTCTGTTTACTATTGCAAGGAACACTCATCTCCGCAGCATGGGTTTCACTGAGCTCTTGAAGTGATGGTATGTCTGGACATTTTAGAGCATTGAATGGGAATAAATTAATTAAATGATTCAAGACTTGTCCTGGGTTTAACACCCAAATACCAAGGGGCATCACATAATCCTAAGGGGAGAAAAAAGGCTCTAGAAGAATCAGGAGTTTCCATTTCTTTTTGGTTTGATTTTTACTAGGATATTCCAAGGTTTACATCCAAACTCTTTCTTTGCAATATCCCAGCTTCCCTTCCTCCCCTCCCTTGTGTTCTTCTTCCTTCTCTTCCCAATGATCAAATGTCATGCAACATTTCAGAAATTATCACCAGTTTCCACTGAGCCTTCTTTATTATTATCCAGGAGTTATTGTCAAAAGTGCTGAAGTGCTTTAGCAAGATTGCACTAGTTGAAACATCCTGATCATTTTTGTTTCAGTGCAATCCTTCCTCTTTCCCTCTCTTGATCTCTGTTGAATCTGTGTCTGGAAAGAATAGCTATGTTTTACTAATGGTAGCCATTTTAGCTAGGATAATACCAATAGACGGCCAAGTAGAGATGCATTTCATTTTGGGAAATACCGGGTTAATTTAAACTGACCTGGGAAGTAGGAATGAAAAAACCTTGGTAAAGCCAGGATTTACCAGGAAATATTCTAGGATGGGGGAATGTTGTGTGGATCTCCAAAATAAAATTGGTTTGTACAAGAATAAAACCT
Source organism: Phrynosoma blainvillii (assembly GCA_026167975.1). Lineage (NCBI taxonomy): Eukaryota > Metazoa > Chordata > Lepidosauria > Squamata > Phrynosomatidae > Phrynosoma > Phrynosoma blainvillii. The sequence continues at coordinate 2,223,632 of JANUYF010000009.1, forward strand.
GGGGTTTCCAGAGATTTTTCCCTCTCATCTAGAGGAGGTTTTAGTTAGAATGGCAGTAGACAGAATTAGTCCTGGAGTTACAGCACCTTGGACAGCTCCAGAGAACTGGATCCCCATTTGAGAGCTCCATTTAGATCATATTTTGTGCTTTGTGGATGCTTTACCTCTCGCTCACCCAGCCATGGGCTCCTCACCTTCCTGAAGAATCAAGATCCACTCACATATAGACTGCAAGCAAGTGTGTGCAAGAGGAAAAAAGTTATATATAAATAGATATGGTCAAATACAGTGGGTCCTCCAACTTCACTGGGGTTAGGGGTGCAAGACCCTGTGAAAGTGGAGAATACACAATTAAAAACAACAACATTGTTTTACTTGAGATAACATCGCTCTAGGAATTGCTAGGCCCTCCAATGGTACTCTGTGGTCAACATCCAGTGAATGTGACCATAGAATTGCACTGGAGGACTTGCAAATGCCTAGATAAGTGCTTTTTTTCTTCTCCTAGGAGTCTTTAGATTGTGAAGTCAAAGGCTTTCACAGCCGGCATCCCTAGTTTTTTGTGGGTTTTTCGGGCTATGTGGCTGTGTTCTGGAAGTGTTTATTCCTGATGTTTCTAGCTTTCTAGATCATCCAGCATGATCCTTTATGATCAACTTCTGGCACCGGAGGACCTAGAGAGAACATATTAATCAAATCTGTGAATAATCAAATCCACAAAAGTCAAAGCCACAAATGTGGAGGTCTGACTGTGATGGGCAACTGATTGGCATAATTATGTGTTGCTTACAATTTGCATTCGGGGGGGGGGGGGGAAGGGGCTGGAATTAAGTATGGGAGTTATTTCTTTGGAAGTGGACTCAAGTGTGCAGAGAATGGAATTGAGCAGCTTTGGGATGTGCCTATTCTCCCAGGGGCTGCTGTGACATTATTATACAACTGTGAAATGACTCATGTACCATGGCTGATATGCAGTGTGCACTAATGCCCATCACTCCCTCAGGCACATCTGGACAATGACTAGGAAGGGCCGGAGCACAACAGGAGTGCCTGATGTCCATCGGAAGTACTGAGTACCCATCGGAAGTGTCCAACGCACATTATAAGTGCCAGATGCACATCAGACATACCTGATATGCATCGGAGCACTCTCGCCAGTGCCCTGGTAGACATCTGTGCCATTCACTAACAGCGTTTCATTGTGCCTTTGCAAAATGGCTAAGAATTGTTAAAGTTATTATGCAACATAGGTTGTGATGCAGAATCTCTTCCTCCTCAGTCAGAAGTTTCGGAGGCACTCAGGTATCAACCTTTCTATAAGGAAAGGTTCGGTAGTTGTAAATGCTGATTTGTGCCTCAAGGGAATGAGCAGAAAAGTTTCCCTAAACCAAGCGTGTTGTTGTTTAACTTGTCAAAATAAATATCTACTGTTACTTTTTATTGCGATACTTTCTATTAGTGTCTGTGTGCAGGGCACTCCTGGAAGAGCCAACAAAGGACTGTACAATTTTAGAGGTGATATGTTCAAATTGTTTTGCTGCTCCTTTTTGTTAAGGCATTAAAACATCTGCCTCCTTTGCTTATCTAAAATGAACCCCCTACTGTCTAATTTACACCTGAAGTCGCCTTTTGGAAATCTGTGGCCCTGCTCCCATATTAAATTGTTGTTGCTCTTTGTTTAAACTTTTACTTTGTTTCATTGGAATTGTGGTATGCTATTATGTTTGGTTTTAAGCCTTTTTTTAGACATAGTTATTTTTTATTTTTATTTTTTAAAATCAATTATATCATTCTTGCTTGGAAGGGGCCTTGCAGGTATATTTGCAAGCTGACATATGCGTTCTTAAATACAAGTATTTATTTAACAAAGGAGAGGTGTTCCTGGGCATTCTTCCTTTAACGGAAGATTTGGTACCAGACGCAGAAATAATGTGGAAAGAATAGAGAGAGGTTCCTACACCACAAAGAAGAAAAGCAGTTCAGCATAGTTCAGCAAGCTTTTTATTCACATCTAACAATATACACATGTGAAATGAAACAACCAGTTCAGGTAAGTCTTGTAGAAGTAAACAAAAGCATTTTGAACCTTCTAGAGACTACTTGAAAGCTTCTTCCAAAACGCTTCAGGGGTGATTATTTCTTTCTTTCTTTCTTTCTTTCTTTCTTTCACCAGCCACCCCTTTTTTATGATTTCCATTTTGGGAGCCAGACATATAGATCTAAGGAAAGCAGACCGAGTGTGTATGCCAATCCAACCTACTAAGGGAGGCAGTTCCACAACTTTTGTCCTCACCAAATGCACCTGTGATGGAGGTGAAGTAGAGACATCCCTCCCCAAAGATCTTTAAAGTTGGGCAAACTCATAGAGGGAGAAAATCTATGAACTGTTAGCATCTGTGAGATTGTGCCCAGAATCAGACCAACAGTCAGTGAAGGAAGCTGTTGTAGAATTATGTGTTCCCAACATCAAATAGGGGAGGCTCCAAGGATTTAGGCAAAGAGCATCTCCACCATGACTTTATGTATTTGAAAGCAGGAGGGAGTATCAAGTTGCCTTTATATTGCTAATATCAAGTGCCTTTATATTGAACCAGGCTCAGTATGTGCTGTCATTTTTGACTGTCAGTGGCTGCATGGATCTTGGGCTTATGGATATATGCATGTGAAGGAAGACTTGCTTGGTATCTTTTAAAATGAGGATTGCATGATAATATCCCAGTGGGTCCCCCCCCCTTCCTCCCAGGAGCTCAGCATTCTGCAACAACCTAGTGACATAGGAAAGGCTGTGTGAAGGTCATCTAGTATGTTTTGTCACTTTTCGGCCCCCTTTCCAATGACAAAATTATCAAAATGTAGAGGCAGAGGGAGATTCCTGGTCAGCAATGTTCATCAGCTGCCTCAGTCTTAAATGAGAGGTCTCTAGATCTGTTTTCTTTCAATGTCTTTGGCTGTTGTTCTTTTGCTTTGAACAAGTATTGAGAATTGAACTGAGGATTCAATTTCTGTTGAGTTAACAGCCTTTGCAGCTCCCAGATATGGAAGCATTACCTGCAATTATCCTTTTTGCCACTTGAGCAAGGTGTTTGTGCCTAGACATGAACGTTCAGGAATGGTAGACTAGTGTTGTTCTTTTTTAAAACTGGTGGCTTTTTATGATGTATTTAATTTCTTCTAATATCAAATTTGGGGTGGTCCCACACTGCTTATTATGCACCAAAAAGAAGATTTATACACACATATATATGTGCAGATGTACATATATGCAAGTAAAGGAGCCTTCTAGGCACACACTAGAATACTGTTTTCCAAATTAAAAGAAAAAGGAATTATTAAACACCTAACAACAAGCCACAGATAGTTGCCACATTACTAAAACTAAACAGATGTAAATATGATCAGGAACATAGGATGTTGCTGGAAGTCTAGAGATTACTTTTTACTTTAAAAGGGAGCTACATCTGGCAAAGCCTATGCCCAGTGACTTCAGGGACTTCTGGCATGGTTCCAGTGTGGATTTGGGGAAAATAACAGATAAACTGGGTGACAGGAATTGGGTTGCTTGGTGTTTGCAACAGGGAGATATCTCCTGGAGAGCTTAAAGTTTTCTCTTTTGCACACACTATTAGGAAGTTTCAGGAAGGAGGCAAAGATAAAAGATCACATGGGATCCTCAGGGGTGCAGCCACATGGAAGGGCAAAATAAGGGCATTGCCCCCCAATAATAATTATGGCCCCCAATGAAATTTTCCTTCAGTCCCTCACTAAACTAGAAATAGAGTTTAAGCATCAAAGAAAATGGGTAGGCAAAGATACTAAAGGAAACAGCAAACAGAAGAGGTATGAACAGTTTTTGCAGTGTTTTACTCTTTGTAATGCTAGAAATTGGGGGTTGACCAAAAATTTCGTTTGTGTGGGCAGGATTTCTGTTTGGGGGACGTTGCCCTCATTTCCCCCATCCATCCTTCTAGTCGCCTGAGGATCTTCCTCTATTTTTCTGAAAATTATGACTGCCAATATAGTAATTTGCTTTTGTGGTTTGGCAACCCATCCTGAATGTAAACATTTAACAATATCTAGTACAGATGATGAAACTTTAGCATGATTTGGGTGTGCATATTTTGGGCGTGTGTCTTTCTTCTGTTCCCCTGCTCCCCTTTTCCCAAAATTTCTTGTTTCCCATCAATCCTAAGGACCACTGCCAAGTTGCTGGCTCAGTTCTTGAACAGAAGCCAGTCCATTCCGCCCCAGATATGCATTTGGGTTGTTCATTGTTAAGGCACTCGTTCTCCTTGTCACTTTCATCTGCAGCAGTCAGCAAATAGTAAATTTGCCTTAATAGTATAGCAAAGGCTGAGGAGAAAATATATAATTTGTTAAGAAGGTGCCCATTAAGCGCCTTATGAATACTTGGTTGCTGTGCATGCAGACATTTTGTTGTGTGCTTCAAGGATAGTCATTGGAGCAGCTGCGCCTGAGTTCTTTTCAACAGGGTTGTTTTCCGTTTTGTGCCCCAGGCAGAACTGGATGGTGGTTGCGTACTCGACAAGGCCTTCTCCCAGAGGGAAGGAACCTGATAAATGCATTGACAGGTGATGTGGAAGCGTAAAAATAGCTAATTACTACTACAGTTCAGTGGTACCTGTATGAAAACGAAAGCTCCCTAAAAGATAAGATGAATATTTGAAAGTAACATATAAAAATAAGTCTACAAAAGCTCATGCTGGCAACTTAATTTTTTTCCAGTTAGTCTTAAAGGTGCTGCAGAATCTATCTACAATTAATATAAAAATTGGTAATACTAACAGAGAGCAAGCAAGTGAGAGTGCAAAGTATTGGCTAGAGAGCATGGACTCCCAATGTGGCCCAGGGCAAGAAGAAGTGGGAGATGACAAAACATTAAGTAGTGCTAAGATTATACTTTGACCGTCTTTGTATTCGTGTTCTATTTTGTATCCATTTTCTATTCAATTAACTTTAATTAAATACTCACTGCTAATTTAATTAAATACTCAACTGTGAAGTCCGCACAGTTGGCCTGATTTTGCTTCTTGCAGCATGGTGCCTTCCTGCGGGGAGTGGGCTGGACACAGTGTCCTTTAGCACCCACCTTTCCAGCCTTGCAAAACTCCTTCGATTGGAGCAATGCCCTGTTGTTGTTTTTTAACATGGGTTTTGAGGGGCATTTGCAGTAGTGGCAATAGCAGTATGACTGTAAATGTGAATAGCAAAATTTACAATCCCATCAATCTGGTTTTGTTGTTGTTTAGCACCCTTGAGTCGGTCTCAACTCATGGCACTGACTCATTGTTGACTCATTGTTAATCATCCTCAAGTCGGTCTTGACCCTGTGGATGAGATACCTCCAAGACACCCATCATCCACTACTCTTCCCAGTTTCTGTAGGTTCATACCCATGACCTCCTTAATTGAGTCCATCCATCTAGCATGTGATCTTCCTCCCTTTACTCCACGTTTCCTAGCAGTATTGTCTTTTCTAATGAGTTGTATCTTCTCATGATGTGGCCAAAGTACGGCAGCCTCAGTTTAGTCATTTTTGCCTCCAGGGAAATTTCGGTCTTGATCTGTTGTAGGACCCACCTATTTGTTCTTTTTGCTGTCGATGGTATCCTCAGCACTCTTTTCCAGCACCACATCTCAAATGAATTTATTCTCTTTTTGTCCATTTTCTTAATTTTCCATAGTGATGGGGGATACAATTGCTTGTTCGATTCTGACTTTCATGTTTAGTTGTATATCTTTGCTCTTTAGGACCTTTTCCAGTTCTTTCATAGCTGCCCTCCCCATTCTTAGTCTTCTTCGGATTTCTTGACTGCAGTCCCTGTTCTGATCAATGTTTGATCCAAGGTATAGGAACTCTTTTATTATTTCTGTGTCCTCATTGTCTAGATTAAACTTGTAAGATCCTCCGTGGTCATTATTTTTGTTTTCTTTATGTTCAGCTGTAAGCCTGCCTTTGCACTTTCTTCCTTGATCTTCCTCAGTAGTTGCTCTAGGTCGGCAATGTCTGGTTTACAACACTGTAAATACTGAGCAGGATGCCAGCCTTTAAAGGGTTCTCTCGGATTCTCAGACGTACAAGGATGAGACATTCTTGATTTGTAGGATAGCCATTTGGAAGAATTAAATTGGCATATATGTTATTCATTTATTTTAAATTGTTTTTGTTATGTGCATTCACATCATTTCCAATGTATTCCAACCCTAAGTTGAACATATCATAGGGTTTTCTTGGCAAGATTTGTTCAGAGGAGGTTTGCCATGGCTTTCCTAAGGTCACCAGTGGGTTTCATGACCGAGCTGGGAATCAAATTTTGTAAATGGTATCAAATCCATTTGTGTATATTATGGCTCTGAAGTATCCGAGAACCTATCTGAGCTGTAGTTCTGTCATGGAACCAGTTCTTGGAACTTTTGCAAAACTGGGAAGCTTCCAGAGTCATCTGTGGAAGGCTGTAATAAACAGACTATCTGCAAAGTGGTTTGAATCTGTAGTGTAGATGCAATGTAACTTGTTGAGCAACTTGTCCCTGATGTAGTTGCTTTACAATTACTTTGATTTTTGTATTATAACAGACCTCTCCAACTTAGTGACCCCCAAACGTGTTAGTTATGTGACCCCTGTATCCAGTCCTGGTTAGCATCCTGGCCACAGCATTTTGGACCTGTTGAAATTTCCAAATAGTTTCCAAAGGTGGTCCCACATAGAGTATGTTCCCGTAGTCCAAAGGGGAGGTAATGAAGGCATGTGTCACTGTAGCCAGATCGGAACAACATACCCAGAGCAACATCTGGAGGGCCACAAATTGCCCACCAGCAGGGTAAAACATTCCCATCCTACCAATTGCCTCTCCAAGGACTAAGCTGTGTAAAGTATAGTTCTTTTGTCTTAAGGGCAGTGACACCTCTCCAAGGTGGGGAGCAATGGGTTGCATTTTCAAGACCTCTGATAAGTGTGTGTGCTGCTTTAAACAGTAAGATGAAGCCAACAGAATTTGTGGATAAGACACAGATAGAACTGTCCAGGGAAATATCTTTTATGTGGAGCTGCCTTCGATTCAGCACCCAACTTTGGTAGGTGAAGTATTTTATTCCCCTACCCCTTTTCAGTTTAAAAAGAAGTCCACTGATATGTTACTGAGATGAAAATAGCATGTGTGAGTTTTGTTGCTCTCCTAGCTTAACATGATTTATAAAGGCATTATGTTGGTATCAAAACTCCATAATGCCTCACGGACATTGTACCTCACCACTCTGCTACCTGAAGGCTCCAGAGAAAAAGGGGGAAAAAACCCAAGGTACAAAATCATGGCTCTTTAGGCAATAGAAAACACAGCAGAAAACAACCCTAACATACGACTCTTTTCTTTCCCTGCCCTCTGACACCTCTGGGAATCACAGAAATTATATTGTTCCATCAGTTTTTCTTGCAGTACATCTAAAGCTGGAACACAATGCCAAGGTGCTTTGTTCAAAAGCTTGTAGCATAAAATCAAACAACAAGAAAACAAATCCACAAACCAATTTAAGATGGATTGAATGTGCAGTATCGCTTAAATATGCAGTATTTCTTCAGGGGTTTGGACAGATGAATAGTTGATATTGAACTGCCACGACTACAGATAACTCCTTTTAAATTCTTGTTCTCTTTCTGGGCATTTCATGGATAGAAGTGCTATTTGTTTTCAGTGATAAAATTTTCTTGGTAAGAGCAGTGATGAAGGGGGCGAAGAACCAACTCATGTTTCAGATTCAAATTTTCTCTGAATTAAGTACAAAGAAAAATGGGTCAAATCGGACCAGCTTCAGTTTCATGGATGGCTCACATAAACTGGCTGTGAGATTCTTGCGGTTAAAGTCCCACAGGAATGGCAGAATTACAATGCTGTTGACCGATGTAGTAGAAAAGCAAGACCCAAGTGTAGACCTGTTTACGGCAACCCTATAGTAGTAGTAGGGTTTTCTTGGCCAGATTTCTTCAGAGGAGGTTTGCTATTGCTTTAGTCTGAGACTGAGAGAGTGTGGCTTGCTCAAGGCTACCCAGTAGTTTTCCATGGTTGAGCAGGGATTCAAATCCCTGAGTGGGACTTCCACCTGTGTATAACATGAGCAACATGTGTGAATATGCTTCTGGAATACCTTTTTCAATGTGTGAATGTGCTTTTCTGCACTGAATTGTTCTTGCTTATCAATCAGCCTGGGCTGAAGACTACAGTGGGGCCTTGGTATCTGCTGGGGTTTGGTTCCAGGAACCCTCTGTGGATACCAAAATCCATGGAAGCTCAAGTCTCTTTATATACACCGATGTAGGAAAATGGCATCCCATATATAACAAAACCAAATCAAGGTGTGCTTTTTGGTATTTTCTTTTGGGGGAGGGATATTATCCATGGATACTGAGGGCCAACTGTATTACCCACATGCCAAAGGTGTAGATTAGTTATGCTTGAAAAATAAAAGCTGTTTCTTTGCTCCTGCTGCTGCTAACATACTGGGTTTCACTGGGTTTTCCTTTCATGAAATGGAATGTTTTCAAGGGTTTCTCTCCAGATCTTTCTAAATATTACTGTCTTCCTGTGCCACCTTTACAAAATGGCAGGTGTTTAGCAGTGTAGAAGGTGAATACAGAAGGAGAGAAATGTAGTAGGAAGAATACTAAATGCAGACCTGGTGAGGCTAATTAAACCCAACTCAGGCCTCGATTGACAATCAGAAGGACTCTTGAGAGACGTTGATCTTTGCTGATGGAAACTGGACAATTACACATATGCATACATTTGGATGACTTTTAGCACAGTCAAATGAATGAGTTATCTTGCAGCCCCTTGAAAAAGAGGGATGCATTTCTATCCTTAGGTGTTCAGGATGCAACAGACTATGAGAAGAGGCAGCTGTTTCAATTCTCTTTGCTCCACCATCTGCCTCTAGATCTGCCAACATTTAAGATCCCAAAGGCCAAAGGCTTTTGGTGTGTGTCTACTGTTTGAATTTTGACGATGGTACTGGTGATGGTGGGGCGAGAAAGCTTGGGAGACTTCCATGCCCTACCTCTCCATATAACCCATTCTGTCTTGCGAAGGAAGCTGTACTTTTCAAGCAGTAGAAGGTTAAAAAAGAAAATGTGGCTTTAGTTACTTAAGGGTGGTGATGGCGAAGCAACACAACAATGCCAGCATTGTTCTTGCCGCACCTTTTGATCTTAACTTTTGTGTGCTAGGAAAAAAATGTGTGTGTATCTGTCTGTCTGTGTCTGTGTATGAGATCTGGGATTCTGTACTGTTGTATTAAGGGTGCCTTGTGGTATCTCAACAAATGAGCTACTCACTCTGGGGGGGGAAGAAAGTAGGTCATTGTGAGACACTTCCCAGCAAAGATTCCTCATTCTGTATAAAAGTCATGGAGGAGTCTCACTTGCCTTCTTGAGCAGTGAGGAAATCCTCCCCCTTCTTTTGAAATGGTACTTGGATTTGAACATGGGATTTAGGAGACATGTGGTACCAGACCTGAACATACTAGAAACCACCTTGAAAGAATATCTGTCTGCTCCCCCTTTCCCCAAATTTCCTTTGTTGTTCTTTGTGGGATATTTCAGCCTTTTAATAGATTTGCAGTCCTGAAACTATTGCAAACTGCAGTGATTAGCTCCCTTTTCTAATGAGTACACAAAGCTGGATTGTAAATTTGCCAGTGGGCTCATTGTGAAACCTTGGCCTTCTCCTTAATCCTTTATGTGAGGCCTTCTTTTTACGCAGAGCTGGCAATTTGAATCTAATTTACACTAGTCCGGGCACTAAGCCTCCTCCCTCACACTGGCAACACCACTAATCAATGAAGTTGACAATTCCTTTGCGGTTTGCAGTCCCTTGCCGACATCTCTCTCTTGCTACATTGCACATTTTAAAAAAGACTAAATCTTGAGTTCCTCATCTTAATGCAAGAATAAACAATGTGTTGGGGTTTTTTTTGGTTCAGATTGACTGCATAACAAAGAGAAAACAGCTTAAAAGAGAGAGATGGTGATCTTTGCCAACACAATCACTGCCTTGTGTTTTTAATGAGATTTTTCTAGATAAAGAGTTGTGGGGTGAGGATCCGGCAAACTGATCAGGAATCATGAAACAGATTTCCTTGTACACAAGTATTTTCCTTGATGAAAATCTGTTTGGAAAATGGGATCTTCCATATGGGTCCCTGTCATGCAAACTGCCATTTTGAATGTATTATCATGATGATAGTAATAATCCTACTTGTACTTTCTTGTGTGAAGATCTTTCTTTAATATCTTACAACTCTGTTAGCTAATGGGCATCTTAAACTTTGACACCCCCACCCTCAATAAGTTACATATATAATATCTACACTTCTGTTCTTGTCAGTTGCTGTCAAGCTGACTTTGACTTATGGCAGTAGCATCACTCGGAGGGGGGGGTTTGCGGGCTGCACCTGGTGACACCCCAAAAGAGGGGTGACACCTGGTTGGTCCCCCATCCTCTGCGGGGCCTTCCTGGGGCCTTGGATGTGTTTTCTGGGCTGCTGCAAGGCCTTGGGTGTGCTGTTGGGGATGCCATGAGGCCCTGGGCACCCTGTCCAAGCCACTGCGAGGCCTTTGGCATGTTCCCTGGGCCACCAGGAAATAAAATTTAAATTCCATTAGCAACACAAATCCCCCCTCCCCTCAGTATGATTTTAAACACTTTTGCCTGCTGAAGAAGCCGGTGGAGCTTTGAATGCTTGCATCATGCATTTTATGCATTTTAGTTGTCTCAATAAAGTTATCACAGTTTTGTGGATTTTAAATGTTATTATATTTTGCTGTATGTCCAATATGGCCACCGTGAATGTGGTCTTCCTCATGTTTTGCCAAGCATTATCATCTTTTCCCGTGAGTCCTTTCATCTCAAGATATGTCCAAAGTACAAGAGCCTCTGTTTGTCCATCTTGGCATCTAGTGAAAGTTCAAGTCTGATTTGCTGTAGGACTCATTCACTTGTATTTTTAGTGGTCCATGGCCACCCCAGAACTCTCCTTCCACACAACATTTCAAATGCATTGATTTTTCTTCCTGTCAGATTTATTTGCCGTCCAGCTATCACACCTATTCAGAGAAATACTGTGGCCTGGATAATTCTGCCTTTGCAATTACTGATAGATCTTTACATTTGAGGTTCCTGCAAAGTTGCCCTTCCCAGCCTTAGTCTTCTTCTGATTTCTTGACTCCAGGCGCCATTTTTGGTTAATGACTGAGCCTCGGTGTTCAAAACCTTGAAATATTTAGTTGTTTTCATCTGCACTTAGTAGGTTATATATGCATTATCTTCCCAATAGAGTATTGTGTTTTCTGTTGCAGGTTGTTAAAGATTAAATTTGTAATTTTAAACACATCACTGGGAGATTGCATGGCCACCTAATTTACAGTTAAAAACAGTATTTATCGATTTAAGGTTTTTGTTAAGGCCTACTCTGCTAGGTTTGTTTTATGTCTTTAGGAATGTCTGATTTGTCACTTTCATACTGTGATTTTTATGTAAAACTGCTGAGAATTTAACTCAGAGAGATTTTGCTAGATGAATAATGCAGACCAAATGATTGTACAGACGTATATGCATAAAAACAGGTTGCATTCTGGAAGCACAGATACATTCTTGGCTATCTCTGGAAATCTTCTTTCCCTCAAGGAATATCAAAAGTGTGTGAAAGAAAGGGAATTGCCACATGCTCATATTCTGTTGGAAGAGTCAGTTTGTTTGCTCTCTGCTGAACCGTCGGATCCTATTATAAATTTACATTGCACATTCCATCAAAAAGCGAAAATATGTCCTGTGAGTACTCAGGGCGTGCTGGACTCCATGTGTACCAAATTTCAGTATTCTATCACTTTTTAATTTTTATATTCTTCTTGTGAGCTTCCTCATCCCTTCCACAGTCCACTGGACATTTAGAACTGGAGCATCGTAGTGTAGTCTCAAACAGATTACATAAAAACCAGGAAGCCAGAATTGTGGAAAATTCATTTGTCATTCACAATCCGGCATGCTAGTATATGGTTCATGATATCTCCCACTGGGCTCTTATTAAACAAACCCTGATAAAAGTACTTATGCTAATACTTGAGAGGAGTATGGCTTAAGGAATGTCACTTGGTCTGGGCTTCATTCAGCCATGGTTTGTCAAACTGCGATCATTGTAGCTTAGTTCATCTGTAATGCTAAATGTACGGTTTTATGTTAGTATGAACAAACCATGGGCATTTTAGATCTGATCTCTCTTCTTCTCTGGTGTAGCAGTGAGGGAAACTTGACCTTCCGTTTTCCATTATTTCTGTTTTCTGAATTTCAAAAGGGTTAACTTTAACCATTGTTTATTGAAACAAGCCACCATCATAAATCATGGTTTGAAGTAAGCTTGTTAAGATTAAACAAAATTTGGCTTGGTGTGGATATAACTTTAAACCAGAATTAGGCAACAGCAGTACCGCTGAGATCAAAATGTCCTGTCCCCAAAATAGGTGGCTAGAATCCACTTTTGGATCTTGAAAAACGAGATAAGAAGAAGCGCAGGGCCTTGCTCCGCCAGCATATTTAGAAAGTGATTTAAAAAGGTGATTTACTGATCCTAGAAGTTTCCAGAGAGGCAATTGACACACATACTTTTTTTGTGCTAGAAAATGGGGAATCTGGAGAGGTCAAAGGCCACAAAAACAAGGGTCAGTTTTCCCACCCTTGCTCTAAATAAACCAGTGATTCCAAAACTTTGATCCTCCAGATGTTTTGGACTTCAGCTTCCAGAATTCCTGTCTATTGGGTAGGTGGCTGGGGCATCTGGGAGTTGAAGTCCAAAACACCTGGAGAACCAAAGTTTGGGAATCACTGCTCTAAGCTGTGGATACCAGAATGGAAGCAAAATCTTCTAATACAACCTCGGTTGAAGAGGAGTTGAGAGGGTTGAGGGATCTACGACTTGTTCATGCAACGCTAAGCTCAAAGAGACCCACTCTGCTCACCAGCTACATTATTTTCAGCATTTTAAGCAGCAGTATGTGATATTAATATTGTAAACAACAATTAAGATTTAAACAGCCACGGTGTAACAAAATATGCAGGAAAGTAGATGTTTTTCACAATGGTGGGTCATGTCCTCTTTTGTTAGCTTGCTTCTGTGCCTAGAAATCAGGTATTTGTTTATTCTAGTACACTTTGAAGGCAACACTTCTCATCCTTTCACCAGTCTGCTAGCATAGCTCTGTGTCCCATTCCATCCTGTATTCTTGTTCAAACAGGACAAACCTGAATTGTTCTTGGGGTTTATATTTAACACAAAGGCTTAGTAGATGTCTTTCCAGTCCTCTCCTTGAACTCCAGAAGAAAAAAGGTGGGACCCAACTCGGTTCTTGTTTAATTTGTGTTTGTTCTTGTTCAGACAATCTCCTTGCAACCTTGCTGCCCCCTAAGTGGGTCTTTGGGGAGAGCAGGAGGTTGCTTCCTGGGAGCTGTCGACTCTGGAGCTTTCAAAATGAGCCTAATGAAGTTGAGCCTGATATGATTCTTTCACACTTGTCTGCTTCAATCTCAACGCCACGCGACGAGGAAGAGCTGTGAGGAGGGGAGACTGGAAGTCATGCCATGGTGCAAAATCTGTAAAAGCATAATGCTCGGCGCAAAATAAATGTCATTTCCAGATGTGAAATGTTGGTGTTTTTGTAACCTTGGGTGTCCTCCTCCCCTGAATCCCACCCTGCTTTCATTCCTCCATGTTCCACCCCAGTGTGTCTGATATCTTTCTCTGTTTGTTGTGTTCCTCCCTTCGTGCCTTTGAGCATAATTCTTCCTTATGAGTGAAATATACTTCCCCAGAAGAGTGGTATTTCTTCTGACCTATCCACATAAGCAGCCTATCCTACTACATATTCTCAGTTTTAGCTGAAAAATTATACAGTGGGCCCTCCACATTCACTGTGCTTAGGGGCACAGGACCCCCATGAATGTGGAAAAACTGTAAATAAATAAAAAAAACCCTATTATTTTTACCTGAAAGAACACCTCTCTAGGAATCTCTAGGTCCTGTGGCACAACTCCATGGTCAACATCTGCCAGAAGTTAACCATAGAATTGTGCTGGATGACCTTCAGATGTCTAGAGAAGTGTTTTCTCTAGTAATCTCTAAGTCTTCCAGTGCAACTCTGTGGTCAACTTCTGGCAGAGTTGCGCTGGAAGACCTAGAGATTCCTAAAGAGAATATATTAATCAAATCCGCAAGTAATCAAATCCGTAAAATTCAAAAGACACAAATGTGGAGGGCTGAGTGTAATGTCTTTTATACCTTCCCTGGTGAAATTGTAGCGTTACCTTGTATAGGACTTGGTATTGTCTGTCTGTCCATCTGTCTCTTGTAGGGTGTATATATGTATGTTGCTGTTTATGTTTTTAATTTACTCTTCAGTCAACCCATACCACATTTTGTAGATTATACCTTATTGACCTTTAGGTATATATTCAGGCTGTGGTTGGATAACACAATATAGATCCAGTGATTAAACTCAGTCTTGTGTACTCAAGGAGCGGTAAAGCTGATAGAAGCCTTAATTCATGTAGTTTACTTTCTGAAGAATTAGTATCGGCCTGCCTGTGTATGTTTTGGAATATCCTGAAAAATCCTATGTTGTGTAAAAGCAAAACTATCTAACTAACTAAATATAAATTGGTGGTATACTGGTTCCCTCTAGCTTTCCAAACTGTATTTAGAAATTAGTGGAAACACTAATTGATTCTGACTTTCTCTGTTCTTTCCATAACATTTTACAAAATCTGCCCTCATATGGCTTGTCTTCCTACTCATTTTTTGCTCCACTATTTCTGCATGCAAGCACTGCTTTTGACCTGATGACTGACACTGTGTGGGTATCCAAATATGTAAAATACATGCACTCTCTATTGGATGTTAAGGTTGGATACGAGTTAAAATTATCTGTTTTTCCTTTTTAAATGATTCCAACAGGGACTTAATGCTTTCTCATTTATTATTCTCATATTTTATAGAGAGGACCTGTGGTTTAGAGATATGTGTGCCTTTCTTATCTGGCACAGTATATCAGACGCTATGTATTTTGGAATTAGGTGGCCTTTCTATAAGAAAAAGAAGAAAATCTACTCTTTTTCTATAATAGCAGTAAGCTAGAAGTACTCATTTTCAAACTAAATAATAGCTTCTGTCCAAAACTAGTCTCCTCTGTACATAAACTGCCAACATAAGGAGTCAGGCAGAAATGTAAGCAGGTTAAACAGCAGAAAATAAAATAATCTAAAGGGCACTTTCAATTTAACTTTTTAAAAAAATCAAAACTTAAATAGAATAATATCTTTATCAGTGCTAAGAAAAATGCCTGGGATCATGCTAGCCAATCCTACTGTAGCTTACAACACATTTTGGAAGAAGTCACTGTCTCTTTGACAAATAATTTGTTTTGACTTAGGAACATTATAGAAATTTTAGAATAAATACAACAAGTTGGTGCTGAATAAATACAGGCTGTTGGTGTTAGACATCCTATGATCTAAAACATCAATTTCTTTTAAATCAACATATTGGACCTTGGTTCATCCACTGGTAAATTTTAGTGTAAATAGTGAATGGACTGCAACTAGTGTCTCCATTGAGTGTTGATATAATCCTGTGGCTCTGGTGCCACAACAAACTACAATTCCCAGGATTCCATAGCCTTGACCCAGGAGGCAGGGGAATGTTAGGGATGGGAACTGGTTGTTATTTATTTTACAGTAATTCTTCTGGGGGAGGAGATGGGAAGAAGTATCTCGAAGCAAAAAGAAATGGAAGGAATATTTGAATGAGTCACTGTGTTAAAATGTGGAAGGGGACTCAACATTAAAGGGAACATATCCCTTGTAGGAAGTCGTTTTAATAATTTGTAAGTTGCCTTGAGTCCCCTTGGGGAAAAAGAAGGATATAGATGATGGTGATGATGATGATGATTGATAATATAGTTGTAGTAGTTATATAATATGGATCAATTACAGCATCTTTTTTTGTTTTTTTAAAAAGGTCAGCTTTTCCAAGACCTGTGTAAAATTATACTTGCAAAGGATGGAGATAGAGACTCATGTCTTGCTGCTATTTTAATGCTGGGGAAATGTCATATCCCCTCCCCTCAACAAATGCCAGCTGAGGGTAAATGTCTGAGGGCAGCTTTGATATTATGCTGCTGAGAAATCACAGGTGATTCATCTCTCCCTCTCTCCCATCTTTCTGGTGCAATGTGTGCAAAGGAGGCAGGAAACTTAATGCTCCATTCACCTCAATGGAGACCTGAACCTTTGTGTTCAGTGCGCATGTCTCTGCAAAAGGGAAGATGCACATGCACTAAGGGGCAGGCGGGCATGGAGAGATGATGCATGGGGTCACTTGTGTTTGTTGTGCTAGGACCCCTTTGTAACATGACTGGTGTGTGCTCAGAGTGCAGGGAACAACAGCAAATAACACAACACATCCATCAAAAGAGCATATAAAACCCAATACATATTAAAACCCATCAACGAATACTTCAAAAACCATGGTTTAAAAATAATCTGGATAGGATTGCCAGTGCTAGAACTCTTAACACATATGGATGTAAGTTAGAACTCTAACACATATGGATGGAAGACTTTCTGCAAGTGTTACTAAGGACGTTTTCACACAGGGGTCCCTAAAGCCGGCTGGAGCCATTCCGGAACGGCTTGTGCCACTGATTCCGGAATGGCTCCGGCGGCGGCAGGCTAATTCCTTTTGCCACCCGGAATTACCTTTCCGCCGCAGAAGCCGGAATTAGAGGCCTTTCTGCCGGAGTGAGGCCGGACTTAGGGCTCCGTGCGTTTGAACACATGGAGCGACGAGCCGGACGGATGCAGGGATGGCACCGGAAGGGGTGGGGTTTGCCGCCGCGCGTGTGTGAACAAGCTGGAAATGGAGCCGGAGTGGGGCCGGACGGAGGTAGGATTGAGTCCTCCTAAAGCCCCATGTGAAAACGTCCATCATGTGATGATTTCAACTCAGACAGCATCTTGAGCTGGCAAATGTCTTCTGGCAGGTCATTCCAGAATTTGGGAGGTGGCTGAAGAAAGTGTCTTCTGGGTAACAGTCAGCCTAGTTTGGGTTGACTGAAGTTGATGTCTCCCAGAGGATCTGAGTGTGTGGGGTGGCTTATATAGGTGAAGCTGATCCTTTCAAAAACTTGGATCCAAACCATGTAGGGCGGTGTTCCCCCAACTTTGGTCCTCCAGGTGTTTTGGATTCCAGTTCCCAGAAGCCCCAGCCAGCATGGCCCACTGTCAAGAATTCTGGAAGCTGAAGTCCAAAACACCTGGAGAACCAAAGTTTGGGGAACACTGATGTAGGGCTTTAAAGGTAAAAGACCAACACTTTGTACATTGCCTGGAAACTAATTGGCAGCCAGTGGAGTGATTTTAATATTGGTGTACTACGATAATTCCTAGATGTGCCAATAACCAATCTTGAAATAATCGATGTTTCCAAAATTGGTACAAAGGTAGCCCAATGTAGAGTGCATTGCAGAAGTCCAGCTTTCAGGTTGCCAATGTGTCCAGAACTCTCTTTAGGTTCTCCAATTCAAGGAAGGGGTACAGCTGGCATAACAGTGGAAGCTAATAATAATAAGCACTCCTTATTAAATGAACCACGTATTCATTACCAGAAATATATATGAGAATAGTATGTGTGTGTGTGTGTGCGTGTCACACATAAAGTGTAATGAGTGAAGAATTTGATGCAGAGGACATTTAAAAGCAAGCATGGTCAGCAATGTTCGGTCTGTTGAAGTTTGATGTATTTTACATGTACATCTAATTAATCTATTGTAGGATTTTTGTCACACATTTCAGCTAATTAATTGGGGTGTTGTGTAATACAGAATCAGAAATTATAGTAGAAACAGTTAAAGCAAAGGACAAATGCAACCAGTTATGTGTTTACAAACACGATTTTATACATTTCTGCTTGGCCAGAACCTATAGCAACAGTACAATATCAATATAAAATAAAATCCAAGTAATTAAATATTTGGAAATGTTCAGTCTGGACTGACCCCATGTTAAGTGTGAAAGGAGGGGAAAATCTGGGTAATGCAAGAAAGTGGGACTTCC
Source organism: Phrynosoma blainvillii (assembly GCA_026167975.1). Taxonomy (NCBI): domain Eukaryota; kingdom Metazoa; phylum Chordata; class Lepidosauria; order Squamata; family Phrynosomatidae; genus Phrynosoma; species Phrynosoma blainvillii. The sequence continues at coordinate 2,241,799 of JANUYF010000009.1, forward strand.
CAGGTAAATTAGGTTGATGAGATTGAATGTGCAAGAAATAGAAAGGCTATAAACCTGGGGAAACATGTGCAATTTCCCTCTTTTAAAATGAAGCTGATTCTTTCCTCCCAAGTCATTTGAATCCACAGTCTCCTGTTTAAATCCTTCTCTAGATAAATAATGCAGCTGAAAACACACCAGGTATGTAGATGGTCTTAGTGGATGTTTAGCCAGCAAGTGCTGACGTCAAAGCATTGTATGGTGGAAAAGCAAATTGAAGCAAGCCTTTTGTGAATAATTTGGGAAAGTGCTGTTGGTCGCCAGCTTCCCAGCGAATCCTGGCGGTTTCCCAGTGGCCAAATGATTCATTACAATGCATCCTCCGCCCCAATGCTCAGAGGCAAGCTGAAGCTCTTGCATATGAGAGAGTGCGCATGCACACATGTGAACACAGTAGCCTTTCTATCCCCAAAAAGGGGGGGTGCCCACTTCTTCATTGCATTTTTTTAGTTTTCTCTCTTTTTTAACAAAAGAACAAATGGCTATCATCCTCTGGCTGCAAATAGAGAGGTCGAGGTAGGAAATCAGAATGTTGGTGTTGAAAACTGGGCTGCCTTGGAAGAAATAAGTGCCAAAATCAAGCTAGAATTTGGTTTCAATGTGCTCTCATTCGTAGTAAGCTCTGTTGGGGGACTATAAATGGCTTTCACTTAAACAAGTTCCTCTGGGGTCAGAAAATAGATGCAAGGAGGGAAGAAAGCATCTACTTAGGAAGGACGTTAAAAATGTGAATTCTGACATTTGTCTGGGTTGAAATAGCATGACGTAGCACCACAAAATTCCAGTAGGAGTAAAGCCAACTTGGCGAAGAAGCCAATAATTTCCCTCACTATAATCAGGGCCAGAAAAAACCCAACAAAACATCTTGTCACACCTTACAAACTAACAAGCTTTTTTTGGCATAAGCATTCGTGGACCACAGCCCATTTCATCAGATGTACCCAAATTGAATGCAATCAGAAGCACTTTACGGTAGTGTGATATTGTGCATTATGTTGTTCTGCTGTTGCACCTGTTCTATTAAACTCAACTGAAGAATGTTCTCTGTAGGAAGACCTTGGGCAAGTGTGCGTGCGCATCTGTGTTGACAAAGGTTGGAAATAATCAGTTAAAAATTAGTTTGCTGCCTCTAATTCGTTACAAACTTCAGTGTTGTTAAAATTTTGTTATTTTAATTGGTAAACACCACCAGTGTGGAAGTTCTGAGTAACAATTAACTTTTCCCATTTACTTCATTTTCTGCTTGGAAAGGGGGTAATTTTGTAGGCTTTTAGTTATTTGAGGCTATTTTGAGCAATTTGGCTTAGTTTTTTCCCCCTCAAAGCTAAAATGTTAATATTTTTTTCTCTTACTGATTAAACATTAATGCATTAATTTCCTTTACCAATATAAGATTAACATTTCCATTTGTGATCTTTCTCTCTCGCACACACACAAACACACACACACACACACACACGTTGCAGTGAGGGAGTGAAGATACAGGACAAGAAAGCACACAGCAGAAGGACTGTCTGCTTAATAAGCTATTTTTATACTGCCAATCATCATCATATTTTGCATTTACATATCACTTTAGATTGTCCAAAGGACTTTACATGGATTATCCTGCTATTCTCCTGGCAGGAGGCGTTTAAGACAGATTGGTATTACCATCACCCCAATGTACGTAGGAAGCTCTCTCATACAGAGACAGAGTACGGTTGGCCCTCCGCATTTGCGTTTTTGACTTTTGCGGATTTGATTATTCACAGATTTGATTAATACATTCTCTCTAGGAATCTCTAAGTTCTCCAGCGTGACTCTGTGGCCAATATTAATGAGATGTCACACTGTAGGACCTAGAAATTCCTAGAGAGAACACTTCTCTTGGCATTTGTAGGTCCTCCAGCGCAATTCTGTGGTCAACCTCCAGAAGATATTGATCACAGACATGCGCTGGAGGACCTAGATATTCCTAGAGTGGTGTTTTCTTAGGTTAAAAAAATAGTATTTTTTTTATTTGCAGTTTTTTCACTTTCATGGGGGTCCTGCACCCCTAACCCCAGCTAATGTGGAGGTCTCACTGTTTTTGCTTGCTGCAAAAACAGCACTGTCTGCAACAGTGTTGGCTGAAGACCAGTTGAAGGTGGGCTTGTTCCATAATGGGATGATGGGCAAGCCTTCTCCACTTATACCACAAGCTGCCTATGCAATCCATCATTTGAAACCCTGGAGAGGTGCTGTCAGCTGGTCCAGCCTTTACTGGAGGTGCCCAGGATTGAACCATGAGCGTTTTCTGTGCAAGGCACATATTCTTCCACCGGGGTGGATGCTGCTTTTCTCAGGAAAAGGTAGAGGCTTTTGCAAAAGTTCATGAGTCCATGGCTGAAGTGAGATTAGAGGTAAGGAGTTTTGAGCACACAGAACCTCAAGGCTATACCAGGTCCATATTTTGTTCTAATTTTAGTGTATCGAGCTATTCTGTGTACAGGTATAAATCTGTCATGGAAACTGCATGAGAACATTAAAAGGGCTGCAGGATAACGTTGGGCTTGGATATAACACGCTTCTGCCTGAAATAGTTAGCATGATAAATCCATGGCTGTTATATACTTATTTGTTCTCAAGTGGCTGCATGGTCTTCCTCAGTCATAGAATCATAGATTTGGAAGGGACCTCAAAGGCTATCAAATCCAACCCCCTGCCAAGCAGGAATACACAATCAAAGCAGGTGGATTGGGTTTCCTTTTCTTGCTTGGAACCCATGCAATGTTCGCCTAATGCCCAAACCAACATAAAGAACACAGGAATGCATCCACTCAGTTTGTGTCTGAGTTTTAAATGAGTCCATTGAAGAACTCTTATCATTGTGACTGTGCCTATCTGTCTGTATCCAAATGACCCTAATAAGCTGAATGTACCACACTAGTACTGACATTCCCCCCCCCCCCCAAGAAAATGTTGTGCCATTGTGGCAAGAAAATAAAGTCAAAATCTGCCTGCTGTAAGCAGCCTCCTTGCCTTCATGGATACTGTTTTGGCTGCCTGTTTCCTCTTGCCATCGCCACCTCTGCTGGCATAGCGTGCCAACAGGATTTCACCCTCCATATTTGCAATTTATATATTTCCTGATCCACATCTGATTGTGTGGATTTGTCAAATAGTGGCTCCTGACCATGGAAAATCATCCCTTCTATTTGGAAAAAAAACATCCAACCAGCCAGTTTGTTGGATACGGAATATTCATCATAATTTAGAAAGTGTAGCCAAGTGTAGTCGGTGGGGCATTTACTTCCATGCATGGCTCTCCTCAACTGGATCAAATGCTGTCGGGAGAGCTTTACGTAGATTACAGTAATTGGTACAACAATCTTGCGAGAGAGGTCAGTCCTGTGAGCCCTGCGCTGGAGATAAGGGAGACCTGGGCAGCCATAGCTCAGTGGCTGAGCATCTGCTTTGAATGCAAAAGGCTCCTGGTTCCATTTATGAGATCGCTGCATAAAATCCTAGAGAGCCTTCACCCGTCAGCACAGCCAATACTGACCTACATGAACCATTGGTCCATCTCAGAGTACAGTCAGCCCTCCATATCCATGGATTTCTTATCCATGGATTCAACCATCCATGGCTTGAAAATATTCCAAAAATATAATAAGTTCTAAAAAGCAGACCCTGATTTTGCCATTTTATATAAGGGACACCATTTCCTTATGCCATTGTATTTAATGGGACTTGAGCATCCACAGATTTTGGTATCCACGGTGATCCTGGAACCAAACCCCAGCAACCAAGAGCCCACTGTATATCTACACTTCAGAGTTGTCGCAATGTGATACTAGTTTAACCACCGTGACTCCATAATTCTGGGATTTGTAAATCAATGGGACACATGGATTCTTTCTAGAGAGCTCTAGTGGATTTGCGTTCAGAACTGGAAAACTAGAGCTTTCCAATGGAGAAAGCACCTCAACAGGATTCAGGCCAGTATTAGGATCAACCATCATTTCAGATTTGCAACCTTTTATATGTAACGGAACAACTTCCTCAAACAGATTTTAAAAAGTTTTTTTTATTTTAAAAAGGTGTTTGGTGGTTATTGTTAGAGCCTAGATTATGACAAAATCCATTTTTTTTCTGAATTCATTTGTGCCCATACATAAAATGTTTAATATACAGGACCTGACCTCTTAAAGTGTTGCTTTAAATGTTGTTCTAATACACTTTTCTTCTTTTGTGCAGGAGGTCATCTTGTTTTTATAAACCCCTAACAAGCTGAGTGTCTTTGCAAGCAAGCAAACAAACAAACAAACAAACACCCAGATGCAGGCGGTTTGATAATTTCTAGCTTTGCCTTTTGGTATCCTGTGCCTTCCTCCTGCATTTTCCTCTCACACTGAGCCATGAAAATCAATGAACTCAGCTGCATTTCTTGTTTTGTTTATGTCCGTTAAGGCACAGTCAGAGAAACATCAGAGACACTCGGAGCTTGCAGATATTACAGATTTTGAGTGGAAGAAGAGAGAACTAATAGTGTTTAGCACTTACATAGCAGCTTTCACTGTGAATTTCAAATTGCTTTACAGATGTGAATGAATTTAGCCTCCCAACAAAACCCTCAGAGACTGGAAGCTATTATTATCATGGTTCTGCAGATGGAGAGAGCTAGAGAAGTTAAAGGTTACATTTTCAGCCCTAGTTGAGCTATCAAAAAACCCCACCCCGAATCCTTCTGTTCTGTGACCAGAAACCCTTTCAGAATATTAAATATGGGGCACAAACACATTAATAGGATTTTTTTTTTATTTTCAAAAGGATATAAAGAGACAGGCAAATTGTGAGCACATCCTAACCCTCAATCAAACTCTCTGTAACAGGTTGGCAACTGTGTGTTTTTAATTCTTTCTTGGGGCAAGGAGAAGGATAGACAGGCAGACAAATTAACATTTATGTTTGCTGTTGTTGTTGCTGCTGTGTGCCTTCAAGTCATTTTTGACATATGGCGACCCTAAGGCAAACCTCTCCTGGGGTTTTCTTGGCAAGATTTGTTCAGAGGAGGTTTGCCATTGCCTTCCCCTGAGGCTGAGAGACTGTGACTTGCCCAAGGTCACCCAGTGGGTTTCCATGGCCGAGCTAGGAATCGAACCCTGGTCTCCAGAGTCATAGTCCAACACTCAAACCACTACACCATGCTGGCCCTTCACAGAGAATCTGTATGAAACATGTGAGTTTAGGGAAGGGTAGTTATTGAATGTACATTCAGTACTGTACAGGTAGCACCACTGTTCATGAACAGCCAACTGGGATAGGTTTGCAACCTTACCTTTTGTTTTCCCCCTAAATGCAGGGCTTTTAACCCTTGGGAATCCTCCTGTGATGCTCAAATTATGGGGTGGGGAAGAATATAGGTTCCATTTCCTCTTCTGTAGAAGCCATTCCCTCTGACTCCTTCAGTTTTAGCCAAATCATAGGACGTTATCACACTGGGTCTAAAGCAGTCCCATCCCTGTGCCATCCCTGCGCCATCGCGGTTTTTCCCCCCGTGTTTCCACACGACGTTGCAGAGAAACCCCGCCCATCCCTGCGCCATCCCTGCAGCATCGCGGATCCTTGTCCCGTGTTTCCACACGACGTCGCAGAGAAACCTCGCCCATCCCTGCGCCATCCCTGCACCATTCCGGCATCACCCGGCATCATCCCCGTTCTTTTGAATGCCGGGTTCTTTTGGGAATGATGCCGGAATGATGCAGCTTTCTGAAAAGGAACCACGGTGGCGCAGGGATGGCGCAGGGATGGGACTGATTTAGACCCCCGTGTGATAACGTCTAGTCCACCACCAGCCTTAAAAAGCACAACATCAGCATTAACAAAGGCAGCTGATTCCTAGTAATTTAAATGGTTGTGTGATCTCCATACTCAATGAGTGTAAACCACCGAAGGCTCAATCCCAACAAGACAGAGGTACTCCAGGTCAGTCTGAAAGCAGATCAGGGAACAGGGATACATCCTGAGTTGGATGAGGTTACGATCCCCCTGAATTTGGATGAGCTCCTGGATTCAGTCTTGAGCCTGGATGCTCAGGGTACATTTAAAACTAGTGTTCCAGTTGTCCCTATTTGTAGAGAGAGGTCTGATCTGGCCATGGTGACACACGCTGTTTAAATTCAATGTACCATGATAGCTCATTTAATTGTTTGTAATTGTTCTTCATTGGCTTCTACCTGCATTTCCTTTTCATTTCTACTGTAGCCTGCCTGGAGACTTGCCCTGGGAGATTGATGGGATATTAAATAAATTAGAACCCCCTCCCACATTTTCCCATGAAATATGGAGTGAGAAAATGCACTTGTACTGTGTGCTTTGGGCCTGTGGGTGGGGTTGAGATACTGTGAAAACAGGTAGAATTCAGAGATATAGCCATGTTAGTCTATAGAATCATTATGTAGAGAGATCTTGCAGCACCTTTGAGACTAATTAAAGAAAGAAGTTGGCAGCATGAGCTTTCCTAGAATTAAGTCTATGAAAGCTCATGCTGCCAATATGTGGAAATAGGTGTACTGGTGTCCAGTCACAGCTATACCAAAGTGCTAAATCAGTGATGGCGAACCTTTTAGAGACTGAGTGCCCAAACTGCAACCCAAAACCCACTTATTTATCACAAAGTGCCGTGTCCCTCTGACTTTCTAGTAATGAACTCTGTTGGACTCTGTGCTGGGGCAATGGCACATGTGCCCACAGAGAGGGCTCTGAGTGCCCCCTTTGGCACGCGTGCCATAGGTTCGCTACCACTGTCATAGATCTTTCCATTATTTCTTCAGAATAGCCAAGACTTTTGTCCTGCAGGTGATGGGGCAGATGTTGTCATGCTTAACCAGGAGGTGGAGGCTCCAGATGAAATGATAGTCTAGCTCAGTGTTACTCCAGAAATAACTGTCGCCAATGGGCACCCATGTAGTACTGGTCCTTGGCACATTAGAGAAAGAAAAATTCCAGGAAAAAAATTCTGGAAGATGCACCTTTCTCCAAAGAGGGATAAGGAGTTTTGGACAGCTAGCATGAACTTGGAATAATGCACTGCTAGTCATGGTGTTCGCTGTAACATATTACTTTTGGGGCATAGTTGTTGCATGCTTCCAAATCATTTTTGACTTATGGCAACCCTATGGCAATGCTATCATAGTGTTTTCTTAATTAAAATTAAGAAAACACTATGATAGCATCCATAATTAAAATTAACACATTAGCACTCTGTGAATAAAATGTAACAAGTACCATTAATGAGTCAGTTTGCAAAAGCAACGCGCAAGAAGTAAGAAATTGATTTCATTGCACGGCACCCTGAGATCTTTTGATATTGAGATCTTTTGATATACAATGAATATAAATATTTTAATTTTTAAAATAATTCGATAAAAGTAATCACAGTTATAATGACAGCCATGACAATAGTAACCTTCCAAAGTGAGGAGGCGTTGGTGAAATGTCAGGAACAAACACTTCCAGAACACAGCCACATAGCCTGAAAAACCCACAAAAAACTATAGATGATGGAGTGATTGTATAGATTGTATAGAGCGATGGTATGGAGTGATTTCGCGAGCAAGCAAAAACATTTTTATTCAAGCAAGCTTTTAAAAATCATGCACGCATGGTTTTATTTATTTATTTTTTGATGGGGGGGTTTTTGTTTTAGATTACGTTTTTAACTTTTGTATGTTTTAAATATTAACCTTGTCATGTTTTAATTAGGTTATTTTAATTGTTTTTTAAAAATTGTTTTAATGTGTTTTTATATTGCAAGCCCCCTTGGGTCCCTTTTTGGGAGAAAGGCGACAGAAATGAAATGAAGTAAAATAAAATAAAATAAGTTGTAGGTTCCTTCTTTGAGCAATGTGAACCATAGAGAGAGTAGTCAACTGTAGGATGGCGTTCTTTAGGGTGACTTAGGGTGATTTGCTGAGGGTTTTTCATCAGACTGGATCTTAGACCCATTTGAGGTCAATGGGGTCTTTGCGGCAAAATCTCATTGTCTTATACAGTTGACCCTCCACATTTGCAGCTTTGACTGCAAAGTGGAGGGCTGACTGCATGTCATTTTATATAGAAAACGGTATGTTTGGGGAGACTAATTCTTTCCCTCTAGCCATCTTCCTCCGGTGCTAGCTTCTTACACGCAAGAAGTTGTTCTTTCCCCTCTTTCAGGTTGCCAACTCTTTCCCTACGCTTTGAAGTCATGCATTTGAGAAATAGCTTTGCTGCTTGATTCTTCTGGCTGGTATCAGGTAGAGCCCACACTGAAGCATTGCCCTCGAAAGGCCCTTGTTTCTCCGCAGCCTTCAAAGGCAGGCTTGCTCCGGCTGCAAATGCTCTGATCCGGCTACTCTCCAGGTTGATACGGGGATTGCAGCATCTGTGATTTCTGCTCCCCAAGGCTGCCTGCTTTGTGCTGGTTGTGATAACATGACCTGAAGGGACCTGGTGGTTCCCCTGGCAACTGCTTGCACTTCCACAGGAAAGCTGCCCGACAGCCGGAAAACTATTGCCGAGGACTATTTTTACTCCCCAAAGTGCTAGAAGAAATAATGACAGTTTAGGACTGACCTGAGAATTTGGGTCTGGTTCCTGTAGTGTAGACATTTCTCTGAAGTGATGCACTAAGACAGCATCCTTTTTTATCTCCAGCAGGAGCGGAGCAGAAGAAGCTGGAATTGCGCAGCCTCCCAGCTCTTACTGAATGGCATTCTGCACCTTTGGCTTTGCTGGCTGGGGCTGATGGGATTTGCAGACCAACAATATCTGGAGGGCCACGCAGTCCCTACCCATTTGTAGAGAGTGTATTTTCTTCGTCTTCAGTTTCAGGCAAGGTGCAACATGTACAAAGTGCAAGCTCTGCAAAAGCCAAGCAAGCCTGGATTAACAGTGTATAAATTTTATTTGAAACCCGATTTACTACAGCAATATCAAAGTATTTGGCAAGAGTAAAGAGAACATGACAAAAACATTAATGTGTCTTTACTCTATACTAGTTTTAATGATTTGTAAGCTGTCTAGAGATCCATTATGGGTGGAAAAGGTGGGATATACAGTTGGCCTTCCATATTTGTGGCTTTGACTTTTGCAGATTTTATTATCTGCAGTTTTGGTTAATATGTTCTCTCTAGGAATCTCTAGGTCCTCCAGTACAATTCTGCTAAAAGTTGACCATAGAGTTGTGATGGAGAACCTAGAAGTTCCTAGAGAAAACACTTCTCTAGGCATTTGTAGGTCCTCCAGCATGACTCTATGACCAACCTCTGGCAGATGTTGACCATAGAGTTGCACTGGGGGACCTGGAGATTCCTAGAGAGGTGTTCTCTTAGGTAAAAAGAATAGTGTTTATTTATTTGTGGATTTTCCACATTCACAGGGGTCCTTTACCGCTAACCCCAGGAAATGTGAAGGGGTCACTGAACATAGTGCTCACCCTCCTCTCTCTTTAGTGCCACCTAGGACACGAAACCTAATGCCATTCCTTGATAGGTTTTCATATTTCTCTCCCTAAAATGAGAGATTGTGCTTAGGGCACAGGATAAAGTTTGAATGTGCTTCTGATTCTGCTGATTAGATAATAATTCACTCTCGGTTAGTGCAGTCCCAGATTTCCCTGGTCTCCCTCCCGGTTCCTTAATTGGTGCAAAACGCAAGACGGTCACGTTTGGCCTTGTTACTCTTGTGTGATTCCAGTTTGCAACATCCATGTATGAGTACCATGGATTGTGGTTAAATACATTACCTTGCCTTAGCAGAAGATTGCTTTATCTTAACTTGTGAGCTTGTATATTGTGAGATGGCAGGAACCTGGTAGGTGTGTGTAAGGAACCTGTGAGATGGCCAGAAACCACCTTGAAAGTAGACTCTCGGGATGGAGACCTCGATGTCGGGTGCTTTCCTTGGGAGCATCTTCCATTACATTCAATACAGAAGCGATCGGCAGTTGTCAAGATCAGAATATTCTTTTTCCAGCTGCATTCCTTGTCATCTCCTTTTTCAGAAACCCTTGCTCAAATGGCAGGGCTGCATGCTTTGTTAAAAGCCTTGCCCTCATTTGCCCTCAGTTGTTCAGTGTGTTAAATGAGCTATTTCATTTGGAGCTGACATTGTTTTGATCTATAATTTCTGTTTAGAGTTCTTTCCTTTCGTTTTTTTAAAAAAGGTAAAACCAGGGCTGGTTGCAAAATATTTTATTTGGCTACTTCCCCCCTCCCTTGTTATTTTCCACATCTTTTAAAAATTTAATTAGAAGGATCTTTCTCTCCAGATTCTCTAAACTGCTGAAACATTCTCTATTTGGTAGGTGCAAGAATTTGGTAGTCGCATATACAGTTGGCCTCCACACTTGTGGCTTTGACTTTTGCCGATTTGATTATTTGCAGTTTTGATTAATATGTTCTCTCTAGGAATCTCTAGGCCCTCCAGCGTGACTCTGCCAGATGTTGACCATAGAGTTGTGCTAGAAACCTAGAAGTTCCCAGAGTTTGTAGGTCCTCCAGAATGATTCTATGACCAACGTCTGGCAGATGTTGACCACAGAGTTGCACTGGAGGACCTGGAGGTGTATTCTCTCAGGTAAAAAGAATAGTGTTTTGTTTTTTTGTTTGTGGTTTTTCCACATTCACAGGGGGTCCTTCACCCCCTAACCCCAGCAAATGTGGAGGGACCACAAATAAAGAGGGGCATAGATTTAAAAGTCTACTCTAGTCCTTTGTGTATCAAGGGCTCCCTCTTTTGCTTTCTACTAGGACAGAAGATTAAAACTTTAGAAGGCTTTTTCTTTTAACAACAAATTGTGACAAGTGGAACGAGAAAAATCACATTCAGCAATATTAATGATGAAGTGGGACACAGGATGGCATGCTGCATACTTTTGTTCCTAGTCAGCCAAGCCCTTGTCTAAGAGACACTGTTCCAGTCCTCTTCCAAATGCTCAACACAGGCAGTTGTTTCTACCCCAGGTGTAGGCGACCTTTCCCCTTTAAGGGCCGAGGGACTTCAGCTCCCAGAAGCCTCAGCCATGTTGGCCAATAGTCCCATGTTGGCCAATAGCTCCTGGGATTCTGGGAGCTGAAGTCCCTCGGTCCTTAAAGGGGAAAGGTTGCCTACCCCTGTTCTACCCCTTCAGAGGCATTTTTCCTTAAATTTGTTTACCTATATACCTCCTAAGACAATGTAACAGCATGGATTTGGCTTCAGCAAACAGTAATGGACCAGGAGCATTTCATCCCCATTGGCACAGTAAAGACTATGTTGGTTCATCTGTACTGTAATGACTACAAAGAATTTGATTTGTAACTCTCTTTCACTTTCTTTTTGCCTCTAATACACACTGAGTTGGGTTCTGAATTTAACCAGACGATCTTGGTAAGAAAACCCCATGATAGATTCTCCTTGGGGTTGCCATAAGTCAGAAACAACTGGACGATGCACAACAGTAACAAAGATGTATGATGTCTTGCATTAAGTGGAAACCTCACTGGTCTGGATGATTATTTTGCTCCCATGTGCATCACTTACAGTTTTCTTGATCTCTTGCAGAATTTGGAAAATTCACTTTTTAAGATTACAACTCTCAGAACCCTGCAGCTGGCATGACCAGTGGCTGGGAGAATCTGGAAGGTACCGTTCGAATAATTGAACTTTCATAAAGAGAAAGATGTGGTAGAGGGCCTTCCTTGCTGTAAGGCTACAATTGTGGAATATCCTCCCTTTAAAGCAGGGGTAGGCAACCTTTCCCCTTTAAGGGCCGAGGGACTTCAGCTCCCAGAATCCCAGGAGCTATTGGCCAACATGGGGCTATTGGCCAACATGGCTGAAGCTTCTGGGAGCTGAAGTCCCTCGGTCCTTAAAGGGGAAAGGTTGCCTACCCCTGCCTTAAAGACTTAGTTGGCACCTACATTGCCATCATTCCAGCACCAAGTGAAAACGTTGTTGTGTTTCTTCAAGTCGTTTCTGACTTATGGCAACCCTATCATGGGGTTTCTTGGCAAGGTTGGTCCAGAGAGGATTTGCCTTTGCCTTCATTTGAGGCCAAGAGAATGAGACTTGCCCAAAGCTACCCAGAGGGTTTCCATGGCTGGGTAGGGATTTGAAGCCTGGTGTCAACTGCTTCATGCATTTTACCTATTTAATGAGAACTTGAATAATTGAGCAGTTAACATAATGCTGTTCACTTGTTCTGATGAATTCCTTTTTGGTAATCTGGTTTGAATAATGATATAATGGAAAATGTTGACTTTGGGCTCTCATGTGGATATGCCTAGTAGCCATAGAGCTCAAGGAGAGTATAAAAATTCAAATGGATCCATATCTATCAACCCTCAGATGGTGATGATGCCACTGAAAAGCCTGAGTTCTTTCACCCTGTGATGCCTGACTCCACTGAACCACAAGTTTTGACTACCCCAGTGTGTTGAAAATATCACCTGTGTTTTCTCATAATTTATATATATATATATATATTGTTTAAATTGCATGTACAATTTCAGTTAGAGCTCTGTGCCTTTGCCAAATCATATTGTGTGTTGAATCGCCTTTGTATCTCACTGTGTTCCTGAGGTTTGTATTAATCAGCACTCCACAGTTAGCATATTGTTGCTTCATTAACCTAGTTGTTTTAAGTGTCTTTAAATTGCAAAGAAAAGAAGCCATGCTGTTCATGAGGGAGATCTACCTGGTGTGTGTGAAATCTTCCTCTTCCAAATCACATTTTAGGTTGGCATCTAAGCCCCCTCTGCCTGTACCTACACGATTGTGAGACATTTTTTTTAAATACAGAAGAGCATCTTTATTTACAATAATACAGAATTCAAAGATATGTGTTAGTCTGTAAAATCAGTATGCAAAGAGATCTTGTAGCACCTTTGAGACTAACCGAAAGAAAGAAGTTGGCAGCTTGAGCTTTTTGTAGACTTAAATCTACTTCCTCAGATCCTTTTGGTGGAGTGGAAACCCAGGGACAGACCTATATATGCCATTAGTATGTGAAAATGGCAGTTCAAAATCAAAATATTTTGTCTATGGAAATGGGAAGTGGCAAGTCCAGTTTTAAGGTGGACAAAGACGGGAGGAAACTAGCCTGAGGTGAGGAGAATAGTTTAGGAGCCCTCATGAGGATGGGGGTTAGATAGCATTGAAATGTGTGTTGTGTGCCAGGAAGCTGTTATCTTTGTTCAATCCGTTGTTGATGGACTGTAGTCTCTGGATATATTCCAATTCTGCTGTTTCTCTTTCCAATCTTCCTTTATAGTTCTTTTGTTCAAGGACTGCTGTTCTGACGTCTTGAGATGGGATGCCCAGGGAGATTGAAATCTGTCACCGTTTTTGTGTGTACTCCCATTCCTAATGTCTGATTTATGCCCATTCATCCTCTAGTTCAGAGACTGGCTTGTTTGCCCAATGTAGAGTGTTGAAGTGCATTGCTGACATAGTCTGGCATAATTCAAAGTTATAGCCATGTTAGTCTGTAGAATCAGTATGTAGTGAGATCTTGTAGCACCTTTGAGACTAATTGAGAGAAAGAAGTTGGCAGCATGAGCTTTTGTAAACTAAAGTCTACTTTCTCAGGTGCATTTTGGAAGTAGGCTGAAGTCTAGGAAAGCTCCTGCTCCCAACATCTTTCTTTCAGTTAGTCTCAAAGGTGCTACAAGATCTCTCTACATACTGATAGTATGGCATAAATCACATTAGAGGATGAACACGTGAAAGTCCCCCTAATATTATCGGTGATTTCATTAGGTCTTGTGTTGACAAATCGTGATGCCAACACATCTATTCAGGCTGATGGCATTTGAACCCTGGTCTCCTGGAGTCCTTGTCCAATACTCAGACTACTGCATCATGCTGGCTCTTGTTTTCTCAGCCAGATTTATTCCAAGGAGGGTTGCCTTTGTCTTCCTCTGAGGCTGAGAAAGTAGGGAGATCATCGCACTGCTAATAAAACCGGCTTACCTGAGCCAACTTAAAATTTAAAACGGGTGGCATCCTGATGTTATCAGAAGGATTTAGCTGCCAAAATTGCCTCCCGGGTCCAGCCCAGATCTATCCAAGCTTCCAGGGGTGCTGAGTGTGCCTCTTTTCGAAGCCAGGAGTTTTCTGGCTTAAGGAGATAGTCGCCAGAGCAGCCCTGGGAGAAGGAATGGACCTGTGCAGCGATTTTGGTGGCTAAATCCTTTGGATGCCGCCCGCTTTAAATTTTAAGCTAGCTCAGGTAAGTCAGTTTTATTAGTGGTGCAATAATCTCCAAAGAGTTGCCCAAAGTCACCTAACAGGTTTCTAGGGCTTAGTGGGGATTTCAATCCTCTCTTGAGTCCTAGTCCGATGCTCAAAGCAATACACCACACTGGCTCTCTGAAAATATAATAGATTTGGCAAAAAGGAGATAAGATGACCTGAGGAAGGGGGATTAGTTTAACACCTAGGAGGTACTCCTTGCGTCTAGTTAGGAACATAGGCAACTTGCTTTATAATTGAGCCAAACCATTGGTCTATCCAGCCTACTCTTGCCAACCCTGGCTGGCAGTCACAGCTCTCTTTGTTTTCAGACAGGATTCCAGCCCTACATAGAGATACTTGGTCTTCCTTGGCAGTCTCCCATCCAAGTGCTAACCAGACATATCGCGGCTAAGCTTCTAAACTCAGATGAGGTTGGCCGTGCGCAGTGTGTATGTCGTTTTGGTATGCAGCAGGTTATGCAGGCGGTTGGGTACCCTCGACATGTTGAGCTGAAAGAGGATAATTCTGGTCCATAATGAAACTCTTGGCTCAGTTTCCCCCTCTTCTCTTTACCCAGCATTGTGCATTAGGTTATCATAATCTCTCATTTCCCGTGTTGCTGCTAGACAAATAACTGTTACTTACTTAGTGTTTCTGTGCCATTTGTTGAAATATCTCTTGTTTTGTCTTCTGACGCTTTTTCTTCTTCATTTTTTTTAAAAAAAACCCTTTAAAAGCAAAAGCAAATTAGTAGGCAGTAGCTTTTAATGTATTTTAATAGAGTGTTTGTCTGCAGCAGGAAATGACTCCCCCCAACACCAATCTTTTTGAGGCTAAAATAGAAATCCTGCAGGAGTCCCCCTCCCCTATACACACACACACACACACACAGAGCAGATCACACAAAGAGGAACACACACACACATCTACACTGGTGCTTCTGGTGTCTGCTTTCAGAAGGCATAATGCACTGGTTTGTCCAAATAAAATAAGAAAATAAAAAGGCAACAACTCCTCATGAACCAGTTTGGTCACACATGTTGTGTTGGGGGAATGGGATTTGATCCAGAGAAAGCCCAAGGTAAGACAGGAAGAAATACATTGGCAAAACTTGCTTTCTCGGTGTGTAAGAGGTAGGTGACTCCCTGAAATCTAATGCAAAGCATCTAATCGCGCCTCCTTTTACCCTTTTCTAGTGAAATGGAGTAAGTTTAAGTGGAAACAGCTGCTTCCCATATATTTCTGCATTGTCTCTTGCTGGCAGCCGCACACAAGGTGGTGGTGGTGGTGGTGGTGGTGGTACGCCATAGCCCCCTCCACTAAAAATAATTAGCTTCCCAAGGCTGCGTTCAGTTACCTGGGGTTGTTCCTCTCCTTCCCTCCCTCCTGAGTGCTGCATTTCAGCCATGTCTGCTGTCAGAGGCATTGGAAATATGCACCTGCAGAGATGGCTTGCAAATAGCACAGGAGGGTTAACAAGTGTCCTCAACCCAGGAACACGAAAGAGTTGGAGAAGCCAGGTGTGTAGGTTGGGACGGGAGGATGAACCCTCTTCCTCTCCATCCCCAATTTCAAAATGAGGGCATCTGGTTTTGCTCCCGAGTTTCTTTTTTTTTGGGGGGGGGGGGGGAGAGGCTGTGATGGAAGCTGGCTTTGTTGATTGACACAGAAGGTTGTTTTGTATGTTGCATTGTTTGATTAAAATGCCTGCATAAATAATTAGGCACTTCTGGCTTATTACACTCTCCTTCCCTCTCCCTCTTTTTGCATCCCATTTGCATTTTCATGCACGCTAAAAATGAATCGACAAATACATTTATTTCATTTTTGAGGGGAAAAACAAAAAGGAAGTGTATAATTGTTACCCAGAAAACATGTGTTGTTTGCATTCGTTCTCTTGTTCCTCACTGATGGCTGCGTTTTGGTAATCTTCTCTCCCTGCTTTGACTCTTGTGTTAGATGAGGGTAAATTTCAATATTATTAACTAACTAACAGTGCCCCAGTTATGATGCTCTGAGGGGGTCTTGAGTTAGGGGCCAAGCTAGCGGTCTTGAAGTTTTGATGGACAGCTTGATGAAAACATGGGTCTAGTATGGGGCTGCTTGTCAAAAGCACCAAGTCCAGGTCAGGGATTATTAATGGGGGGAGAGCAAAATTGCCAATGCCATAAAACATTTACACAAAGTTAAGATGTGGCCATATTTGAAACACATAGCTTCAAATCTTGTCCATTTTTGCCTGGAAGCGCACAGCATTCAAGCTCTAAACAAGGCAGCCAGATGGTCACAGTTTGTCTACCTAGTCTGAGATCACACACTGAAAAATTGGACTCCTTTTCTTGAACCAGATCCAGAGGTTTGACACAGTGGTCTCCCTGTGGCAGTTGAACACTCTTGGCACCATAATCCATATATAATATGCCACATAGACCAGTGTTATTGTGTTATGTGAGCCTCTCTACCCCTATTTGTGGCTGCCAGAGATGTGCAAAGGGTGGTGGACGAAATGTACAATATAAGAGCATTCCTCTTTAGCGACAAACCAATTACTGTGCATGCTTGTTCTGGAAATAAGAGTGAAAAATCAATTTAAATCAATTATTTAGATTATTTAAATAAGCATTTTTTCCTTGTTGTTTTAAATCAAGTTTTGGACCACTGATTTAAATTGCCCTGATTTAAAGCAATGCAGCTCAAGGCTTTCCCAGTGGGTTTAAATGGTCTATAAATTGGTTTAGAAAGCTTAGTGCTTTTCAGCCAGATGGACATTTGGTCCTTATATAAAGTGAATTGCTTAGAATTTGAAGACCATGGCTTATTTCAGAAGAACACAGACCTGTAAGAGATAGCAGTATCCTTTCTTTCAGACACAAACCATTCAAGCCTCCTCATTTTCTAAAGCTTTGATGCAGCAACCTTAGTTAGATGCTTGCATTCTTTTCCCCTCTCCCTCACCTTTCTTTTAACCTAGGAGAGCTGAATTTAAATTTGAGCTCAGTGATGCATTCTACTATATGAACAGATCTCTCATATACAGTATTTCTCTTCTTCAGTTGCTCACTCATAAAACAGGAGTGCAGACATAAACTCCCAAAACTAATGAGAAAATGAAATAAATCTAAGAATGTGGGCACATTTCCTGAGCTATAAAGAGGGCTGTTCATATTTTTGTGGCCATCTTTGCACCAGGAAATAGAATGTAGTGCCTGGTAGAAACAGAATTTAGGGAACAGGATTTAGAGCCAGGTACAGTTAGGCAGAAGGGCATTGTAGTGTAGTGTTTTGAGTGCTGGACTAGGACTCTGGGAGACCAGAATCTCCATTCAACCATGGAAAGCCATTGGGTGACCCAGGGCAATCCACACTCTCTCAGCCTCAAGGGAAGGCTATAGTGAAACTTTTCCTTGGAATAAATCTTGCAGGGAAAAAAAAAGGTATAGGATAGGATGCCATAAGTTGGATTTGACACCATGAGAACCTCTGCCTTGTGGGTGAATCGGTTCTAATGGTACCAGTTGTCAGGAGCAACAACTGGGAACCCACATTTCATTGCATAGAACAATCCCCACCAACCCAACCAGGCTGGCCATTGCTTCTCCCCAGCTTTCTGGCTAAACTGGGTCTTTGTCTGGGCAACAGGGGTCTTCCCTGGCAAATGGTTGGCACCTTCCTTGGCTTAACTGCCTTGGCTCTGACCCCTAAAATGATTCATGGTCCCGTGCTGCCATTATAATGAATGACAATGAGGTGGAGAAAGTGGGTTGAAAAGAACTAGCAGGACTTTGGGTGGCCAGGAAATGCAGCTTGGAAAGGCTAACTTTTGGGACTACAGTTCCCAAAATTCTTAGCCAACATGGCCACTCATGTGGATTATTTAGAAAATGCATTGTGCATATATTTGTATGTGTCTATCTATATGTGTGTCATGGATTGGATAAGTCCAGAAGATGTTAGGTAAAGAAATGAAAGAATCTAATGCAGGGCTACAATTTTCAGTGGCTTCCCAGAATTTAGCATTCTCTTCAGTTCTGCCTAAACATTGCTGCGCTGCTGAAGTTAAGCATTGGCCCCTATTTGTCTCTTCCCCAACTTTAAAAAGGCACTTTAAAGATAGATGGGACAATGGGAAAATTGCACCACTCTGTCATCATAGATCTTGTCTCTTTAGTGGGAAGCAATTTTGCTCGAGTGGCCAATTGCAAATTTGGTCAACCAATTTCCAAATCCATGTTTGCCTCTCTAAACCCCCTGAACTTTTATATCATGTGCTCCTAACCCATTATGGCACCATCTCCTCAAATTCCCTCTTCTCTTGATGTTCTTTGCAGATCTACATTCCTCGTATGGTTCCTGGAAGTGATGGAGGCCAGCAGGAGAGAAGGAGAGTCCTCTTCTAAATGAGCTCATGGGCATTCCTTTTCGAGGCATGGTTGCACAGTAAGTTGGCTTACATTTCACATTTGCCTGGTATTTTGCCATTCATTCAGCTCCTTGTCCTTCCTGGGAATGCCAGCAAGGAGTATATGTACATTGCTTACAGTGACACACTATATCCCTCATTTCACATTGTTGAAATTTGATCCCCCTTTTTTATTACTAGCTCCAGAAGCTCTCTCTCCCCCCCCCCCCCCCCCCCCCCCCGTTTGAGATGGCTTACAACAAATATGTGAAAAGTAAGCACTCTGACAAAACACAAACTTGCAAAAATTAATTAATGGGATCTGGTGAGCATAGTGGTTTAAAATTGTGGAACTTAAAGAAGGGAGCCACAGGTTCTAGTCCCGAGTTAGATGTAGATAAAGGTGCTTTGCTGTTCTCCTTGGAGAATGTTCATGTTAAACACTTTGCAATCCCATAGATAATGCCTTCCTTTCTTTTGCAGCTTGAGAATAGGACCCTCTGGAAACTGGTCTTAATAGTGCAGTGTATGCTCCCAAACTTTGGTCCTCCAGATGGTTTGGACTTCAGAATTCCTGACTGTTGGTTAAGCTGACTGGGGCTTCTGGGAACTGAAATCCAAAACATTTGGAGGACCAAAGTTTGGGAACTGCTGCCCTTAAACACGGTCACTTAGCCTGGCCTACCTCACTGGGTTGTTGAAAGGACAAAATGGGGGAACAAAATGAAAACTCTGTATGCTTCTAGGGACTCCTTGGGGGAAAGGAGGATATTAAAAACATAATAAATAAACAATATCCAGTTCTTGACCCTCAGGCAGCTCTGTCTATTAATGAAGAGAGGATGCATTTTAAACAGACCAGAATATCGGTGTACTCTGTTCAGTGATGCTCAGCGGGACTCCATAGCAGTGAAGAGATAATTTGGTTAAGAAGGATGCATGTTGAATTCACTTCATGTAATTTCATACAGTTCTTTTCTGATCTTCAGCTGTGCATTCATCTTTGCCATGCCAAGCTTTTGCTTTGTCGCTCTTCTGTGGTTACAATGTGAGGTGGTCCTCCGTGTCTCTAATGAAAAGGAATAAAATCTTTGTGTTGCATCTCTGTGTTCTGACCTTGGCATACCTGGAAGCCATGTTCTGAAAGGGCGAGAGCAGGGAATAATTGCACTGTTTGTGCTTTATCTCTTGGGCATTGATACCTACAGTTCATGTGCCTTGATAATTAAATTTGAGAATCACACTCGTTTCAAGAGAAATCACAGTCATTTCACTCTGTTCCTGTAAGCTGCATTTTATTATTCTTTTGGGCTTGTTTTCTTTTAAAATTGTCTATTTAGAAAAGAACTCTAGTTGATTTCTGGGCAAACTAAATTTGCATTACATACAATGAGTGTGTGTGTGTGTGTGTGTGTGTGTGTGTGCATGCATGCACATGCAAGTGGTATCTGTGTTAAGTTGACAGTTGTGCTAACATTGGGGCAAACTGTGCATTATGTGTGAACACCTGCAATGCAGTCTTGCAGAATCTCAGCCATATTTTTCACTCCAAAGCTTGCTTATGAGATGGTTGACTCACCTGTTCTCCACCTGCCACTTTCCTGCTCTCCATTCTGTTTTCAAACTATCATGGCCTTTGGCCCATATCTAACTTGGCCTATAACTAGTGCAAACATGTTAAAAACAGCAGGAGCTCTTGGGGGCTTCCATGCCTGTGGGGTTTGTGTGAAACCATCCTGGGATTCAGCCTGCCCTGTAAAATTGTTCTCCAAGGTGCTAAACCCAGTCCCAAAATAGATTCTGCATCTTGCAGAGGTATCCAGGCTTCAGCACCTGAGACAGTTCCTTCAACATCACTCCATAGACAACAGAGCCATTAGCTTCCAATGCTTAAAAGGGCAAAATCCAATTTGCTTCTCTGTTCCAGTGATTTTTTGCTGAGGCTGGAGTAACTCAGAGAGTAGGGTGTTTGCGACTGCCAAAGCCTTTTTGAGAGCTTTCTGCTTAGTCCCAGTTTGTAAGCCCCCACCATTAAAAACATTTTTGGCTCCAAAATGGACACTTGTGTCTCCAGAAGACAGACTAGAGCAAAGTTCTCCCACTGAAGGCTATTGTCCCACTCCAGTTTAATTAGAGAAATGAAATTAGCATTAAAAAAAACCAGTGGCCTTCTGTTTACAGGGTTTGGAAGGAAAAGGAACAACCCCATGTGGCCTGGATCCATCTCCCTTTATGAGCCCACTAAAGCTCTAAGATCTTCAAGAGAAGCCCTTCTCTGTCTTCCTCAACCTTCTCAGGTTCATTGGATGGGAACAAGCGAAAACTCATAATTGAATTTATGGGGTGCCTGGATCTCCCAAGTGCTTGTGATGGACTGGGACTTGGTGGATCCAAGTTTCAATCCCCACTGAGTCATGGAGCTCCCCTGGCAACTGGGACCAGTCTTTCCCAGCATGACTCACAGGGACTGGTGTTAGGTCAAAATGGGGAGGGGGAGAGTGCTATGTTCTGCTTTAGCCCATTTGAAGAAAGGTGAGATATAAATGTAGCAAACAAACAAATAAATAGACTAAGAAGAGGTGATAGCCACTGGTAGATCGATCTCTTTGGGTTAGGTGTATTCATGAAGTAGTACAAGTCAGTCAACTGCTATTAATTCTGTGGTTGTGGTTGTATGCCTTCAAGTTGTTTCCAACATATGGCAACCCCTATTACGGGGTTTTCTTGACAAATTTCTTCAGAGGGGCTTTGCCATTGCCATCTTCTGAGGATGAGAGTGTGACTTGCCCAGGGTTATCAGTAGGTTTCCATGGCCAAGATAGGGTTTGAAGCCTGCTCTCCAAAGTCACAGTCCAGCATTAATGCTAAGAATGAGATAGTATTCCTGCATGGCAGGGGTTTGAACTGGATGGCCTTTGTGTTCTGTTCCAACTCTATGATTCTAACCTTTGTGTTCAAAAGGAGTGTGCTACAGAGAACCAGCTGGTGGGTGCCGCAGCAGAAAAGGTCCCACTGCCTTCCATCAGTCTGATGTATCACACCACATAAAGGCCTTTGCAGACCACTTTGTAGTGCTAACCCCTTCTAATTTGTAACCAGACCCTCCTATGACACAACACAGCTCCTCCTTTCCTCTTAATGGGTGATATTAGTTGTAGCTGAAGCTATTTTTAAGGTTTTCTCCCCCACCTCCTTGCCATATTCACATTATTAAATTTGGGATGCCTTTGCACTTTTTAAAAAATGTTCCTTTTTTACTTTAGAAGACTGCCAGTGGTTTTCTTCAAGGGTTGCGTTAAAGGTTTTCTCTGGAGGCACTGATATCCTCCAGAGAGGAGAGAAATGGAGTTTCTAGAGAAATGCTCTATAAAGTGCCTTAAATGGATAACTCCTGGGAAACTTCACACAACACTGGAACTTCTTCAGCTATTTGACTTCCCCAATTCTACTTGATTGAAATTTCTAGGTGAGCGCCGAAATGGAGGCGTTGGAGCTGAAAGTGGATTTGTCAAAATGAAAAGGCTTTTGTGGAGAAGTCTGTGAACAAGCTCCGAATCCGTTTTTATGATATCTAATTGACTCAGGAGTAAATAAGGTTAGCTGAAATCTATAATGAACTATCCAAAATATCCCAAGTGACTCTGGAAAGGAACCATGAAGCATGTTGAATGTTGCCAAGGGAGTTTTCTTTTTAAAAAAGTTATGTAAACTGGAACTTGTGTTCAGCCAAATAGTGTTGTGCTGCAAGTTTGTGTGTTAGGAAGTAGAATGTGATTCTCTCTGTGTAAATCAGGAGTGTGTTGGTTGTGTGAAAGTGGCTCAGCTTACTAATGGTAAGATAATTGTGGTTTGTTCAGTTCTGACTTCGTCTTGTATCCAAACCCATCCCTGAAAACAAACACATGTTATGGGTGGCAGGGACACCTTAGGAAGCTGCCAGTTATGTTTACTCTAACTGGAGAGAAAGTTATTTTGGTCTCTTTGGAATATAAACATGGTCCAAAAATCCTTCAAGTAGGATTCTTTCCCAGCCATACCAGGAGATTTGCATCCCTCTCCTGGTGGCCTTCCATGCAAATATTTACCAGATCCATTCCTGCTTGGCTTTCGATGCAATCAGTTATATTTAGGGTGTTAGAGGATTCTCAGACATTGATATTCTTGACATGTTGAACTGAAAGAGGATATTGCAATGAAACTCTTGGAGCAGTTCCCCCCCCCCTTCCCTTTATTTAGCCAGCTTTGTGCATTTGGTGATCACCATCTACCTGACCCTGGTCAAAATACTATTAAGGTACACTGCATTGAGGCTTTGTGTCCCTCTCTGTTTGACATTGACTGCCATATCTATCCAAGAGGGGACCATGCAGAGAACATTTGCCACCACCTGTTCATGCAGTTAAAAACCAGCAGTTTACAGCTCCTGTTTTATGAGGCAAGGAGGTCTAGGTTACTCATGGCATTACCAGGTTTCTTTAAGGAACTGAACAACATTTGTCCATCGTTTGCTCTTGGCCTCCATGATTTCCCCAAACCTGATGCTCCTAGGGGAAGATTGTACTGGGAAACCTCATAAAAATGAATTTTCTAATGTTTTTATTTATAGAATAGCTTGGGTTAACAACTTACCCAGTTTCCTGGCTTTTCAAGCTATTTATAGAACCTCGGTATATTCTCCTGGTTTTCATTAATCTTAAAAACTTTGATTAAAGCAGTTATTGGTAGGGAAGGGAGTATCTGTTACAAAGGCCAATAGCAATTACATCAGTGAAATGTATTTAGATTTCATTTTCTTTCTGAAAAACTCCCATGGGAATGACCGTGAGGCGTTAAGCTGTGAAGATATTGGCGAAGGAAGTGTGTTAAAAGCAATTAGTAGAAATTTAGCAAAGTAGATTGAAAATCAAATCTCCATTTCCCCAGAATTTCAAACTCTGAGCTGCAATAATCCACATGTTGTATATTATCAGCAGGAATGATGGATGCAAACAGTAGATAGCTGGTTACATTCAGTGTCAGTCAGCTGGGTAGTGAATCCATGATTTTGTCTGAACTTTCATCCTCCAATAGGCTATCCAACTTGGATATCGCATCTAAAGTTCACACTGAAAACTAGAATGGCCACCTCTGAATGCTAAGAGAGTGGTCTTTGATGGAGATTTCCCTTTGAAATATAACCATGGTCCAAGTAGGGTTGTAGGTAGAGCCACCAGCATACATCTATCCAAAACTAGCTAAAATTTCACAGGAAAATAGGTCTTGCCACAGCCAGTCAGTTAATTTTTAAATACAGGTTGAGTTCCTTTAACCAAAGTGTTTGGGACCAGAAGTATTTGGGATTTTTTTGGGGGGGGGGATTTTGAAATATTTGCATATACATAATGAGCTTTCTTGGAGATGGGACCCAAATCTAAACATGGAATTAATTTATGTTTCATATATACACATAGCATGAAGGTAATTTTATACACAATATTTTAAATAGTTTTGCCCATGAAACAAAATATTTTGGAGTTCAGAATTCTGGTTAAGGGGGTCTGAACCCATAATAAAATAGTCTGTTGGATAGTAAAGATGAGCACTAATTCTTTGACTGCTCTTGTTTCATTTTATTTCCTTTCCCTTCATCTTCATTTCTCCCCTTTATTAAAAAGCTACATAAAATCAGCAGATTGGCCTGCCTAGGGAATAAAGCAGAACAGCCGGTGCAGTTTTGGGAGAGCAGAAGAAAGCGAAGACTGTACGAAGTTGTGTGCATGTTTTGTGGAGTGTGCCAAGTATAAAAAGGGAGGAAGGAAAAAAGATCTTGTTCTGAAAACGAAGTTACATGAATTAGGTAGCTGTGTAAATAAGCATGCAAATGCAAGAAGAAATTGTTTAAAATGTGCATTTCAGTGCACAAAGAAAGCACAAAGTCTTTAAACCCAGTACAGAAACAAGGATGGGAACAAAATGCAGGTGCAACTTACAAAACTCAACTAAATCAAAACCAACAGATCTTCACATTTATAGTTTTTACATTAGTACCTTTCTTCCATCATGGAACCCAAAGCAAGTGGTCTTCAGGAGATTTCAGACATTGACTACTGGACCTAGGCCTGTTTAGCTTCAGATGCTGGGCAATGGAAGAGCTAGCATGGGGCAATGGTTTGGGTGTTGGAATAAGACTCAAATTTTGGGTGTTGGAGACCAGAATTCAAATCCCCATTCGACTATGGAAACCACTGGTTTACCTTAGGCAAGTCACCCTCTCTCAACCTTACAGGAAGGTAATCTCAAATGCCCTCGGAACAAATCTGTCCAAGAAAACCCCATGGGTCCCCATAAGTTGGAAGCCACTTGAAGGCACACAACAGCAGCCACAGGGCTGTGGCCTCATGTCCTTCCAGACCATACCCTTGAAGTACATCCTTATTTCCTTTCCTTAGCTGTCTTTCTCACTCCTGAAATTTTGCCTCTGTCAGCTGGGAGCTGCTTTTGAGTCACTTATGTCAATCAGTGCAGCGTGCCGTTCCTTGATGGCACTGTGCAATGCCAAGCATATTAAGTACCAAATAAGTCAGCCACTCTAAAACGGAAAGGCAGAGCAGTCAAAGTCTCATAGAGCTGGTCAAAACTAGGAAGATGATCTCTTCAGAAAATTAGAACTGAAGTACGCCTGATTACATTTTCTGAATATGTGGGAGCAGATATGTGGGAGTGTGTCCAAGCTCTTACGTTCCTGTTTTGTAAATTCTTATGTGCTAGCTACTGTATAATTATATCTTGGATTTCAAAGAAGAAGTCCTTCCTGAAAAAAGTCCACTTTGGCCTAAAGCAAAATGTTAAGGGTTGGAGCTATACATCACAAAGAAAGGAAAATCAGATTCCAGACCAGTCTCCTTCCCAAGCTATCTAAAATAGGGATACATTGATGGACGCTGCTTGTATCTTAACTTTCACCCCCAAATAAACACAAGAAATGCACTGCAGTCTTTGATTTGCTGTAAAGAAGGGGAGAAAAACCCTCTGACTCAAAACCCAAGTTAAGGTATACACCCCAAAAGCAACAAAGCACAAACTATGTGTGTGTGTGTCCCCCAGTAGATTTTAAACATGGGCAGATTTGTGGTTCTTGTTTCCACCTGAGCATCCGTTTTAAGCAAGGGACAAGCGTTGTATCCCAGCCTCTGGTACTGTGGACCATTACAACTCATTGTCAGACAGTTGCCATTGTTTTTGGACCAGAAGAACTATGATTATTTACTTACCAAAGTTTGGTACTTATAAGTGGGGTAGCACAATATTCAGCACAGATTTCACTAGCCTTGCCGAACATGTCACTGAACTTCCTTTTTGAGAGAAGGTCTGAGTGAGAAATCATTTGCAGGTTGAATGGTCGGTAGTGGGGAAGCTTTACATCTTAAGGGTGCAATCCTTATCAGCAAGTCATGCCATGTTTTAGGAGTAGACTCCCAACTTGTTTGGCTTACATGGGAGTAAGCGTGTTAAAATGCAGCAAGGCCGCCTTCCCCCAAATATGAATCAGTCAGACAGCACTAGAAAAGATGGTTGAAACTATGCATAGGAACTATACTCCAAATCAGATGTGTTTATCCTCGCAAAGCCTGTTGTTCATGTCAAGCCTTCCACAACTCAAGTTCTATATAGGAGTAGAATAACTGGTAGGATTTTACCATATAGTGTTACTCAAAGTGGTGATTTGTGGATCTGTGCCACTCCATGGGCTATTGGCTGCTGGTCCGTGGTGAATTTGCAAGGAACAAAGAAACAGTTGTCATCACTGGGTGCAAATATGGGGCTGGTTCCTGGCACATTAGGAAAAACCCTGCTGGTCCCCTACATTAAATGGCTTAAGAAGCACTGCTACATAGTTCACTTGGGGTGGAAGTTAAGCTACAAGAGGGATCCATCAGTGTGACCATGTACTGAAAAATTGGGGTGTGTGTGTGTTGAACTTCCTTGCTTTTGGGAAGTATAGCTCCAACATTAACTTGCTTTGAATTAAATGGAGAAGGGAGTCTTGCTACCAGAAGGACTAAAAATGTCTCCTGTTAGAATCATAGAATAATAGAGTTGGAAGAGACCACAAGGGCCATCCAGTCCAACCCCCCTGCCATGCAGGAACTCAAAATCAAAGTTACTAGATGAAAAATCCTTTTCCAGAATCTGTCAAGTGAAGCAGAGAAGGATGCTTGTCTTCCTCCATGGTTTCTGCAAGTATTACTGGGAAGCAGCCTTTCTCTCAGAAACACATCTATTATGCGTATTGTGGGTTTTAATGCAAAGGTGTCAGGTATCTCTGAATGGAAATTAAAGGCACGCCAGAGGTAAGACTAAACAAAAGGGGAGGATGCACAGAAAAAGTGGTAAATGAGGTGGAAATTGCAGGCGAATAGACAATGGGAGAAAGTTAAAGTAGCAATTTATTCTCTTTGCTCAAGGAAATGCACTTCATGTTTTACAGAAATCTTTGAAGAAGTTCTCTCTTTAAAACCTGTTCTAAATATATCTTAAAAGCAGAACTGAATTGATTATTTTACAACAAAAAAAGAACAGTAAAAAAATCGTAACAAACAACAAAACTGTTGACTGACAGCCTTAATCTACCTTAAATGAACATTGCAGTTTGATGCCCCTCATTTCATCATGTTGGAGTGGAATAAACATAAGATCATCCCAGTTTTGGCCCCTGCAGTGTATTATTTCTTCTCCAAATTTGAACCATCTTCTTTGGTAATACTATAGAAGACTCTTCTACTCACATGGTGATTTGATTCACCAAAGTATAGTTTGGTATTATGCAAAGATATAGCCGTGTTAGTCTGTAGAATAGTATGTAGAGAGATCTTGTAGGACCTTTGAGACTAACTAAAGAAAAAAGTTGGCAGCATGGGCTTTCCTAGATTTCAGTCTATTTCCTAAGATGCATCTGTTGCATCTGAAGAAGTAGACTGAAGTCTACGAAAGCTCATGCTGCCTTCTTTTTTTAGTTAGCCTCAAAAGTGCTATAAGATCTCTCTACATATTGGTATTATGCAGTTTGGCCTTCCACAGCCTTTGTCTGTAATCCTGTGGTTGGGTTGCACTGTTGTGTAGGTGGTGATGGCAGGAAGAAAAAGATGGTGGGTACGGTGGCTGTAAACAAGGAAGAGCATTGGAGAAGCAGTGTCCTATGCCTACAGGCAAGAAGGGCCAGGAAGAGCAGTTATAATACAGAGAAGGAGTTGCAGGTGTATTGAGGCAGCCCAGGTCATACACAGCTAGTCAAGAGTTTACCAAGAGAGGTGCAGTCATGAGGATTCAGCTGTTCCAGAATCCGGTAGTCACAATAACTGAAGCCACAAGGGGAATACAAGAGATGTACACCCTAAGCCACTCCAAAGGTCAAGAATGATAATAATAAAAAAGTCCATGGGGAGGAAGTGCACAAAAGCCAGGGAGCTGGGAACAACAAAAACTCCCAGCAGCTGATGTGGGATTTATAGGCACTTGGCCTTGAGATGCCAGTTGCTTGACTGTTCAGCCTTTTTTGTTCACGAACCAGTGGCTCCTTCACTTTTATTCCTTGCCATGACAAAGTTCCACAAATGCTCTGGTGCCACAACAAACTACACTTCCCAGAATTCCATAGCATTGAGCCATGGCAGTTAAAGTGGTGTCAAACCAGATTATTTCTGCAGTGCAAATGCAGCCTCAGCCTCCTTGGAGTTCCGGCCAGACCATGCAATACTTTAATGTGACCACATATGTTTTTAAAAATTAAATACAGTGGTCACTCCACATTTGGTGGGATTAGGGGTGAAGGACCCCCGTGAATGTGGAAAACCCACAAACAAAAAAAACAAAACACTATTCTTTTTACCTGAGAGAATACACCTCCAGGTCCTCCAGTGCAACTCTGTGGTCAACATCTGCCAGACGTTGGTCATAGAATCATTCTGGAGGACCTACAAATGCTTAGAGAAGTATTTTCTCTAGGAACTTCTAGGTTCTCCTGCACAACTTTATGGTCAACTTCTGGCAAAGATGCTTTGGAGGACCTAGAGATTCCTAGAGAGGACATATTAATCAAAACCGCAAATAATCAAATCCACAAAAGTCAAAGCCGCAAATGTGGAGGGCCAACTGTAGTAGGTTTATAGGGGCTGACTTTCACTGTGACTGCAGGGCTGTTGTCCTTCCCTCTCCAGCCACGAACTTAACAACAAACCCCAGTTCAGTGGCTGATGGGAACTTTTATCCCTCAAGGCTCTTTACTACCCTTTGGGTATATGTGTGTGTGTGTGTGTGTGGTTGTGGTTTTCCTCAAAAGAAAGAAGGGTTAAGCTTCCTGTCTACATATACAATAATCCTGATGAAAATTCTCCTCTTCACCAGCTCTAGTATATAATTTGGATATTTTTTGGGGGGAGGGGGGGGGGAGTAGAAACCCTAGATATGTTTGTAATCACACTGTTAAAGTAATGTCTGGTTTGACCTTTAGTCTATCTTTAGAGAGCAGCCGGTCGGGCCAGTTAACACATTCTGGCTGCCAAATGAAGGTTGTTTTAATTATTCTCTTATTTGCTGCATTTATTTAGGTTTTTTTTAAAAATCCATCAGTGATTAGGAAATGTCATAAGCAGCTATTGACAGGAGCAATTAAATAACACTCTAAAAATCCAGTAAAAGGTGGCAACATCAGATCTCTCTCCCCCATGATCCTGAAATGGCCCAACCTTTCCATCTCTGTTTCGTCCTCTTTCTTCTCCATAGCCCTGACTGTTTCATGCCATTTTGAAAAAGAAAAATCCAAATGTTTTTCAGACGTCATCATGAACATCTATATATTCCTTTAGTAATGTACGGTACAAACTTTTATATGTATATATTGTTTGACGAATAAGGCCCAGCAGATAAGAATAGAAGAATCTGCCTTATGCCATATCTGGCCATTGGATCCTCTAGCCCAGAATTGTTCGGTTTGATGGCAGCAACAGAGAAGGTTAAGGGGTGACATGATAGCCCTGTTTAAATGTTTGAAGGGAGGTCATATTAAGAATGGAGCAAGGTTGTTTTCTGCTGCTCCAGAGACTGGGACATGGAACAATGGATGCAAACTATAGAAAAAGAGATTCCACCTAACATTAGGAAGAACTTCCTGGCAGTAAGTTCTTTTTTTCAATAGTGGAAGACACTGCCTCAGAGATTTTGGTGGAGTCTCCTTCTTTGGAGGTTTTTAAACAGAGGCTGGATGGCCATCTGTCAAGGGTGCTTTGATTGTGTGTTCCTGCATGGCAAAATCAGGTTGGATGGGAAAGTCCTTGAGGTCTCTTCAACTCTATGATTCTAAGATTATAAGAGAGCTTACCTGGTAAGATAAAATGGGGACGGGGGAGTTATGTACGTCCCCTTTGAACCTTTGGAGGAGAAGCAGGAATATGTGAGAGAAAGTACCGTTGTGTAGCTAATTTCTAAAAGGAAGCAATCCTAATACTCAAGCTGTGCCAAAGCTGAGACCCTCCAGCACTATTGCTGGCTTTGCAAGACTCTTTTGGAAAATGTCTGCTTTCTGTGTCTCTCCGTCTGCAAGGCAGAGTTCCTTTGCCTGTCTTTAAGGCAGAATTAATGGCTTGGCATGTATGTGGTGATCAAGAAACGATGTGAATTTTGTATAATGGAGCTAATGAGTCCTAGCTTGTGTGCATCACAGAGTCTCCCCATACTGTGCAATACGCACCAAGCCATGTTTAGTTTTCCTCCACATTAATCTTCAAAAGATGCCATAACCTTTCTGAGACATTTAGGATAAATGGCTCCAAATTTGGAACCATGTCTTACAGCGAAACCCAGATGTTCAGCTTAATAAGAAGAGTGCCTCTTTCTTGAAGGAATTCATTTGTATGTTATGACTAAACCTCAGGATTTCCTGGGTTTCAATTATATTTTGTATGCAGGGTATGGTATTTGTAGCTGCAGTTGAGTTTCTTGTGAATTTTTCCCCTTTTAAAATATAAACTAGAGCCAATTTAGTAATTTTTCATTAAAACAGGACTTGATTTCTGCTATTGCATCCTCCAGCTAAAATTCTTTAAAAGGTGAGGTTGTACTTATATGTGGCTCAGAAACAGCTCCCTAATGCATCTTTTTAAAAAATTTGGCTACAGGTGCTCAATTTTACACACAGTGATGTCCTCTCAGCTTTGGTGTGTTTTATACAAGAATTGCACATTCCTATTTTCTGTGAGAGGGCCTAAATAACCAAATGGCACCAAGATCCCGCTGATCTTGGACACTAAGCAGGCTCAGCCCTGGTTAGTACTTGGGTGGGAGACCGCCAATGAATACCAGGTGCTGTAGGCTATATTTCAGAGGAAGGAACTGGCAAAACCATCTCTCTCTATTCTTTGCCAAAGAAAACCCTGTGAAAATTTATGGGATCACCATAAGTCAACAGATGGCTTGAAGGCACATTACACACACACACACATTGTCTGTGAAAATCTTTCTTTTGTCTAATGATGGCATGAAAATTAGATATAGAAGTTGTACATAAGTGCCATTTCTGATTCTACATGTGTGCACAGACATGCTTAATTTTTTTATTTCTCTGTTTATTTCTTTGACTTTGGCAGTATGAACAAATGCAAACCATTTTAGCCATTTTGAGCAATATGAACTCCTGTCCCCCTTTTCCCTCTTTCTCTGTGAATCACGACAGCTCCTTTTCTTTAAATACTTTGGAAATTACAAAACACAACTAATGTTAAAGATGGAGATATAAAGCCTCCGTTGTTTGTAATTTATTTATTTGTTTAATACATTTATATCCCACTTTTCAGTGTCAAACAATGACAAGTGACTTCCAAACAATACAGCGAGACAGGCATATATAAATACACAAAGGTAACGCTTGTTAAAATTGAGGCAATTAAGACACATTTGATGTTGCGAGTACTACATGTGCATTGTTGTTGCTGTGTGCCTTCAAATAATTTCCAACTTACAGTGACCCTAAGACAAGCCGATCACGGGGTGTTCTTGGCAAGGTTTGTTCAGAGAGGGTTTGCCATTGCCATCCTCTGAGTGCATTAATGGGATATAAATACATCTTTTATATATCCAAGAGCCAGCATGGTGTAGTGGGATGAGTGCTGGACTAGGGATTTGGGAGACCAGGGTTCGAATTCCCACTCAGCCATGGCCCTGGGCAAGTCACACACTGCAGAAATAATCTATTTTGAAACTGCTTTAACAGCTCATGCTCAATGCTAGGGAATTCTGGGAGACGTTTAGCCTTCTCTGTCAGAGAGCTCTGGTGCCACAATAAACTGCAGTTCCCAGGATTCCCTAGCACCGAGCCAGGGCAGTTCAAGCGGTCTCAAACTGGGTTATTTCTGCAGTATATTTTGGCCCTCAGACTCAGAGGAAAGCAAGGGCCAAGCCCCTCTGAAGAAAACCTGCCAATAAAACCCAGTGATAGGTTAACCCTAAGTCAGGGTCACCCTAAGTCAGAAATGACTTGAAGGCACACAACAACCATGTATTTGAGCCCACAAGACAGCTGTTACTAGGACCTATTCAGGACAGGCTTCAAAGGTTTGTTATAGGTTTGCACCAAAGGTGGAAGGCACAAAGGAGCAGGAGGGAGTTCCGTAAATGAGAGACGACCATTGAGAAAGTCGAAATTTGCAGCATTCTGGCAGCTGCATTTTGCAACAGCTGCCCTTTCCAAGCTGGTCTCTAAGGCAGCATAAAACGTAAAGCATTTTACAATAAGCCAAGACCGTAGGCTGTTGTGTCCATGGTGTCCGAGCCCTAGAGATGTCCAACAGCCCCAAGAGGTCCAATCCCTCTTTAGACAGGCCTTTGGTACTTAAACTGAGTTGGTGCTGGAAGCGTTTCAACCAGCTGGGTGCTAGTTATTGATCTTTGTGGTGTGCTTCTCATTGGGCTTTTAATGGATGATGTGTTTATATGGTTTTAATATATTTGTATTTCAGTCTTTTTATTGTAAGCTGTTTTGAGTGCCATTTTTGGGCAGAAACACAGAATAAAAATCTAGCAAATACATAAATCTTCTGACTGATTGGCTGTCTTGAGAAGGAGAAGAGAGGGGTAGTCTTTCTCCACTAGCAGAATCTCCTTTGAAACGTGAATAAAGGAGTGTTGTTGTTGGTCTGTCCATTCATGCAGTGCGGTTGTGGGAATTGCAGCGCGTTCGTACTGGTCACCAAAATTTCAAGGATCAAAGCCAATGGCCTGTGTACTAGAATGAGCTAAAGAGCTGGGTTGTGGGTCCAGTTGTATAAGAGGCGCAATTCTCTGGCCCTGTGTGGATTCACACAGTTTACCCAATGTTTTATTCCAGTAGTCCTTAGTCATACATCATCCCTCAAGCTGCGCCTTCAGAAGCTGTACTATATTCAGTGGTGTGGTGTTGAATTTTAACAGCATCGGAGATTTGAGCAAGGGAAGAAGAAGTGCCAGAGCTCGGCTCGGCTAACTGCTACCCCGATACACTCCTGGTAGTATCACAACGAAGAAAGCTATCATTGTGGGAATCTCGGCTCCCAGTGCTGAGATTCATGCGCTGGGAGGGATGTGATTTCTCTGGCAAAGGCACATAATTGTCCAGTGACTGTGCACATTTGCATGAAGCCGTGAAGAATTGCACAAATTTACAGCATCAGCACGAGATTTTGAATATTGCCCAATCAATATGAATAATCGCAAGCAGATGGCAGAGAATGTGACTTTGAAGAGAGAGGTTAATATGTATAGTCCCTGCATCCGTTTGATAAATTGACTACCAGATTGTTTAGGGTATTTAAAACCAAAAGAAAAAGAAGGGGGGGGGGGATGGATGGAGAAGAGCTCCAAAATAATCTCGCTGAACTAAAGGAATAGGCATCACAATGACACACACACACAGTGTAGTGTAAGCAAGTATGAATTCATGCTCATTGGACCACATAACCCTATGTGTTGATGGCATCTAAGCTGGTGTGGCTGACCAGAAAAGGATTGTGGTGGGTTGTGTAGTAGAAATGCCGAAACACTGTATGTGGAGGTTGTGATCAAAGCACATTTCATGTAGCCAAATCAGCAGTAAAGATATTGAAAATGATAGCACCAGTATCATCATACATTATACCAGGGGTAGGCAACCTTTCCCCTTTAAGGGCCGAGGGATTTCAGCTCCCAGAATCCCAGGAGCTATTGGCCAACATGGGACTATTGGCCAACATGGCTGAGGCTTCTGGGAGCTGAAGTCCCTCGGCCCTTAAAGGGGAAAGGTTGCCTACCCCTGCATTATACAAACATGTGGTTCAACTGTGCTTGGAATAGTGTGTACAGTTCTGATTTCTACACTTGAAAATAAAATACCTTTGAGCTGGAAAAAGGGACAGAAAGGGGCGGTTAGAAGGATGAGGCAGCAGCATCATCTCTCCTGCATAAGATTACAGTGTTTATTGGGGTTTGGCTTAAGAAAGAAAGGTAAGGGGTGTGTATGGTGGAGAATTATCTATTTCCAGCTGAAGAGTGGGGTATAAATACCCCTAAATAAATATGTATAATGTTGCAGATTGTGTAGGAGTACTTAACGCTAGAACTCAGTGAATGGAGTCATCCAGTGAAAGAGAATGGTGCAAGATTTAAGATATTCATTTGATTGGTAGGGCAGTTAGGGCAAATAACAGGCAGTATTTCACCTAGTCTGTAAATAAACAGTAGGATTTTTGTGGGTTTGATAAATGGTAGCCTCAAACCTAGAAGGCTTTGGAAGAAGATGAGACCAACTCATGGAAGACAAGGCCATTGATGACTACAGTTCAAGGTTGCTGTATCAGCATTGTGCCTTTGAGCAACTGTTGCTCTAGTATCCTGATTGTAGTCTTCTCTTTGGCATCTGGTTGGCCATTTTGGGAATATAATACTGGACTGCATTGGTCTGATCCAACAGAACTATTCATATGTATGTCCTTAATGTGGATTTTTCCTCAAATGGAGTACATGCACATTGACCATCTGGTGTTGCCCACTTCTGTTATGTGCCCCAACATCAAATGGAAGTTGTGCATGTGTCTTGAGTGATGAGTAAAAGCTTCTGTTCATATTGGTCTGTGCACATTCTCCAACCCTACAGCAATGTTCATAGATTATGATGATGATGATTTGCCCTGTTGAATGTGCATTGATCTTGAACAGCATCAAACAGTTGACAGACCTGGTATCAAAATCCCAGGATGGGGAGATAAATGTCAATTCCCATCATAGTTGATGCCAAACCCTGTGGTTGTTGACTGGTCTCCCTATCAACAAAATTGTCAATGGCTCATCTCTTTTCCCTGCAGTGGCCACTTTCTTTCTTCTCTCCAGTGCTTCTAGGACCCATCCTCAATCTATTGTGGAAGTGGACCTAGAGATATTGAGATAAGGAAGAACACCACTCTTCCCAACCACTTCACCTGTGCTGCAAAGAGGACCTTTCCACCATCCTTTCCCATTGCTATACTTTCTCTGTCCTTTTCCAGGGTGTCCTGATAAGTGTGTGTGTGTGTGTGTGTGTGTGTGTGGTAACAGGTGTTGTTATTAGAGGTCCCACCCAAAGGTACCGTGTCCAGATATCATGAACCCTGGAGTGGAGTCACTTTAACAGTAAACTGGATTAGACAGTAGCAACAAAAAGAGACTTGGAGCTATGGATTTGGTGGTGGTGGTGGTGGTGGTGGAGGAGGAGTGTTGTACTATTGAGCTCATGGTGTCTATATGGACTTTTGTCTGTCCTTTGGATGAGTCGGAATCAGCACTGAGACATTGTGCCAGTCTAGGATATATTCATTCAGAAGCCAATTGTAGTATGTTCACAGCAACAAGAATTGTGTGTAGAAGCCATTTGTAGGAGGATCACAGTGGGTCCACATACAGTCTTCTTTCACATTTACCTGCATATGTTAAATAACAAAAAAGCGATGGGTTGTGCAAATCCATCTATTGTAGCTCTGTAGCTGAGTACTCTTATATTCTGGGGAGCTGGAACGAAGAAGCGTTTTGCTGTCATTATTAATTAACACACTCAATAAAGAGAAACAGTATTAGCAAAGTGACATTCTCTGGGTTGACTTTGAGATCTGTTGCTGAGGAAATTGCAGATGCTTTTTTGTGTCATTCTCATTTAAGCATTGAGAAGAAATTTCTCCAACATGTGAGTACCAACGCCAGTTTCTCTTGCTCAATTAACTCATTGTTTGTTTGTAATATTCTTGTTGCTGAATCTCACGGGTTAATACGCCTCACTATCTAAATCTTCAGCTGTTCAGGCTTGAACTTAAACATGCATGTAAATCCATAACTCCACTGCTGTTTACTTCCAAGAAATATCAGCAGGACAGGAATGGTACTTTGAATTCTTGAAAACATTATAGGCTAAAGTATGCCAATTGAATTAATTGCTGCTTGGCAAGTCCGTATTTATGTAAGTCCCATTGACTGAGTGGGGCTACTTTAATTGGAACTAGTATTTTGTTCCATCGTATTTACAATGTCTATGTACATTTGTAAAAGCTGGACACTGAAGAAAGCAAATAGGAAGAGAATAAACTCATTTGAGATGTGGTGCTGGAAAAGAGATCTACGGATCCTGTGGACTGCTAAAAAGACAAATAAATTGGGCTTAGAACAAATCAAGCATGAACTCTCCCTAGGAGCCAAGGTGACCAGGCTGAGACTGTTGTACTTTGGACATAACATGAAAAGACATGACTCTAGAAAAGACATGTACTAGAAAAGACAACAATCCTTGACAAGGTGGAAACCAGTAGGAAAAGAGGAAGGCTTCATTCCAGATGGATAGACTCATTCATGGAAGCCATGGCTTGAGCAGGCTGTCAATGACAGGCTGACTTGGAGGTCTCTCATTCATAAAGTTGCCATAGATCAAAGTCAACTTGATGTCATTTAACAACAACAATTTGATTTTATCTGTGTTAATGGAGTTTTTATGCAGCCGGCCCTTTGTATCCACGGATTCTGCATCCACAAATTCAACCATCCATGGCTAGAAAATATTTTTTTAAAATAAATAAATTCCAAATGCAAACCTTTATTTTGCCATTTTACTAGAATTCAAAGATATATCTGGGTTAGTCTGTAGAATCAGTACGTAGAGAGTTCTGGCAGCATCTTTGAGACTCATTGAAAGAAAGAAATTGAGCATGAGCTTTCATAGGTTTTTGTAAACTTAAGTCTACTTTGTCAATGACCAAATGCATCTGAAGAAGTAGACTTAAGTCTACAAAAGCTCATGTTGCCAACTTCTTTCTTTCAATGAGTCTCAAAGGTTCTACAAGATCTCTCTACATACCATTTTACTATGTCGTTTTATGTAAGGGACTTGAGTATCCACAGATTTTGGTGCCCATGTTGGTTCCTAAAATCAACCCCCCCATGGATACCAAGGGCCCACTGTACTTCTGAATGCCTGGTTACCTATGAACTATCCCAGAACATAGTTCACCATTGTTTCATTGCACAACTCATAGGATGAACAGTACACAGGGTTACTAGTCAGTAACCAGATGCAGAATTACTTAGCTTCAGCATAGTAGCTGGACTGCATGACTTCACACAGAATCATTTGGATACAAAAAAGAATGTATGCAATAGAACTACCATTATCAGAATTAAAATTATCTCCTTTATTCACTGCTTCATCTTTCCTCCATAGTAGCTCTTGTGCCTGACTTAGCCAGTTTACATTCCTATTACATATGTCTACCAGGCTGTTCAAATAAAAGCTGTAATATGTCTGCGAATGTACATGTGCATAGTCAGAGATAAGATTGTATACTGGAATGGCTGTACTTCATCAGAATTAGTTTTCTTTCCTCAGTGGTTGGAAATACATAAGCACTCATTCCTTAAAGAGAGAGAGAGAGAGAGAGAGAGAATCTCAAGCATATGATAGATTTTGCTATCTGTTGTTCAAGTTTAGTAATGTGGAATAATCTTGTTTTTCTCTCCTTCTACAAAACTTTCAGCTTTGGCTGCCCAATTTATCACCTCTTTCCATTTCTTTCTCCCTTTTTTCTTGTGTTTTCTTTAGGCCAGAACTACACTTTTTATTATATATTCAGTCCAGGCCATAATTTTCTTTTTGTAAGCCATAAAAAACAAATGATCGGGTTTTAAGCATTTTCTAAATGACTGGAATGAAGGGACTCCACAGTCCATAACTGGCTGCATGTTCCAGAGATTTGGGACTGCCTCCAAGGATGATGGTGATGATGATGATGATGATCCTGCCTTTTCTCCCAAATTTGAACTTCAAGGTGGCTTCCAATTTAAAAATGAACACTACAACTTAAAACATCCAAAAAGTGAGCTGTCTTGAGTCCTTATATTGGGAGAAAGGTAGGATACAAATAAATATAACAACAGCAACAGCAATATTAAAATGGAATCAAAATATTCGCCATATTAAAACAAGTTAGATCTACATTTAAAATGATAAAATGTACTTAGAAAGATAAAAAGCCATTAAAATTATGATAGATTGTAGCTGTATAGCTTTTTTAACCCATTGGGTCTCTCACTGGGAGAAAGGTGGAATGCAAATGAAATAAATAAATAAATGCATAATACGTAAAACAGATGCATGCAAGTTGTCTCTGCAAAGTCTCCAGCAGCTCCATCGCAGCGGGTTTTTGAGGGTTCAAGCTGTTGCATCCCACAGCTGACATCCAGTGGGCTTTTTTGCCAATTGAAGAAAGCTCTGCTGGATTGCACTGAGCAGATGCAATGGTGGTGGAGAAGGAGGATTTCTTTCCACCAGTGAACACCAGTGCACCCATTAAGTGTCTTGTGACATTTAGATTCAGTTGCTGACTCTTGTTTCCTTGCCCTCCTCTCCTCCCATTATCAGGAACAATGAGAGAGATTGTATTGTAGAGTTCATCTTAGCCTGGTGAAATAGGGGGGTGGCAGATGCATTTTTGAAGTCCCAGCCAATTCAGCTTTGCACGGCAGGGATATGTCATTTATCAGTAATGCAAAGTGTGGCGGGGGGGGGGCGGCGGCGTGTGGCTCTATTAGAAATTCAACCTGCACCCCCAGCCCCCATTTTGTACAATGAACTTGAGATAATTAAACCATCTCTTGCTCAAGGAAAAGAGCAGAATGTGAGTGCTCTGTGAGTCCTCTCATTTTATTAAAATTTCACCATGCATTAATATAAGATTACAGAAGGTGCTTTGCAAGGCACAGTGGGTCTCTCTGCCTTGCAGTTGAAACTCTTCCATGTCTAATAACTGCATTTAACTGTGTTTCTTTCATAAGGATGTATTCTTTCAGAATTTAGTATGCTGCCCCCAAGAGTGGATGGTTACAGTTTGGGTGTGGGTTGTATGTTGGAGCTGTTGTGGTGGTGTTGGGGGAAGCAAAGTGGATGTTGTTCTCCAACAATACAAAACAAACAACCTTCTGTACACATCACAGAATTGTAGAGTTGGAAGAGACCACAATCCTCTGCCATACAGGAATACACAATCCACATTGTGTGATTCTGAACCCTGATTTTTCCAGTCTCCAGAATCACAGAGAGAGCACCCAAGGGGAGCTTTTGGATTGAGACCCTTACTCTCTAGATGAGAAGAATTAACATGAACTGGATATTAGAACTGAGGTATATCTGTTTAGTTAAACTGTTAAAGCAATTATGAATGCTTGAATAAGGCTTAGAGCAGAAGTAAGTAGTTTAGCCAGTAGGATGTATGTGGTTTCTCCAGGGACCCCAAGGAGTCATTTTTGGGTTGTTGTGTTTTTTGTGTGTGCAAAGGTTGTGAAAGGAATTCCTGCTATGGAAGCCTCCCTGCTCCCACCAGGGGTCAAACAAATTTTTGCAATTTTTCCCCCTTCAAAATGATCCAAAATGCCCTTTAGGGCCTAGGAAGGCCCAAAAAGATAGTGAGAATATCCCCTAGAGGACATTTTTGTGGGGTTGAGTGCAGTGGAGGGTGCTGCCCTCCAAGTTCTCCTGTGGGGCTAATGTGTCTCCTAACCTTCCACAGTTGCCCATCCCTGGTTTAGGTGGTCCTCTAGGATCCAGTCACCCATGTGAAATAATATAGTTTGGACTTACTCCTGAAAATTCAGCAGGGATGGAGCCAGCTTGGCTTTCCTTGGGAGGAAGTTCCACCATTGTGCTGTAAAGTCCTGCTTTCTGTACATCAGTTTGAAAGTCAATTCCTTGTTAGGGGTTGAGATGGAGAATGTATTACTAATATAGTTCCATCATCATCATCATCTGTATATCATCTGCAGTGGCTAATATTAGATAATGCTTCTGTGGGCTTCTCACTGGGAAGACAACAGGGGAAGGGGAACAGGAAGAACATAGGTCTCTACCTTATCTACACACACTTCAACTTTGGGCCCATTCACATCACACAATTATAGCATTGTGATTCCACTTTAACTGCCGTGAGTCCATCTTGTGAGATCCTGGGATCTACAGTATAAGGAGGAATAAATGCCAGGCAACTCTAGTGCTTCCCTAAATTACAAATGCTAGGTTTCCATAGGATGGAGTCATGGCAGTTAAAATGGAACTGTGGTACAATTGTGTAGTGTCAAAGGCCCCTTAATTGCAATGTCCTTCTGCCATTGCTTCCTCTGTTGGTTCCCTTGTCAACATTGCTGCTGCGTAATCCAGTCCATGTCCTTTAGACTGTAGACGTCATTGCCTTGAGGTCTGACACAACACACTCTCTCCTCTTTCCCTATGAATCTCAGGCCCTTGAACTCATCTCCTCACCCCGATGGGGAGATATTTTGAGGTGAAACAGTGAGTTAACGCAAGTTCTCAGGACCTGGATTATCAAATGCTGCTATATACTACTCTGGGAAGTAATTTTTTTATTGCTAATATTAACATGGCTAATATTAGATAATGGTAATTATATTTTGCATTGAAAGATTGAAAAGAGGTGTCGTAGGGAGGGGAGAGGAAGGTTCTTTGTTCTCTCCTGCTCTTTTAAGGAGGAAACAAACGGGAGAGGCTTGCTAGAGTATAGCTTTCCTTCCCATAGGGGAGGAACAGCTGTGTCAGAGCTATGAAATGTGTTGATAATGATGGAGTTGAATTGCGGAGTGTGTTGGAGGCGACATTCACATTGTGGCAATTTCACCTCCTTCAGTGACAGAGCAGGCTGTCTTCTACTTTGATCGTTGATGTAGATTTATTTCTTTCGTATATATATATATATATATATATATATATTACAGGAAAGGAAAGAAGTCGGAGCTTTTGTTTGAAGTGTGTCTTTCTTTTCTTATTATTTTAGTGCACGCACACAATAATGATGGACCTTTGGGAATGGCATTTGCTAGTTTTGCACAATGCAGTCCTAAATTCTGGTTGGAAGCAAGGATGAAGCTTTTCCCAGTCTAGTGTTCTCCAGATGCTTTGGACTCCAACTCCCATCACCCCCAATTAACAGGGTAAATCATGAAGGATTCTGTGAGTTGAAGTCCAAAACATTAGAAGGGAAAGGATTAAATAGGACAATGGACACCATTCACTAGGGAGTGACTCCAAAGAGGCAAGGTCTGTTCAGGTCCAATCCCAATGGCTTTTCTTTCCACCGCTTCCTCTCCCATAACTTGAGGTTGGGGCTATTTTGAATCTCCCAGATGGCTTTTGGGTCATGAGTTTTATCCACTCAACACAGGGATGGGGAGGGTTGTGACTTGCAGCCTTGTGACTTGGCTTTGATAATGTTATAAAATGAATCCCTGAGATCCACCAGCTGGAGCCTGCAGTGAAAGATGCAGACCTCAAAGTGAGGAATTTGTTTTGAATACCTGAACTGAAAATATCCTAAAGGCACCAGATCCCATCTGATCTTGGAAGCTAACCAGGGTTGGCCCTGGTTAGAACTTGGAAAGGAGACTTCCAATGAATACCAGGTGCTGTGGACTCTACTTCAGAAGAAAGAACTGACAAAAACCACCTCTGAGGATGCCTTGCCTAAGAGAACCCTGTGAAATCCATGCAACTTGAAGATGTGCATACGCACACACCTGAACTGAATGGAGTTTATGGCCTTTCCATACAAAAATATCCAGAGAACAGGTCTGCCCTGTCCTCTCTTTGGCAGCCCTTGGGGTATTTAAAGAGGGC
The DNA here is from genome assembly GCA_026167975.1 of Phrynosoma blainvillii. Taxonomy (NCBI): domain Eukaryota; kingdom Metazoa; phylum Chordata; class Lepidosauria; order Squamata; family Phrynosomatidae; genus Phrynosoma; species Phrynosoma blainvillii. The sequence continues at coordinate 2,283,630 of JANUYF010000009.1, forward strand.
CACCATGTCACCCCTCAGTCTTCTCTTCACCAAGCTGAAAATGCCCAGTTCCTTCAGCCTTCCCTCCAGACTGATGAATTCCAAACTGATGAATCTGGCCAAGTGGAGGGAACCACAAAGGAGTGGCTGTTTGATGGGAGCTGGTAAAAGTGCTGGTTGTGCCTGTAAGACCCAATACTGTTTAGATCCAGACTGTGTGATGGACCGTATCTCCCCATAAGATGCTTGGACCCTAAGACGCTCCTGAGAGACCCTTCTCTTAGCCCCGGTGTATTCACAGGCACTGCTGGAGGAGATACAAAATAAGGGTTTCTTGGTGGCTGCTAGGAAGGTCAGAATGCCCCTCTTGCTCTCCTCCCATCAGGAGTCAAAGACTTATTATTATTCTAGCAGTTTTTTAAAATTGAAGGTTTTTCAAATAAAGAGCTTTTAAGGGGGTGCTGTAGTGGTTTCTTAAATCTGCACTGGTTTTATTTTTTAAACTGTATGATTTAAATTGTTTTAATACTGTCAGTTCTATTTTAATGTTGATTTTTTGTATATTTTAACTATCATTTTAATTTGTAAGCTGCCTTGAATTCTGCTTGTGGTGAAAAGGGATGATGATGATGATGATGATGACGACGACGACGGGATTTGCAGGTGGATGGGGCCTGTGTGTTCTAGCTACATGCTAAGGAGATGGGAGCAATGTATAGTTTCTCCAAAAGAGATTTGCAGGGACTCAGATATCTGTAAAGGTACTTAATCAAAGGAATGTCTTTTTCCTGATAAGACTGCTTAAGGGAAGGAGGCACTTTGCCCTTTTATGCTAGACCCATTGGCTAGTCGAAATCATTCTTGGCTGCTGTTAACATTGAAGGTTAACATTTTCACATAGGGATTTCACTCTCACATCGTTTCATAATAGCCACTTTCCAAAATCGTATTCAGGTTAAAAACACCGACAAGGCAGACAGACACTGAATGCGGACAAGCATTTAGCAGCAGATATTTGCTGCCAGGGGTTTGCAGAAGGAATTTGCTATGTTCCGGTGAGGTTCCAGCACATGCTTGAATGGTATATCTTGGCGTCTTAAATTTCTTACAGCTGAAGCCGATGCAGTGGTGTGTGTGTGTGTGTGTGTGTGATTAATTGGGCTGTGAATTCTGACATATCGGTAATGACCAGGCTGCTGGCGCGTTGTGTCTGATCTTTCCAGCTTGGCTTCTGCTGCTAGCAGGAGCAGCTAAATGAACCAAGAAACCTCTGGCAATGGTTTTTTTAAGATTGGATGAACTGGGACGCATGGTTCCTAATAAGCTGAAGTTAGAAGTTGGAGTATATTCTTACATCAGGTTGCTAAGGAGGAAAAGAGAGTTGGGAGGTGGGTAATTACTTTTGGACCACAAATTCCAGAATCCCCCCAGATAGCATGGGACTTATAGTTGAGAATTTTTTTTTGAAAAATAAATATTCTTGGGAAGGAAGGCAAGACTCCTCACATTCCCAAAGAAGTAAGTCTTTTGGTTGATTCTGTACTTTCCCATGGAAGCAGCAATGCTGAAGGAGTTGGTGATATGGCGACAGAGAGAAGAGAGGTATCGTGGCCACTGAAAAGGCCTTGGTGGGCCTTACACACCCAAAGGTTTTGCATCCCTGGATTAACTACCCTTACCTATAGGAAAAAACAAGAAGGAACAACTAGGAATGGAAACGGCATGTTGCTTGCTTACAGTAATCCAAAATGCGCAGTAGTTTTGGTTTAATGTTATGTGCAAACCCATCCATTATCTGTATTCATGCACATCTTCTTTTATAGATGCTTTTAAGAACAAACACCGCCATTTAATATTTCTTCTTTTCTAACAACACATCACTGATAAGAAAGTACGATCAGAATCACTGCAAAGGAATACTTTTTTTATATATAAACGACATCAACATCAACAAACAGCTGTGTTGAGTCGAATAACAGATTTAGAAAATGCAGACTTTAATTAATCTGTGTTTTCTGCTGGGATTTCAGCACCGTCTGATTTACTTTTCATAGCTGGAAAGTGTAATTGTAGCTTTTCCCTCCTTGTAGCTGCAAGTTTATCCCCCCAAGAATTGATTTGGTTCTTCTATTTCCTAAAGAAAACTCCATGTGAGAGGCATGGCACCTGGTAGAAGGTGTGGAGGGTGGACTCACTTGATTGCATGACAGAGGGGCGGGATATAAATAAAATTTATTATTATTATTATTATTATTATTATTATTGCCAGGACTGAGGAAGAAACTGGAGAGAACCCATTTGGGATGTACCTTTTGTTGATACTGTTTGTTCCTGATATGGCACCAAGTGCATTGGTTTGAAAGCCTGCATTGTGCAGAACGTGGGACTCAGTAGTGTGAATCCACATCTTCTTGGTAGGTTACAACACAGCAAGAGCTGTGATCTAATATGGGGTTAAGGATCTATCTAGCAAGAGGATTCTTAGCTCATTTGTGTAGAACTGAATTTGCATTGCAGATTGATACTACAGAGTTTGACCGCATCAACGTGACCATCTCAAACAAAAACAGTGACAATAATTTCTGCTCTTAGAACTGGCAAGAATGAGGACCAAACTGTGCATCCCACTTACTGTTGAGCTGGTAGCTTCCTCTCTGTTGTTGTTGTTGCTACTTGCTGTTGACTTTGACGTATGGCAGCCCTGTGAACACGAGAGTCCTCCAAGACCCTTTAAGGTCCGAGGGACTTCAGCTCCCAGAATCCCAGGAGCTATTGGCCAACATGGGACTATTGACCAACATGGCTGAGGCTTCTGGGAGCTGAAGTCCCTCCTTGGCCCTTAAAGGGGAAAGGTTGCCTACCCCTGCTCTAGCAGTTTGGATTGCTTGAGTTTCTTGGGAAAATTTCAGGTGCTTGATGTAGAACAGTGATTCCCAAACATTGGTCCTCCAGGTGTTTTGGACTTCAGCTCCCAAAAGGACCAGCTAGCAATAGCAATAGAAATAGAAATAGCAGATTCATTCATGTACTGCTTCATACTACACTAAACAGTCTCTAAGCAGTTTACAACTGTAAGCTAATTGCCCCCAACAAGCTGGGGATTCATTTTAGTGACCTCAGAAGGATGCAAGGCTGAGTCAACCCTGAGCCCCTGGCTGGGATTGAACTCACAAACCTTGTGGTTTGTGAGTGAGTGGCTGCAGTACAGGCATTTAACTACTACGCCACCAGGGCTCTTGCCCAACAGTCAGGAATTCTGGGAGCTGAAGTCCAAAACATCTGGAAGACCAAAGTTTGGGAACCATTGATGCAGAGGCTTGCTCTTTGCAGGGTCATGGACTGACCTTGACCAACCAACGCAGAGCATCCAAACAACACCCACCCGTGTTGGTGGTAATAGGCTAAATGATTTGGTTGTGGGACTTACCTGATGACAAAAAGTACTCCTGCAAATCCAGGAATTTTCTTGCAGTCATTGCTTCAAATGGCTGAAATTTCCAGTTAGGGTGTTTTTGGGTGGGGAGAGTGGTGGTGGTTGTGTTTATGAGATGTTTGTCAAGGTTGGAAAGTTGCAGTGGAAATGGTAGGGGTAACTTCCACATTGAAAGTTCAGTCTAGCAACTACTGTAATTAGATATTACCACACCTATCTGAGCCCCCCCCCCAAAAAATCTCATTTAATTGCTAAATCTGAGCAGGTTTAGGCCTGAGGACCACTAATACAGGTCTACAAAAGAATCTTTCCTGAAACCTAGAGCTCTGTAGCTTCCAGTCAGAGTTGACAATATTGGACTAGGTGTCCCAGTGATCTGACTTGGTATATGGCAGCTTTCTATCTTCCCAAAACCTTTGCGGGAATCATTGGCTTAAAATTTATTGGTTTCTCCCAGCTAGAGACTAGAGTAGACCTGCTGAAGCAGTTCTGCAATGCTGAGTCAACCTGCTGGTAAATCCCATTGATTCAATGGGTCTACTCAGTTTGGGGCTAGAAACAGGATTCAGTTCCATATGTTTGTCATGGATGCTTGTTTTCATCTGATCTGCCAGGTTTTTCTTTCAGGCATTACGTTTAAAAAAAAAATGCATTTAATGCTTTTTATTTAAAGAAAGTATTAAGACATTGGCACAAGAGTTGACATGTTAAGTAAGGGCTTTGTATGCAAAGCCAAACATCCAGTCCAGAGAGAAGCAGAGCATTTATATTCAGAGTGTGATCTCAGGATGGCTGCTAATCTGAACAAGATAAAAAAAAATCATCTTGATGGGCTTTAAAACTTGTTTTAATTAAAGTTCTCCCCTTTCATCTTATGAAAGCCCTGTATTAGTTTCTTCATTCTCTTGCATAGATAAATACGAAAGGTCCCAATTATAGCAACTCATTCAGCAGCTCCCATCCCCCCATCACTAGCCAAACTCAGATTAAAATCTCTGTTTTCTTGTCGCTTGAGACATTAATATTGCAGAACCCCTGAGAAGGATGGCTCCCAATTATACAGGTGGTTTTAGAGGAAGATTGAGACTGCTCTCGGCAGTTCTTTTGGAAGGACTCTGGATCAGGTTTTTGCTTTTGTAACATATTGGGACACCACCACCACCACCCCAAAAAATCCCACACCATTTTTTCTGTGAACCATGAGGCAGTAAAGCAGCTATTAGATGCTCTCCTTGCCAGTAGGTTGGCTTCATATGGAGGAAATCCAGTTCCATATCCCCAATTCCATACCCCCATCCACAACCCATTGAGGGGACACAAGATTTTGTGGACATCAGTAAATACATTACAATACAAAAAGTTTATACTTGGGGTCATTTTATAAGAATGGGGGAAAAGGGGTTAGGTATTTATTATTGTTATTCCCTGATTTCTGCGACAGCCATTGTTGATTTGTTATTATTTTCAGGTATGTTTTAATCTGTATACTATTTAATTGTATGGGGGGGGGGTATTGGGATACAGGATTGTGTATTTTATCATGTAAGCTGCCCCGGTTGTGTTGCACAGAGAGGTGGGATATAAATATTATTGTTGTTGTTGTTGTTGTTGTTTTTGAAAGGTAATACAACCTGTGCCAAAATTATCAGAAGTGTTTATCTGCTATTAAAATTGCAACAGATCAATCACATATCATAAACAGTATAACTTCCATTAAAAAAAAACATAAAATGCATACAGTAAGGACAAAGGCCCAGTATTCCTTAGGAAATAATAATCATTTTCTGCATTTTATGTTTTTTATGGAAGTTATAATGTTTATGATATAATGTGATTGATCTGTTGCAATTTTAATAGCGGATAAATACTTCTGGTAATTTTAGCACAGATTGTATTACCTTTCATAAATACCTAACCCTTTTTTTCATTCTTGTGAAATCACATTAGGTATAATACCTTTTTTGTTGTTGGGGTCATTTTATCACATTTTATTTTACGTTTCTTCCTTGTTGTTGTTATTTGTCATCAAACTGACTTTGCCTTACGATGATCCTGTGAATGAGAGACCTCCAAGAGCCCTCAACTTGTCAACTGCCCTGCTCTGGTCTTGCAAACTCAGGACCATGGTTTCCTTAGAATCTCCTTCGGAGAGACCACAAAGAGCATCCAGTCTGACCCATTCTGCCATGCAGGAAGACACCATCCACTCGTACTATAGTCTCCCTATTTTCCCACTGCCTTCCACTTCCATGAGCATTGTCATCTTTCCCAATAATTTGCGTTGCTTCATTATATGTCCGAGTATGACAGCCTCAGTTTGGTTTAAATCCCATTTATTGATCTTTTTAGCAGCCAGCGGTATCTGTAGAACTCTTCTCCAGCACCATATTTGTTGTTGTTATTCATCATTTAGTTGACTTTGACTAAAGGGGACCCTGTGAATGAGATATCGCCAGAAACCTTGCCCACCAACAACCTTGCTCAGATCTTGTGAATTCCACTTTTCTTCTACCTTGTGATTTTTTTGGGGGGTTATTTGGTTCTGAGTGTTTTGGTAGAACTCACTTGATTTTGTGTACACAAACATTCATTTGAATATGGGCCATTTTAATACCCTGCAATATATTGGAATTCACGCTTGGGTTAGAAAATGCCATTGGTAGTGGTTGTTGTTGATGATGTTGTTGTGTGCCTTCAAGGTGTTTCTGACTTACAGTGACCTTATTCTTGGCAAGATTTGTTCAGAATGGGTTTGCCTTGCCTTCTTCTGAAGCTGAGAAAGTGTGACTTGACCAAGGCCACCCAGTTACTTTTCATGGCTGATCGAGAATTTGAACTCTAAATTCCAGGGCAGTAATCCAGTTACACATACAACTCACATAAAACAAATCTATTTTTAAATCCTGTTTCAAATGCAACAGTTTAAAACATGTATGAAACAAATAAAGGGAAATGGAATAAGAAATACAGTCAGCCCTCCATTTTCGCGGGGGATCCATTCCGGACCACCACCACCCCTGCGAAAACAGGGACTCGCCGATATTCAAGCCCCATAAGTTTGAATGGGGCATGCCCCATTGATTTTAATGGAGGTCTCCCCTCTGTGAATATTCAAAACCACGGATCTCAAGTCCATGAGAACGGAGGGACGACTGTACAATGTATAATAAATATATAAACCTAATTCATCACAAAAATATCTGGATGGCTAAAACTGCCTGAGTATATATTGTCTGCCAGTGGAAGGAAGGATGATGAAGGGGGAACTCACCTTGCTCCCTTGACAGAGACGTCTATCACCAGGTGAAGGCTTACCTTGCTTTTTAAATCTTTACACTTTTAAACTCTTTTAAGCTGTTGCAGAGTTCTGCTTGATTAGAGTGTCAAGCTGTTTTCTTGTGTTCTTTTACATGATCTTACTCTATTTCTTTTCCCTTTCTCAAGCCAGCCTGTTAATTCTGATTGACACAGAAGAAGAGCAGGATAGTAAATTTGGGAAATGGAAACTATTGTTGTTGCGTTTTAAAGCCACAAAAGCATTGGATGTGCAGCAAAAGAGGTGGTCTACTTCAGGGCTGGGAATCAGGAAGCCCTCCTAGTGCTCTTAGACTGCACCTCCCAGCATTCCTCAACATGGGCTGGGCTGGTGAAGGCTGCTGGGAGTTGCAATCCAGCAATCTCTTGAAGGATCCCTGCTCTATTTGGTAGCCAATAGCAGGGCACATCATTTGGGGAGCTTATGTACTCCTTAGTACTTTTCCATGGGTCATTGTCATGCTAACATCATTTTTTGTGCTTGGTTGAGATTTAACACCAAGGTTGCTGTTGGTGGTGAGGTGCATGCATGAGTTGTTGTTGTTAATATATTTATTTATATTCCACTTCCCCCCCCCCCAAAAAAAAAAACAACTGGGACTCAAAGCAGCATACAGAGATATGGGCAGAAATGATACAGATGCTATTCAATTTGTACCATGCTGTAGACCAGTGAGTTTCTCTTCCAAAACTCTCTGAGATGCAAAGTCTTGCATTTGCAGGTTTTTGTCTGCAACAGTAAGGTGTAAAAAAATATAAAGATGAAGAAGATAAAATATCTCTCTGAAGTATAATAACCTGACATGGCACAGATTCTCCATATGCCACAAAGGCCCTGCACTTTCCAACTAGGCTTCCATGTTGTGTGGTGTGATGATTTGTGTGTTTATTTATTTGGGATGTAGGGATTTTCCTTCGTATGGACCACTGGGTTGGTGCGATTTACCCAGAGCGTATTTCCTGTAGATGGAAAAGCAGATACGGGAGCGTTTCTCCCAAGAAGGCTGGTGGCAATGTGGGCCGTGGACAGACAGCAAAAGGAAATGGACGGAAGATAAACCGTTGGAGGGGATTTTTCGGAGAGCTATCTTAAGTTGGTGATAACAGAATGGAGAATCTCTTTATCTCCTTTGGTTCAGGAGCTGGTCTTATGGCCCCTTCACATATTATGTTTTTAGAAGCCCAGTCAAAAGGGGGGTTTATTCAAAAAATAAAAAAAAGATGTGTTAAAAAGTTTTTGAGCACAGCAAATCTATCTTTGCAAACGTGTACTCAGCGGTGAAGTAGGGAATTTGTAAAATAAAGTTTATTGAATGTAAAAATATATATCATTACACATACCTACATACAAACATACTCCACATAACCCTAACAATATAACATTTAACATAAAAATCCCATAAGATACTATTAGATACCATCATACTCATATCTATATCCCTACATATAGTTAAATGTATGCAATCCTAAACTCTCAATACTTAATCTAACCCTCCTTTTAACTTCCTTCCTTCCATTTCCTTCCTATTTCCTCAACATTTCATCCATCCCATTCTTACCGCTTATTCTCCTTCCTTCCTTCCTTCCTTCCTTCCTTCCTTCCTTCCTTCCTTCCTTCCTTCTCCATCCATATACTTCTACATACTTCCTACTTCCACATCCCCTCTCTTATCTCCCTTCTTCCTCTCCATTAAACTATCCTTCCTTTTCTCAAGACTCCTTTCCTCTCAGTAACTAGCAATTGGATTTAGGCTTAGGGACACATAAGTATAGATGTTCACAAATGGATGTAGGGAATTTTTGAAGCTCAGGCCTTCATAATGGCAATCATTATGGCAAGGACAGCCCCAAATTGCAGGCCGCTGACGTAAAAACAACCCATTTTGAACTGCTTTAAGCAACCTGGGATAGCCAATCCCAGTTCACAGGGAAGGTAGGAAGTCCTGATTTCATGTGTCTACATTGATTCTCATTCTGTATGACAAATCACTAAGTGTGTTTATTAAATGGTGTGTACCCCCCCTCTTGTGTGCAGATCATCTCCTTCCCCTATTCCTTGTCTTTCCATGTTGAATGTTGCCACAGCTATGTCACTAACGCTAACACAGTGAACAGCATCCCATCTGTGTTGTGTTGCACCTGTGACCATTTTTGTTCACCCAATGAAGGCATCCCCATCTCCCCTTGCAAAAGCAACACAACAGGCTACCCTGCTTTGTATTTTTCTTCATATTCCCCAGGTTTTTATCAAAGAAGATTCCTTTTACTGTTCTAATTTAAAGATACAAATGAACCGGCTGCCATAACATTACATTAAGTTCATATTTTTCAGTGACTTCTCGGATTTGAACGCCAACCATTGTGACTTAGAAACAACAATGACAAAATACTTGAAATGCTCATTTCCCCCCCCCCCCCATATGTATTATGGGTACTTGGAGAATGAAGATGTTTGCAACTGGAACATTAACTGTTGGGTACCGTTGTCACACGAAACAGCAAAATTACCAGAAGTAATCAAACAAAAAGCAACCTTAAGAGACTTTGGAAAGAAAAATGTTTCTGAAACTGAGACGTGCCACTTCTGCATATCTATAATTTGTCTTGCATATCCCTCTCAGCAATACTTTTAGCATTTATTGCTGGGGTTGCTAATGCACAGTATGTGTGTTTAAAAATGCACATTCTGAAATGAGGGGCGCCGTCCCTAAGCCGGTACTTTTGCACTTCAGGCAGCTGTCTTTTCCTGAGGTTTAACTTTGGAGTTGGTTTTTCTGCAAGTGATTTTTGAACAGCTTTGCTGCAGAACCTGTAGACGTTCTTGCCCCAGACAAATATTGGCAATCACATCACAGAAGGCTTTTTTAATGGTAATGGATTTCTCAGGGAATTTTGTCCTCGAGGAACTGTACTGCCATCTGGTTGTATTTATAGTAGGCTTGGCAATCCATAGACTCCATTTTGCTTGCCAGTTACAGGATTCAGTATCACATACCCTGCTTAGGAGGCTGCATCTGCACTGCACAAATAAATCCGTTTGACACCGGTTTAACTGCCATGGCTCAATGGGGATTGTAGTTTGTCGTGGCCCCAGAATTCCATAGCATTGAGCCATGGCAGTTAAAGTGATATCAAACTGGGTTATTTCTGCTGTGTGGATGCAGCCTTAGAAGTTCACAGACCCCTGTCAAGCGATGTTGTAAAAAACACATCCATTTGTGAACATCTATCCTTCTGTGTCCATAGGCCTAAATCCAATTGCTAGTCCCAACCAGAGTGGGCAAACTGACTCAATTGCTGAACAAGTCAACACTTGCTTGAATCCCATGGATTAAATGGGTCTATACTTGTTTGGGACTGCTAATTCGATTTAGGCCAGCTGTTATTGAACTCCAACTCCCATCAGTCCAGAATTGTGAGTGGTGAGGAATGCTGGGAGTTGCAATCCAACAGAATGTGGAGGACCATGTGATTCCACTTCATAGGGCCAAGGAGATCTCACCCAATCCACCTTAGTATGAAGAAGCTACTCCCTTGTTTTTGCATGGCTTTTGCTTCCCGATAGATAGGCACTTTACCAGATTGGTACTTTACCACCCAAGTTCACATATTATAGGGAGTGATTTGGAGGAAACCAAACCATCAAGCATGCAAACATTAGTAGAAATTTGGCCAATTAAAAATATGGATTCTTGTCCTCCCCCTCAAAATAGGAAAAACAGTTTTGTTTTATTCATTTCTTTCACTACTGACACTTCGTTTTCTGGCTGTTTTTGACAATGCATCTTATTAATAAGCACGATGAGATGATGATGAGCCCAAGGAATCTGATCGATCGCTCCAGGGGTCACAGAAGCATCCTTGCATTTATGAATTGCAGAAGCACATTAGGGGTATATGTTGGAATCAATGGGCATAACGGCAGCACTCTAGGCAAGGCGATTGAGTTCATTGCTCTCATTGAGCTGCGCAAATTATTCGTCCCAAACATTTAATATATGTGCAGCTGCACCCCTAATCAAACCAGAAAGCTTTGCTTTCTTGCATGCATTTGCAAATTATGAAAAAAGTGGCTATTGACTTTGGGAATAATGTCTCTGTTAATTATTTGGGGAATAATCTCTGCAGCATAGAAAATAGACCAGGCAGCAGAATGTTTTGCAAGTGATTAAATGCAGTAGATCAGACTCTGGCTTGTCCTTGAAACTGGAGTTAAGAGCCGGTCCACAATTAGATTATTGGTTCGGTGAAAGATGAAGCTGTACCTCTTTCAAACCATGCAGAATGTTGTGTTAAATGTCGGGACTGTAATACTTAACACTGCAGGGTTTATAGGCTATATATTTAACTCTGGGCCTGCAGTGTGTAGCCCATGGGCTGCATGTGATTCCAGCTGTTTCTATACTTGCTGATGCTACCCTTTTCTTCCTTCCCTTCTGGAAGGGAAGGAAACTCTCTGCCCTACCTGACTGCAGGGATCTATGATGTTGGTGTCAGGTATTGTTATTTGCCATCAAATCTATTTCAGTTTCTGACAACCCTCTGAATGAGAGGCCAGCAGAAGCCCTGATCATCAACTCCCAGCTCAGGTCTTTCAACCTCAAGGCAACTGATCTCAATTTCCTCATTGCCTAGGTTGAATAAGGGATGCAGTGGCTTAGCGGTTAAGGCGCCACTTCTGACGATCGGAAGATCTGAAGGTTGGCACTTTGAGGCCTGATGGTGCTGCATGATGGGGTGAGCTCCTGTCACTAGTCCCAGCTTCTCTCAACCTAGTAGTTCGAAAGCATGCAAATGCAAGTAGATAAATAGCTACCACTTTGACAGGAAGGTAACAGTGTTCAGTTTAGTCATGCTGGCCACATGACCACCGCCATTGTCTTTGGAGAATGCTGGCTCTTTGGCTTAGTAACGGAGATGAGCACCCTACAGTCAGTTACAACTAGACATTCATGTCAAAGGACTACCTTTACCTTTAGGTTGAATGTATGCAGTTCCGCCATGGTCATTATTTTTGTTTTCTTTATGTTCAGCAGTAAGCCTGCCTTTGTACTTTCTTCTTCAACTTTCCTTAGTCATCGTTCCAATGTCTGTGACATTTTCTGCTAGTAGTATGATGTCCTCTGCATACCTAGTCTCCCACAATTGTGCCCACTTTTCTCCCAATATTGGCACCTAAGCACTGGCAGCCGGTGACTTCCATGTCAATCGGGGAGTGTGCCCACTCTGTGCTTTGTGTGTGTATGTGTATGTGCCTCTGAGTTGCCTGTCAATTTATGGAGACCCCATGAATTTTAGAGGGTTTTCTTAGGGAAGGAATACTCAGAGGTGGTTTGGCCAGTTCCTCTGAAATATAGCTTACAGTAACCGGCACTGGTTGGTGGTGTCCCATCCAAGTACTCGTCAGGGCTGACCCTGCTTAGCTTCATGATCATACAGGATCTGGTGTCTTTAGGGCAGGGGTAGGCAACCTTTCCCCTTTAAGGGCCGAGGGACTTCAGCTCCCAGAAGCCTCAGCCATGTTGGCCAATAGTCCCATGTTGGCCAATAGCTCCTGGGATTCTGGGAGCTGAAGTCCCTTGGCCCTTAAAGGGGAAAGGTTGCCTACCCCTGCTTTAGGGTATTTAGGCCCTATCACTTTAGTCAAACTTTAAAGAAGTGATCCAACACAAAGAACTCTGTCTTTCAAATACTTTCAGGACCTTGGATAGTGCCTTTCAGGTTTGTAATAGAAGGAACAGCAGATTCAGAATCATATTGACTTGGAAGCCACTGGCTGCTACTGGACCAAAGGCAGTTCAGTCATCATCATCATCATCATCATCATCATCATCATCATCATCATCATCCACCTACAGCTGCACAGTAACTTTAGTACAAAAATATAATCAAACAGATTATCATGTTAAAACAGCAACCAAATTAAAAACAATCTAAAGATCGTTTAAAAACATACCTGGTGGGGGGAGGAAAAATAGTACAGTGTCTCCCCATTAAAAGTCCCTTCTACAACAGCCAGTCAGTTGTCAGAATATAAAATTCCTCTCAGCCTTAAATTGGGTTATTTTGTTGAAAGGAAATACATTTTTTGCAAGGTTGCTAGGTATTACAAGCAACTATACACTGTGAAAACACAAGGGATGACATCCTGGGGCATCGTCTTGGTATTACACAGAAGGACTATGCGTTTGCTTGCCAATTTACCTTTCCAAAATACTTAAGCAGACTAGCTCTATGTCATAACTACATGCACCTGGGTAAGGTTCAGATCTCAGACCTTCCCAAGGCAAGGATGGCCATGCATTTCTAAACAAGCTTCATCAGCCACATCTTTCTCTTCACAGCCAAGAGATCAAGAGAGAAAACAAGAAGGAAGAAAAAGCTCTTGCATGGCTGCAAAGAATGGAAATTGTGAAAGCCTTTTCCTCTGGCATTTGGCCAGTTGCTTCTTCCGTTTGCTTCCCTAAGCTCACCTCTATGATCTTAACCCCTCATAGCCACTAAGCAAGGACCCCAGCTGGCTGGCCAGTTGGCCACAGATCGGAAACCACTTCGTTGTTATGTACCTTCAAGTCATTTCCCTAAGGCGAATCTATAACAGGTTTTTTTAGCAAGTCAGAGGGGGTTTATCTTTGCCTTTCTCTGAGGTTGAGAGTGTGTGACTTGCCCAAGGTCACCCAGTGAGTTTCTGTGGCTAATGGGAATTCAAACCTTGGTCTTGGTCATAACCCAACACACAAACTACTACACCACTCTGGCTTTCTCAGAAACCTCTATTCCATCTCTGATTTCATTACAAGCCCACTTGAAGCATGACAAGTATCACAGGATGAAGGAACTGATCCCATATCCAGCCTGCATATACAGTCGGCCCTCCGTATTTACGGATTTTGCATCCATCGATTCAAGTATCCATGGCTTGAATTTTTTTTAAAATCCCAAAAGCAAAGCTTGATATTGCCTTATTTTGTATAAGGGGCACCATTTTACTACACCATTGTATATAATGGGACTTGAGCATCCGTGGATGTTGGTATCCATGGTGGGGGTCCTGGAACCAAACTCCAGTGGATACCCACTTTATCTGTCATAACACTTATCAGGCATGTTTGACTACTGTTTATTCCCATAATGCCCAGCCAGTGTATCTGAGGATGGTAGACGTTGTAGTCCAATAAATCTGGAGAGCACTAGGCTGGGGCTCTTCACGTAAAAGAATTAACAAAATTGTATTCATTATCTGAGTACATTGCCCCCTGCCACACTCACAGTTAAGAATATTGTATCTGTATTTTTGCCTTCAATAGACACTCAGAAGTTTCTTATTATAGTTAGTTAAATCATACGCACATCTCTCCATAAATAGCTGTATTCCTTTTTGATACGGGTCAACACTTAGTAGTTTAGTGTTTGAAACAGGTCTAAAAATTGGTGGTGTTTTTGTTTTTTTAATGTGGACCGGTGTTCAGCTCCAATTACTGTCACTGTATATAGTGTATATATGGTGTTTATATTCCTTTTAATTGCTTCTCTTTCCCAAAGTGAGAGCATTGATTCTCCTTTCTCTCTGAGCCCTGCACTTAAAATACAAGTTACCTAGGAGATCCAGGTTAGGCTGTATCATTAATGATTAATACCATATGTTTAAAACATATGGAACATGCGGGCTATTTATTATTTGTTCCATTGATGTCACACAGCAATATTGGCAGGGTACCTGCAGAGCTTTGTCCATGAGAGGTCTGTGCAACCTCATTTTGAGATGGTCCAGTTGGAAAACCAGCTATTGCATTGTCTGAGTGTATAAAATTAGTAGCCCCAGTCCCAGAACCCAAAGTTCATATCCTAAATCCGGATTGTTTGTGTCTGTCTTGCACCCAGCTTGTTAAGTAAGTAAGTAAAGCAACTTTATTCTTGTATCCCACCTTTTGCCTGTCAGGCAATCAAGGCGGCTAACAAACAATTCCTCAAATTGTTAGATTGATGCTGGTTCCTTATTTTCTCTGGCCCCCAAGGGGCAATTGTGTTAGTCTGCAGCTGCAAAAGCCCTATATTTAAAATATTTTTACTAAGAAAAAAATTTAAAAATACAAAGTTTAGCACACCATTCCTCACACATTTTAAATCTCAAAAGACTGCCTAAATAAAAAGGGTTTCACTTGCTGGTGGAAAGAGAGCAGGGAGGGGGCCAGTTGGGCTTCCTATGGATCTAAGAATGAAAGATTTGGGGGAAAAATCTCCGTCCCTGTGACAGTCAAAATTGCATAATAATTTTGGGAAAGAAATTATAGAGCAGGTGTTGTTGAATGTCCTTTCCCAACAGCCCTACCCAAAAAAAGCACCAATGGTAAGGAATGCTGGATGTGACAACCCAGCAACTGTCTTTGGAAGAGCGCATGATTCTCTCCTTATTGTAGATTATTGAGGCTCAAGATGTTGGCTTTCCATCGCCACTCTCTCTTGTTTTGAGGGTCTTCAGAGACAGCAATTATTGGCCAGGAATGCACATGATTCACTAGAAGGGGATGTGAGAGCATTGACAAAAGCAACGGAAATCTGTGAGATTTGCAGCATATTTCTTTTGGTACAACAGACTTGTGGATTTTTAATACAAAAACAGTCCTCTGTGTGAATGCGTAGCTGATTATCACAATCTTGAGTGCTGCTCGCACCATTTTGCTCAACCAGAGATGCATCCAGTCCATAGGGCAAAGGGGCAAAGACCCCCAAATTTAGAACAATCATGATTTACTGTTCCTCTCGGGCAAAGTGCATTTGTTGCCTTGGAAACAAATAGCTGCAGTGAACAACTAAATAAAATTTATGGACTCATCATCAATAAATCCCGATTATAAAAATGCAAGCAGAATGTCCACAGTTTGTTGATGTGCAATATGCAGATGTGCTGGACAATCGTTGCATGGTTCCTTGAGATGAATTTTCAGATCATGAAAACTTTTGTTGTTGTAAAAAAAGTGATGTGGTTTATGATTCCTGGTTACTTGGCAGATTGTGGAAGAATCTGTCTGCTATTATGCCTGGGCATTTCATTTTAAGTGAAGGGGCTCCTCAGAATTAGTACAAGGAATGATTAAACTGTACTGTTTTGTCCTCTTCAAAACCTTATCTTCATCTTAACTCAGGATTTTTAAAAATCTAGAATGTTAGAGAAACAGGTGCAAAAGTGGTTAATCCCTCTTTCTCTCTCTCAACATAAGGACATGATGCCATGTTAAGTAGATCTCTCCACTCTCAGAAAGCTTAGTTTTCTTAGGAATTGATTGGGATGTACAACAGTTGACTGTTGCTGGATCCATTTTACAGAACTGGGTCCTTTTTTGTTATTGTTACCCAAACCATCTACCATCATGAAGCTTTGGAAGTTACTTTATTTGGCCAACCGCTGCCAGATTCCCTCTGTAACCGGCCAGAATGGCTACTGTATTGTACCAGAGCTTTGAAAAGTTACTCTTTTGGACTACAGCTTCCAGGATCTTGGAATGGCTACTGGTCTTGGTGCCAATGAGATTGTAGAGATTGTAGGAAAAAGTAAATTTTCCAAGCGATGTCCTGTACCCATTGGAACATAAGAGTTGGGCTTTGATTACTGGAAATAAAATTCTATTTTAAGGGGATGGGGCGGGGGGAGGAAGGGATTATGGGGAGAGGAGATGTTTTAAGGCTGTTCTGTTTTAAATGCTGCTGTCCCCCGCCCCGATTGCCTTGCAGAGGGGCGGGCTACAAATAAAAATGTAATAATTTTAATTTAAAATATTAATTTATAACAATATCAGTAGGCATGGGTGTGTGGCATTTTAGCTTCAGTCACCTCTGTGTTTATTTCATCTGCCATCAGCTTTGCTCTTGATCGTTGCTAACCAAAATTCTCAACAACTGGCAAGGGTCACTGGCGCTAGGAACTGGGTCTTGGTATCAAAGGGGATAAATACATTTCCCTTGCCCTTAGTTTGCATTTAGGTGGTGATGTTGCTTTGAAAAGTGGAATGCCCTTGCTTTCTGAGTGATGAGAGCGGAGAGATTTGAGGAGACTGCTTGGCCCCAGGTGCTTAACATATTTAAATATTAGGACCTTTTAATCCTGAACTATACGTACAAGAGCCCTACAAAATGCAAAACGTCTGTGGAGTAATCATTCCAGGTTTGGCACCAGCACCAACAATTACGAGGAGGTTAGCAAAAATCACGCTTAGATGATGGAATAAGCACAATCAAGCACTTGTCATGGGATAATTACAGTGCATTTTAATTTATTTTTACTAAGCATATTTGCAATCCCATTTAGGTTCAAAATGCAAATCTCACTTGAATCAAGATGCAGTTCCCAGCGAACCTGAAGGCTCCCTTTCTCCATTCAACTCAATGCACATCTAATGATTTTTAACTGCACTCTGATGTTTACGGAGAACCACAGCTACTTGCATTAGCATGCAGAGGTGTAAGATCGAATTGCTTCAGGATCTAAATTTAGTGACTTGCTAACTTCTTTCTAATGCCTTTTTTAAAAAATAATCTCATTGTGGCACAACACTTGGTTTCAAATGTGTACAAGTCAATGAGTCTCCTGCTAAACCCGGTGAAAAGGATTCCCGCTCCACAGCACCAGTCTACTACTTTACGTATTTAGCTAACTTATTTAGAGGAACTGTTGAATAAACACCTTAAGAGTATTAAGAATGCAATAGATCTCTTTGTAGTCTATTCTCAAGATGAGTAATTGTATGTATTATGATTTAGAATACATTGTGTGGGTAGCGTACTTTGAATGGGATCAAAATGTATACAGAAGACTTGAGAAATTTAATTAACTAGGGGGCAAACGTCTTATTTTATTGTGCTGTTCATCTGCTATTAATGAACTAATGGAGGTTTTGAGATGCGTACATTCTAAGAAGCGTAGAGTTGAAGCCTGTGTGAGAATTGCACATTAATTCCATCATTGCAAGCATCAGTCTTTAGTCCTCTTCTTTCCCCACCCATGGTAACATTTAACAATCAAAGCATAGGATATGACAGCATCACACTGCATGGTCCTCTCCCGTCTGCTGCATTTCATTGGGTTCTACTTATGAGCTTGGGAAAGCACAACTATAATGGTAGTTCTTTGAGTGGTCATCTGGCTTTGAGTAATAATGGATGAAAACTTGAGATGAGTTCAGCCGAATAGGTGTCTAAAGGAAAGAGACTTCATTGTGGTGGTAATAAGTAGTGCAATATAGTTAGGGGTTGGGTTCTCTCTTTAGGGTGGGGAGATTTCCTTTGAGGGCTTCTACCTTGAGGGTTAGTTAGCCTTTTATGGACCTTGCGTGTTGCTCTGGGGCTTGCAACATGTCCTGTAACATTGGAATTGTCTGGTCCTTCTTTTGTCATGGAAGCCTTTGGGGTCTTGAAGGTTTTAATCCTTGGATTGTGAGCCCACTTCAGGTATCCATTTCTTGCAATGCTGCTGATGGGGATGCCCTGTGTGAGGCTGACACTTCTGCAGGGTCAACACTAGTAATAACAGATGGTCATAATAAAAGGGATTCGTTTCTCCTTCATTCTTGCTTTTTTAAAGTCCCAACCAAACACAAAGCACATGTGAACGAATGGGTACCCATATATAATTTGGCGTGACATTATGAGGCACAACTGCTCCTGGCATGGGAGGATGTGAAAGGTCATCTGCCATTGCGACAGCATTTTGGAATGGCGGAATTAAGTTCAAACTCTGGATATTTTTTAAGCCTCAAATCTCTCCAGGGATGCCTTTCATAACATCTTCGAGCAGGAGAACACTGCAGTAAATGAAATACACTGCGTTGGATTAAAGGGTTATTTCCCCTGTGTGTCAAGCTGACACAGAATGCTTAAACCTCAGGTTGTTTTTGACGTGTCTCTATCTGCTGATGGCGCTCTTCCTCATCGTCGATGCAGTTCTCTCCAGTCCTGGCTCAAGAGAGGCTGAGTTTTGCATTGGAAAGGGAGGGAATGGTTTTATGCAGCAAGGAATCAAAATAATGTAGCTAAAATGGGTGGCTGGAAGGGGGAGGATTGAGTAGGCTTCCACGGTGGAGGGAGACTGATGCAGTCATGTGTGCAGAGATAGCTTTTTTCGGATCTGTTTCTGCCGCTGTATAAACACAGGGTAGCTGTCCATCTGCTTGTTTGAATCAGGTTCACAAAATAGCCAGTTTCCTGATACAGGTTGAGCCTCCCTTATCTGAGACCAGAAGCTCTTTGGATTTTGGAGTTTTCGGATTTTGGAATATTTGCGTATACATAATGAGATATCTTGGGGATGGGGACCCCAGTCTAAACACGAAATCCATCCATGTTCTGTAGACACCTTATACACATTAGCCTGAAGTTAATTTTATACACAATATTTTTTTAAAAAAATATTGTGTGTGAAACAAATGTTTGTGTACATTCAGCCATCAGAAAGCAAAGGTGTCACTATCTCAGCCATATGGATAATTTTGGAATATTTTGGATTTCAGAATTCTAGATAAGGGAGACTCAACCTGTAACCCACAAATAAGTAAAGGTTTTTCTCCCTCAGGTGATTCAGAAAGGGAATTGGGGAGAGAGTGTGAATAGGACAAGAGTTGAGCTCTCTTACTTCCATTGCATAGAGACTCATTGATCACAAATTATTTTTATCCCATGTTTTTCTAAATGTGTTTAAAGCAACCTATGATAAAGGCCGTTAAAATTAATGGTTGCAGCATAAAATAAGTATTGCTTGGTTTGATCAGTTTACTCAAAATATGCCCTGATCAATCAGGCTGCAGATTGAAACTGGGGGTAAATATAGAGACAGACAGACAGACAGACAGACAGACAACTAAAACAAGTTGATTAATCTCCATGGACTACTAGTTTTGTATATTAATCAAAGGGACTCTAACATTTGCATGAAGGGAAGACAAAAATTGGAAGTATGAAACACCCATTGGAAAGGGTGTTTTTGTTGTTGTTGTTTTTTGATAATGGACACATTTTTCATAGAGGGCCTTACATTAGAAGAGCCATTCCTCCCTGTTTGAAAAGAAGAGAGAAAGCCATATCTGAGGTGGTTGTGCAATGTTTATAAGTAATTGTGTTAGCAATTAATAATGATTTTTAAGGTTGCAATCTTGTGATCCCTGGAAGGATGTGGGCCATTGGATATAGTGCTCTTTCCCACATGGGCATGGATGGGGTTCTCCCCTTGGATGGTGGTGGAAAGGTCTGCTGGTGCAGCTTCTTTTCCATTGCTGAGGGCAAAAGGAGGGGATGGCTCAAGGAAAGCTTCAGATCTACTGGATCCAAGGCCTCCTCCTTCTCTTGATTCATCCCAGGAATGGGGGGAAACATGCCCATACGTATCATATTCTCCTCCTGTTGGAACCAATGGTTGTCGAAGGGGCAGAACAGCATGACATGGCACAGCGGGACTTTGGATCTGGTGGTTCCTTTGCCAAGATTTGCCTTCCCCTCCTTCTCCATAGGATTCACCTGTACCTAATTAATCAGGGGCACTTTATTAGCTCTATTGGAGGGTTTAAAATCAATTTAATTTAACCAGGTAAAGATTTGAGCCTACTGATAGTAGTTAATCTTGGACACCTTCTTCTTCTTCTTCTTCTTCTTCTTCTTCTGTGCCTGCTTCTTTGTGTGAGAGAAGTAGGGATGCCCTTTTTTAAAAATGCAAATACAAGTGCATCATTGAAAAACAAGGAAAGCGGTGAGGAAGGGAGGTGATTCAGGAAAGCATATGCTAGTTTTATCATTGACTAGGGCTCATTATTCATGGCATGAGAAAGAGTGAGATCGTCCCTTCCCAACCTGTGAATTCAACAGTACCTTCTGAAATATGGATGGTAGCTGAGTATAAACCCCCCTCTGAATAGCTTGATGGGTTTCTCACTCTTTCTCCTAGAGGGAAGGATAGGTGTTTATTTGTCTAGCATGTACTGTGACCCAAGGTTTGTAGGATACCACTTTATACCCCAAGATACCATATATACACTTAGCTGTATCTCTCCTCCACGGCTGAAGGGCTGTGTAAGAAGTCTATTGAAATTACTTGGGTTTCTGCATCCATATATCCACTGCATATGACCAGTGAAGGTGTCAGCTTGTTGTCACATCTGCGGTTGGGCCAGGACTTGAGCGGATCAGGCCCCCAAGTTCACCACAGATGTAAAACGGTGTCCTTATGATGAGCTGAGGGCATTGCATTGCATTGCGTGGAATGTCACTATTTTCCCCTCCATCATCCACATGTGTTTGTTTCAAAAGATGGTTTTCCTGATTTCAGGCCGGTGTGTTTAAAAGAGAAAAGGTGAGGGAACCCTCCTCAGAATCTCACTTGTAAATGTGCTCTGGAAGTCCACTTGCACAGAGGAAATTTGAAAACAGCTCAGTGGCTAATTTAGTCCCAGTGACAGACAGACAGGTTCTCAGACCTGAATTCTTATGTGTCTGCTGTCTCGGTCTGGATATGCAGACATCAGCAGAGCAAAAATCTTTCCTGTCACTCGTTTCCCCGGAAGGTCAGCAATTTGTAGCTATCTCAGAGCCTTCAATCTCCCATCAGGGCCAAAAGGTGGAAAGAGGGTGGATATTTGTACACGCAGCTGGTACCTTTGCACCAAACCAGAGCCGGCCTAAGGTGTTTTGCTACCTGAGCTGGAAAATCTCTTCCATAAATCAACATGGCACATAATCTATCTGTAATTTTTCCTCCACGATCCCCACCGAAGCAGACAGGAGTTGTGCAAATGCTCTTGCGTTGAGACTCACAAACAATAGTTTCCAGTAGTGGAGATGCAAACCCATTCAGTTATGTTCATCTCTATTCTTACTGGTTTCCAGCATTTTCCACTCTGGGAACTGCCTCATCTTACTTTATAATTAGTCCACCTTTTGACAAACAAAAGGAGATGTGTGTGTGTGTGTGTGTTATACACACATTTCTTTCTCTATTTTGAAAATTTCTACTTTTTAAAAAAAATTGATTAGTTCTTCATTTAACTTTATAAACCATTTTAAATATGATTTTTTCAGAGGAAGCTGATACAGAAACATTTTGACCTCTGTGCACTAGGAGGGACTTCCCCATGTTCTGTTGCAGAATTCACACACAACTAAACTGACAGTGGCCCCATTCACACTATGAAAATAATCTGGGATAAATCTGGGTTAAATCCTTGGTGTTCACACATGTCTCAAATGCACTCAGTGCACTTTTTTTTGGGGGGGGCTACCAAAAATCCCACTTAACCTGGGGTATTCAATAATGGGTTTCCCCCCAAGTTTTCCTGAAAGATCTGCATCGCTGTGCATCTTCGGCAGTGTGAATAAGCTTCCAAATTGGTTTAGATCGCTCTGTATCGTTCAAGGGAATTTTATTCCAGAACAATGGCATGTGTGAATAACACAAGGGTTAAAATGACTCAGAGAGATTCGGCAACCCAAAACATAATGGGAACAATGATCCCGATATGCATCAGTGCAGCAATCCACATCTCCTTGGGATAAAAAGAACGAGTGCGAATGCCCCAGTGTAAGCATTCTGCAATATTTTGCAAGCGCTTTCCCCAGATTTCAGCTGCTTACTGTATATAAGTTTTTCTTCCTTCATTATATACAAACTGAGAAAATAAGGAAGAAGAAAAAATAATGTCCCAACCAATCTATTGCTTTTTTGCCACTGGGTACATTTTCCATATAATGTGAGAGCCAGTGTTTTGCCATGGTTTGAGTGCTGGATTAGGACTCTGGGAGATCAGGGTTCAAATCCTTGCTTTGCCATGGAAGCCCACTTGGTGATCTTGGGCAAGTTCCGCTTTTCCCTAAACCTAAAACAACCAAATCTCCTCTCAATTATAAATCTTGCCAAGAAAAGCCTAGGAAAATGTTGCCACAAGTCAGAAAATGAAATACATAACAAAACATTACATAAAATCATTAGTATATAGTACAAGGCCTGTGGCCTGCACATACTTATTTGAAATCTTAACTGCAGCAATGATCTGGAACTGGGTTTTCTTGGATTTTTCCTTTAATCTTCCTTGTCTGGCAAAATGGCCTGGTATCAGTGGCTGGCTTGCCTTCCCTGGTGCATCTGCAACTTAAGGCAATCATTTTGCACCTTGGTGAGGTGAACGTTTCTCTCTATTATCTTGATGCCCAAAGGTTCCCGATGAAGCTCAGCGATGGTTGGCTTTGGTTAGAAGGATGGCAGGGCAATCCCGGGCACCAAAGTGTTGTGGGCTTTCTATTCCTAGTAAACCCTACCTTGCTGGGTACTATCAAGCATTTTCTTTACCTCCAGCTGGACACAGAACAGCAACAACAACAACAATAAAAATACACATAATTTATTGCAGCGAGTATAGGAAGCCATGCTGTTGCTAATAATAACACTTCTGTTTAAAGCAGCCAGCAATATGCCAGCGTGCTCCTGTGTGGCACCTTATCTGCTGTTAGTAAGGCGTCTTGGGCTCTCTTCCCAGCTCTGCCATTTACTTTTCTGAGCGATCTTCGGCAAATCAAGCAGGCTGTCTTCATTTTGGCATGCCTTTTGCTTGTGGCAAGCAGGAGTTTGAAGCTTCCAGCCTTGTGGAGAACTCCAAGAGCTCTCTGCAAAAGAACCATGTTAAGTACATTTGCAGATCGATGCTGTCCTTGCCATTGTGAGCCATTATTTATGAGTCTCTGTTTTTGCATAATTCAACAGGTGGATCTCAGGGTCTAGGATGGAGGGCCCTGATTAACCGGGTGATCAGTGCCCTAAAGCTAAAAACAAAGGAAACAAGGTCCTAGTCTGGGAAGCAGTCATGTTAGCAAGGTAGGCAGTTTTAGCTTCTGCCTATGTAGACAGATCACACAACAGGACCACCAGTTCAGTTCAAGATGGATGACTGGTAGCACTGGATAATTGGACTCTAAGGGAGACATGTCCAGATAAAATTGGACTACATCTCCAGAAGTGTTGGACTACATTCCCATTATCCCCAGCTTCATCTATGGGGGGGGGGGTATCAGGCTGGGAACAGCTGTCATAAGTTACCATACTTGATCAAGATCCTCATTTGTTTCAACTATTTCAATGCCACCTTCCAACAGCAGTCTTTCCACGGCAGTTTACAATAATCCAAAGGAAATGTGTATCACTCTGACAGGTTTTTTTAAGGCCAACCAAAAATTATTGTGTATTATTTTTCATAAAATTTATTACCTGTTTTTCATTACATATTAATCCCCGAGTAGACTACAGAACTGCTAAAACACGATAAAATTGTGCATTTGGTCTAGCAATCGAACAATAAAAGCAGGAGAGGGCCTGTAACACATTTAAACAGCAGAGCAACACAAATCGTCAATTGCCACTGATTTAAAGTAGAGCCAGCTACAGTAAAATGCCATGAAAATATAATGAAGCCCAGAGAACATAAGCCAAGCCAACAAAAACTGAGGAGAAGCAGTATATTAAAAACTCAAAGAAATCAGAGCTTTCCTAAAGGAGACGATTGATGGACCAGCTGCTTGCCTGCTTGTTTAAATATTTAGATCTTGCCATACATCACAAGTTCTCTCTATATCTCTCACAGACTTTAGAAAATGAAATGTCCCTCTTCTGTACTTCAACTTCAAAAATCATTCAGTCAAACAAGGCCATCTTTGGCTGCATCCGTACTGCAGAATTAATGAGTTTGACATCGCTTTAACTTTTGTGGCTCTATCCTATGGAATCCTGGGATTTGTAGTTTGTTGTGGCACCAAAGTGTGCTGACGGAGAAGGCTAACTATCTCACAGAACTACAGATCCCAGTATTTCATAGCATTGAGCCAAGATAGTTAAAGTGGTGTTCACACTGCATCAATTCTGCAGTGCAGATGCATCCATAATCAAGAAAAAGTAAATGTTCCAAGTTTTGATCTCTGAGGATGCCATTTTGCATAGTACTTATCTTCCTACTCTGCTTCCAGGGCAAGCAAAATTTAAGATTATGAACATATGGGGCAAGTGTGATGTGTAGATGTCAGGACAGCTTGTTCATCTCAGCCTCCAAAGTTCCTTTTCCTCAGTTGCAAGGGAATTGCCCCCCAGATCTTCATTCTTCCATCACCACCAACTCCCATTCTCAGGATTCTTGAAAGAAACACAGCATTGAGCCTTTGTAAGTATGCATGCAAGCAAGTGTCTCAAATAAAAACAATTCACCACTGAAAAGCCTGGTCGTTAATCAATTTTAAATTAAGAATGTTAACAGGTTGATATAATCACAGCTGGCTCCTATGTCAATGAGATGGTGAATCCATCCCCCTGGAGCTATCCAAGATGGTGAATCTGGTCTGTGGGTAGGGTGCAGCATCTTGGGTAGATAAAGTCTGGAGTAAAATGTGGGGTGGATTCACCACCCCACTGGCAATGAAACCAATATCCACTGTAGGGTTGGCAGCCCTATACCTACTGAAATATGCCATATGGTTTTTGAAGGAACCAGTTCCATACAGCTGGCATGGTTGCTTTATCACCCAGTCCTCCAATCCCACATTTCCACAAAGCCTTTTCTGCAGCATCTTCTGCCGCTTCTCCCTGTCTAGCCATGGTTGATTTTTCAAACCATTCCTTACCTCTGCATCTTTGGCCCGCAAGAGGTTTGTGGTTATCATGATCTTCTTATTCTGCCCTGATTGCTTCTTCATTTGAAATTGCTTTTGAAAGAGTTCTGTGGCTGTTTCCTGCTGGAAAGCTTGAAAGATACATGTGCTGCTTCACAAGTAGGTTAATCATATCTGTTGCCTTGGCTCAAAACACTTCAACAGAGTGCCATGTTCAAAGTTGTATTCTCCACCATCCATGTTCATTAACTCAAACCAGAGGCATGTGTTGTAACCACCGCTCTCTTTTCTTAGGCATGGAGACAGAGTCTGGAGAGGAATAACTGGACTTTCAACCCCCGTGATGGGGAAAGGAGAACTGCAGAGTTTAATGTGAACCATGCTTATTTCAGTTTCAAAACAAGTCTAGTCCTACTGGATCAAACCACTGGTTTCTCTAGTCCAGTGATTCCCAAACTCTGGCCCTCCAGGGGTTTTGGACTTCAGTTCCCAGAAGCCTCAGCCAACTTGGTCAATGGTCTGGGATTCTGGGGCCAAAGTCCAAAATACCTGGAAGGCCAGAGTTTGGGAGCCACTGCTCTAGTCCTATAGCCAGGAGATGTGATGTTTCTCTATCCTAATTGTCATTGATAGTCCTAAATTTAAACCTCTTTCCTAGTCCTCACTAGACTAGAGCCAATTATCAGTTGCTGAATTGCAAGAACACAATAAGTTACCTACTTCTCCTTGATTTATTGGGTTTACTCTGATTGGAACTAGCCAGTGAATTCAATCCCTATTTCTCAATGTAAAATCATGCAGTCCGCAATCTCTCCTCAGCATGGCCAAGGGTCAGGGATGATGAGAGTTATAGTCCAACAGCCATTGGGAAAGGCTGATCAAAATTAATGGCCACCAATGCAATATCATGGCAACATGTTCCATGGGTTAATGGTGAAGTTCTCCATCTTTTGCCAGTCAGTTTTATTGTGTGGCTCAGAAGTTTTCTTTTAGGAAGAAATTGGTGAGACCACAGTCTTCTGTATTCTCTTTTGTGCTTTCTTTGTAGGCCTACTTGCATCTTCCTGCATGATGCTGGAGAGACAATGTTTTTCATTGTTCTTCCCATTGGTTTGTTTATTGCACCTACGTTTTCTGCTTGGGAAGCTCTGAATGACATCCAGGGTCTCCCATACAATATCCCACCTGAGAAAAGTTCAACAATAGATTAATTTGGTCCCCAAACCCCTCCTTTATGGATGCTTATGCCACATGCTCTCTAGATATCTCCGATGCTCAAATATCTTCTGAATGCTTGATGTCTGCATTTGACATCCAGTGATATTTGATAGTCGACATTTAGCTGTATATGATCGTTACTATAGAATGGTATTTAAATGAATTTGATAGGCAGCATGCGCTGATGGAATTTGATAGACAACATACAGGAATATTTAGTATTTGACAGCTGACAGTTTATTTCATATTTGATACCTGCTAAAAATCAAAACAATGTGGAGATGCCAGCAAGCCCAAGCCACTCATATTTCAAATGTCATAGTTTTTTTAAATTAAAAAATCATCCAGAAACACAAGATTTGAAATTTTGGGTAATTTTGAATATTTATAAATGCTACCCTCTGCTCCTCCTATCATGGATGGGACTTTGACTGGGCATCCTTAAATTTAGTGGCAAAAGAGGGATGGGGCCGGAGAACACAGATTTCAACCACAATACTGTTACGGTCAACAGAATATTAGGCAGAACTTTTCTTGGTCCATTCAAGAGATATATTACACATTTCTCTACAGTAGGGGAAGAAGAGGAACTCATGCCTCATCTTTGCATCAATTGGCTATGGAGATCATTCACCTGTCTATCTAAT
Source organism: Phrynosoma blainvillii (assembly GCA_026167975.1). Classification (NCBI taxonomy): domain Eukaryota; kingdom Metazoa; phylum Chordata; class Lepidosauria; order Squamata; family Phrynosomatidae; genus Phrynosoma; species Phrynosoma blainvillii. The sequence goes on from JANUYF010000009.1 coordinate 2,310,840, forward strand.
TCTGTCTTTCTCCCGTTTCCCATTATTCATCCTAGTTATAACCTAACCAGAACTCACATCTGTCCTGAATGTGGCCCTTGTTTTCCTTTGAACTCTACCAAACATCCTTTTGTCTAGTATGTTTTTATTTTTGCAAATTACCTTCCCCCCCCCCTCGCTGTATCCATGATAGCTGCATTTCATTTGACAGCTGTGGTATTTGTATGTGGTGATAGAAGCAGTAGGAGGCATTTGTGTTGATAGCATTAATTTAATTTAACTTGATCTGTAAGCAGCAAAAGGGCAATTTTGCACTAAGATGCTTGCCTTTTTTTCCTCTTCTTCTTTCTTTCTTTTTTTACAGTCACCTTCAGTCTCCTACATCGGTTACGGAAAACCCTTCTGTTCTTCTCTTCGTCTCTCTAAAAGCTGAGAACGTGAACTTTAGGAAGAGAGGGGCCTTGTGAAACCACCCATGAAGAAAGGAGAAAATGATGTTGAAGTAATTTTGAAAGGTAAGGCAAAAGATAACCTTCATGCCATTGAAAGGGAACATCCAGAAGGTTTCTGGGAAGCAAATCAATTTGGGGCATTATGGCTCCTCCTCACTTTTCCCTACCTATCTACTTTGTAGACATTTGCTACCTGAGTGGTGTATTTGCTACCATCACCTCTGAGATTGCTCCATGTGCTTAGTATCAGGGATCAGAAAAATTGCTGTTGTTAGGACTATAACTCCTACCAGCCATGCTACTTGGAGATAGTTTTAGCAGTTGTGACCCAAAAACAGTTCTTTTAAGCTCTGGAGTAGATGCTGTGTACTACAACTGTGACATCTTTGTAGACAAATGACAGTATTGTTATTGGAGGGCTGGACTTGAATTTGAAGCACCGTTTGGTACAGTGTTACAGCATCAAGCCCATTTTTTTAATTAAATGAAGACAACGTCTAACATTTTCTAGATTTCTGGAAAGTGGGTTTTTTTTTAATTACAGAGGTCATGTCTTTGCATCTTCAAAATATAATCTGTTTTTGAAGTGGGGGAGTTGATGGCAGTTGCATCTGGCCAATAAATTGCTCTGTATCCAACTGTACTTCATTCTTACAAGAGTTTGGACAGACAATGACTGACTTTGGTATCTCCTTGTTTTGAATTAAACAACTGTGCCTCTTTCTAATCACTTTTGTCTTGATATATCTTTGCTTTCTTGAATGGCATTTCTATCCCAGTATGTCTCAGATGCTCCCAAACCTGTTTTTATGCTGATGCTGGGTTGACGCTTGACAGTTCACCCTAAATCTTTTGCTTTTTAAATTATTAATTCCTATTTTAGTAAAGTTTGTGCATGCAAGGCTTCTAGCTGGGAGACAACCTAGATTTTTTGCTTGTGAGCCTAAAGTGAGGAAATAATGGAGCTGCAAGGAGAGAGGCCTTCATTGTAGGAGATGTGATTAGTGAATTGATCTTCATCTGGTGTACCATCTGCAGCATGTATACCAATACCAAAACATTATTTTTGTGTCTTTTTGGGGCATTGTGTTCTAACTGATTGACTGAGCCTATTATGTTTCAGGCATGGAGGGGGAGGGAATCAATCTTTGTCTTCATGATTTGTCAACTATATTTTCCCACCAGATCAGCACAGTGTGCTGTGAGACTTCAAGTGTGGAAATACAAAGAACTCATTCAGAGAGGAGGATGACCACTGGATCTCTGCTTGCTTAATTGTTCTGGCCTGATCACTTTCTGTTCTGGAAAGATCACACGGTCTCTTCCAGTGTAAGATGGCCAGGAGATTTACCAGTCCTCCAAGTAGGACAGGTCATTCTTACTCACTTGCACACCAAGAAAGTCACCCTTTGGTCATCGTTGTCCTTATTATGTGTTGAATTTGAACCCTGGTCTTCCAGAGTTCTAGTCTAACCCTCAAACCATTGTATCATGCTGACCTTTGATGTTGTGAGAGTGAGTTGTACCTCCAGTTTTGATGTGGGAAGAAGGTGATCTTCAGCTGTCAGTAGTTTGGGATATGCTTGGGCCATGTTGGCCATGGGATTGTGGAAATGCTGGCCAAAAATTACAGAGGGTGCCAAGTTAAGGAAGGCAAGTTCTAACAGTAGGAGCAATTGTATGAAAAGTAAGTAGAACCAACTGTCTGCTAGCTGGTAAAGATTTCATTCTTCCTTTTAGACTAAATTTTGAGAGAAATGTATTTTGTGTATGTGTAATGACTTCTCCTTGGTCTGTTTTGGCAGTCCTGACCCTGCCAGGCCACCCTTTTTCTGGGGATGGGAATGGGTGAATGGCCTTTCCTGGAAGCATCCAGTAGGGGCAATTAACCTGTGCCAACTAACATTTAAAGCCCCTAAATGTTTGTCAACATCAGAAGTGGGCTTTTGGCTATGCCTCCAATCTCTCTTCTCTCCCCCAATCCCCAATTTCTGGTGTTTCTGTTCATGCAGTTTCAGAAGGGGCACAAAAATGGCCCTGGAACCCAGCAAAGTTGGCTCCCTTCCCCAATATAGCAATCCCAGCATTGGATGCATTGAGTGCTTTTGGGCATGGTTGCAAAGTGGTCTTCCTTAATAAACTGGTTAATGTTGCTTGGCTAAGATTTATTCCTTAGTTTGGAAAAGTTACATTTTTGGACTACATGCAGGGGTAGCTGTGTTGGCCATTTGGCAAATTCAAACAAAAATCCACCAAACAGTGATACCTTTATTGGCCAATTTTTGGACTACAGCTTGCAGAATTTCCTTGGCAGGGAACTTAAGTGAATTGTTATTCTGATGGATTTGTATGCTGCCTTTCTTTTTATACAGACTCCTTGAGTGGCATATATACAATTAAAATAGAGATCATTTTATGAATACTTAAAATATAAGAGGCAACTCAAGAGATGAAAATTAAATTGGTATTATAGAATAAAAAGTGGCCCAATTGCTCTTCTTTAATGGTTCTCCCATTGTGGGGCCTATCTTCCTTCCTGTAGTGAGGACAGACCTGATTGTGTTTATTTTCTCTACTCAAAAATTGCCCCGAAGAAAGATAGCAATACTCAGAATTATGCCCCATAGAATTCAGTCTCCATATTGTTTCCTTTTCTAGTACCCCGAAATAAAACGGCTTCAGAATTTACCACTCTTCGATAAAAGCTCTCAAGTGCTCATCTGAAGTGCCCTTGTGAAGCAGCAACATGTCTGTCCTGGGCTCTTGAAAGCAGGAGGAATGGGGCTGGTTTAATGACCTACTCCCATCCTATTTCCTTCGTGAAACTTTGGATGGTTCTCCCTCATCCCTACACTTTAGCTCTGGCACAACTGCATAAGAAAATGGGAGGAACTTGAGAAAAATCCTTTGACAAACCAGGTGCTGGATACCCAGCCTTCCTTTGCTCTTCCCTTGCTTTACGATGGATGCTCTGGTGCAGACTGAGAGTGCATTAATTTTGCCCTTTCCCTTCAGTGATGATGCTTCTAATGTACTATAGCCATAACGTCAATGAACTGCAAGACTGTGATAATGCTAACAGATGGAGGTTATTCAGGGACCTGGAAGAGAAGCTGACATTTTGGTCATCTCACACTCTGCCCTTCCTCATTCGAAGCATACATACCTCTCATTCTGGATAAAACATTCCTCCTGTTTCTCGCTATTCCCCCAGTGCATCCACGTTTCTTCAAAATCCACTCTTAATTTTGTGCCATTATTGTTCTCTGGGAACAGAGCATAGTGTGTGAGGATAGAAACACAGAGGCAATAGATGTCTCTGCAGAGTATTAGGAGAAAAAGAAATACAAATCATGTCAGAAGTTACAAATTTAGGGGGTGAAGCAAGTTGTGGCGTTGTGAGTTTGGTCGTCCCGATTTCCCTCTTCTGGGTGGACCTTTCACCATGATTTGCCTAAAATGACACCAATGTGTTTCTGGGGACTTAAGAATAATAATGGCTCCTAGTTCCTCTTGATAATTCATCTGCATTGAGTGGGATCAGAGATCATTGCTTGGTAAGCAAGTGGGCTGTTAGTGAGCAGGGATTGTTGTTCTCTTTGTTGTTTGTTTGGTCCTTCAAGTCAGCTCCATCTTATGAAAACCCTGTCATTCATAGGTAGACTGTACAGATACGTCATAAAACACCAAAGTCAGGATCATCCATGCCGTAGAGTTCACAATTTCTGTGTTTGGTTGAGAAAGCTAGACAGTGAAGAAAGCTGATAGGAAGAAAATCAGCTGAGATGTGGTACTGGAGAAGAGTCTGTGGACACTGTGGAGTGCTAAAAAGACAAATAAATGGCTCTCTGAGTAAATCAAGCCTGAACCGTCCCTAGAATCCAAGATGACTAAACTGAGACTATTGCACATGAGAAGACATGGCTCATTGGAAAACATGATAATGTTTGGTAAAATGAAATGAAGTAAGGAAAGAAGAAGACCACAGGGCAGGTGAATTGACTCAAGGAAGCCACAGCCCTGAGTTTGCAGGACCTGAACAGGGCTGCTGATGACCGGTGGTCTTGGTGGTCTCTCATTCCTAGGGTCACCATACGTTGAAGCCTCCTTGACAGCAAATAACAATAAGTCATTCATAAGGTTCTCTTGGCAAGATGAGTTAAGAAGAAGTTTGGCAAACGTGACTCATGCTCATGCTGCCAACTTCCTTTCTTTCAGTTAGTCTCAAAGGTGTTACAATATCTCTCTACATACTGCTTCTACAGACTAACATGGCTATGTCTTTGAATTTGACCAAGCTGACCCGATGGGTTTTCATGGTCTTCTGAAGTCCTAATCCAACAGTTAAACCACAACATCATGCTGGCTTACAATGAGTGGGATGGGGAAGGAAATTTGCAGTCTAAATGAATTTGCAACTTAGAAATTGGAGGTCTGAGTCCTGTGTGCAGAAACAAATAGGTGTGAACTGTATGGGATTGTTTTCCTATGGATGATAGTTGTTCTTTCCTATGGGTTATAGCTCTTACCAAGTGGAAGTTCTTCATACTGTTTATGTGGAATCTCTTTTCCTGTAATTTGCATCCATTGCTCCATGTCCTTTTCTCTGGAGCAGCAGAAAACAAGCTTCCTCCATCCTCAGTATAATATCCCATCTAACATGGAAGTCCCCTTCTTGTTTTGAAAAATGCCCTTTTAAAATAGTAAATCTCTGCCCACCCCTGCAACCTATTTAAAAGGTGAATTACTGCACCTAGAGGCTTCCAGAAGCAGATCGCCCTTCTTTTATCCAGAGAAAGTATATTGGGGTCAGGGGAAGAGCGGATCGAGGGCCACAAAATCAGCAGTGGGGGCTGGCAGTGGCCCCAGGACCACACTTTGGTTGCCCCTGGCTTCCCTCAGAAGTGTGGAGATTTCTCCCAGCTCTTCTTTTGGGTTTTGTGTCTGAGAGAGAGAGAACCAGTTTGGAAATGAAACGATGCTTTAGCCAGCCTGTTGAAAATGTGTCCATTAAGCAGCTTGTGCATTAAGCCTGGGCCTTTATTCATGGCATGTAATGTGATTCATTTGCCCTTTTGCTCCTCTGCTGAGAAGCCAGCCAGCCTTGTATGCATGGCTGAACATGGGCTGCAGAGAGAGATCTCTGTTCCCTCAGAGAAAGAGAGGAAAGTTTCCTCTATCAAGAGCCGCGGAGCCAGACGGACGTAAGATCTGGAACTATGTGGGTTAAGGGAAGCTTAACTGGCTTGGAGTTTGCTGTGCAGACCAAACAGTTGTGTAACACGTTGCTCTTCCTCTATCCGTCACTTCATTATGATGGGGAAGATGTATGGCACAGCTATTACATTATACAGGCTGAGTCTTCCTTATCCAGAATCCCAAAATACTCCAAAAAGTAAAACTTTTTTCATGGGTGGCTGAGATAGTGACACCTTTGCTATATGATGGTTCAATGTACACCCTTTGTTTCGTGGACAAAATTATTTTAATATTTTGTATATACAGTAGGGTTTGGTTCCAGGACCCCCCGTGGATAGCAAAAATCTGTGAATGCTCAAGCCGCATTAAATACAGTGGCATAGTAACATGGTGTCCCTTATGTAAAATGGCAAAATCAAGGATTGCTTTTTGAATTTATTTATTTTTTTGTAAAAAAAAATATTTTCAAGTCATGGGTGGTTGAATCCATGGATAAGGAATCCTTGGATACAGAAGGTCAACTGTAATTACCTTCGGGGTATGTGTGTATATGGCATATATGAAACATACAAACAAATTGTGCTTAGACTTGGGTTCCATTATGTAAGTATATACAAATACAGGTATTCCAATATCCAGAAAAAATCCAAAATCCAGAACTCTTCTGGTCCCAAGCATTTCAGGTAAGAGAGACTCAACCTGTAGTTGGCTACCATTCTCTTTTAAATATTAACAAGAAAACCTGATAAATGTTTCATCTGACTTGACAATTAATTTTAAGTCCCAAGGACGTGTGCAAATCACATTAGTGCATCTTAATGGAAAACAATTAGTTCCCCCCCCCCAACCCTATAATGTCTCTTCAAAATCATTTTAATCATCATTGTGTGTTTATCTGAATTTTTAAAACTTCAAGATACAAGGCTACCTACTTGTGTCTGAATTGTCTCTCTGCTGGTAAATGTTGGTAAATTCCAGTGTAATGTACAGTGTATGCTGGGACTTGCAGTTAACATACAAGCGAGCAATTTAGAGATTCTTAGTGTATGACAAAAAGCTGAATATTGGCTTTTCCAGATAATCGGAGCAAAGTGCAGTTTGGAAATAGCCACAGTTACGACTGAAAAGGTTTTGTATATTCCTGGTGCAACCATTCTCCCTTTCTGACACAAACGAATACAGCTCCTTAAGGCTGCTTTCATGTTCTGCTTTCACAATTTAGGCGTCTGTTGTTTTATAATTGAATGCATTGGTCTCATGTTGCCTTCCAGTTATGGGAAGCAAGCAGATAACATCTATTTGTCAGGGTCCCCCCCCCCCCCCCCCGTTTATCTGCACATGTATCTATTTAAAAAGAAAAGGCATTAAAAGAATGAAGCGAGGAGGGGAGGAATGGTAAGATAAAATTATATTTCCTCTGCTTCCCCAATAGCAGTAATAATCATAATGCTTAGTATTTTTAGAGCATTGATTAAAATAGTTCATGGCCAGCCACAAATGTTTACTGCTGTAGTTAGTTGTCAGTTGCATTTTTCCTTCCAGCGCAACCAGATTCTGCCACCAGAATTCATTGTTGTTATTCCTCCTACCTTTTGGACGGATAGAGATAAAGGGATGAGGTGCATCCAGATTTTATCCCAGATGGGAGCAGAAGGTAGATTGGGACTGAAGGGCAGATTCCCATGTTTTGGGGGCTGCTAATTATCTAAAGATATGTTCTTGTTTTATGCCTTTAAGTCAACTCTGATTATAGTGACCCCGCCATAGGGTTTTAGTGATTGCCGGTGTGGCATAGTGGTTTGAGCGTTGGACTACAACTTTGGAAAGCAGTTGGCCATGAAATCCACTTGTTGACCTTGGGAAAGTCACATGCTCTCAGCCTCAGAGAAAGGCAATGGCAAACTGCCTCTGAACAAATCTTGCCAAGAAAAACCCATGATAGGTTTGCATTAGGATTGCCATAAGTTGGAAACAACTTGAAGGCACACAACAACATCATCATAGGGTTTTTGGCTAGATGAGGTTTGCTTTTGCATTCCTCTGAGGCCGAGAGAGTAGGACTTGCACAAGGTCACCCACTGGGTCCCCTTGTTTGAGTTGGGCTTCAAACCTTGTCTAATCTGGGAGAAATAATGCAGTTTGACTCTGCTTTAACTGTCATGGCTCCATCCTGTGGAATCCTGGGATTTGTACTTTGTTGTGGCACTGGAGCTCTCTGTCAAGAAGAGAAGGCAAAATATCTTGCAAAACTACAAATCCCCAAATTCCACAGCATTGAGTTAAGGAAGTTAAATCAGTGTCAGACAGCATTATTTTTGCAATGCAGATTAGTCCAGCACTCAAGCCACTATTCCCTACTGTTTCTTGTTTTCTTGGCAAGATTTGTTCAGAGGAGGTTTGCCGTTGCCTTCCACTGAGGCTGAGAGACTGTGACTTGCCCAAGGCCAGCCAGAGGATTTCCATGGCTGAACTTGAACCCTGATCTCCCAGAGTTCTAGTCCAATACTCAGACCACTACACCTGGCTGTTTCTTTTTTACAAAGGGTCTCCCATGCTCCTTTCTCCAACCATCAAGAAAAATGCTCAAGAGAAGACTGAGGCACTTGTGAGCCTGTTTCTGAAACCGATAACAAATTCCTGGGCTGGGAATTCCATAATTCATTATTTGTGATTTCTCACCTGAGCCACTGCTTTGCACCTGGTTCTGATGAGTGGATCTCAGGGTTTTAATTTTATTTGGTGTCGTTTTGTTTTAAGACATCCTTCAAGGATGAAGTCCGACCATCCCTTCCTTACAATACTCCAGTAAGGTAGGCTAGTGTTATTATCCCCATGTTATGAATTGAGCCAGGGTTAAGACTGGAAGAGATTCCTTATTCCACAATCAGAAATGGTCCAGTGGAGTTAGGAAACCTTTAGTTCATATGATGTTAAAGTATAGATGGGGAAGGACACACAGTCATAGACATTTTGATAATGATCAGCTTTCTAGATGGTAGAACTCTTTTTTTTCCTATGCACTGCAGACCTTCTGTTGTGTTAACAATCATTTGCTTTGCTTAGCTTTTGCAAGCTTGTGTTTTCTGCATCTTGGGAAGACCTGACTTGTTTTTCTCAGCATTCCTGTCAAATCCTACCCACCGCAAACCTCTTCGTAGTCCTACATTTACCATGTCGAGGTGGATGCCCAGGGACCACCAAGGGGCCACCAAAATCAACCAACCTGGGCTAGGGAGGTGGCTTTTCCTCTGAGAAAAAAAGGATATTTAAAGGAAAGATGAGCCAACAGCAGTGGCATAGGGATGAAAAGACTGCAGTAGTGTCAAGCGTGCAAGGAACAAATACAATCTCAGAATGCAACAGAGGCAGGGGAATGGCTCTGTAGAGGCTTCCACAGGAGGGCCTGCAGCCTGTTCTTCGTTTAATATGTATATATATATATACATTGATTAATTTCATGCACATCATTGTTGCTCCCCAGCTGCCCTCTCTTTGCTTCATAGCATTTTGCTTCTTCAGAGTTTCTTCTGGACTTGGCATCATGGAATTAGAGTTGGAAGGGATCGCAAAGGCTATCTAATCTAACCCCTTGCCATGCAGAAAACACCTGTAAGAGAAGGCCACCCAACCTCCATTTAAAAATCTCCAGCAAAGAAGAGTGACTCACCTTTCAAAGGAGTCCATTCCACTGCCAGATTGCTGTTATTGTCATGAGGTTCTTCCTAAAGTTTAGCGTGAATCTCCTTTCTTGTAATTGAAATCCACTCCTTTGGCTCAGTGGTTCCCAAACTTTGGTCCTCCAGATGTTTTGGACTTCAGCTCCCAGAACTCTTGACTGTTGACCAAGCTGACTGAGGCTTCTGAGGGGTGAAGTCCAAAACACCTGGAAGACTAAAGTTTGGGAACCACTGCAGTTTAGCTCCTACCCTCCGGAGCCATAGAAAACAAGCTTGCTTTATCAGTCAACATTAGTGCTACTCAAAGTGATGGTCCTTGGACCTGTGCTGGTCCCTGGTCCATTGGCTACTGCTCCCTAGTGAGTCTCCAGTAAAAGAAATAAACAGTTGTATTAAGTGGGTACAAATTTGGTACCAGTCCTTGGCACATTAGAGGGGAAAACCCTAACAGCAGGTAGCTTCAGAAGCATTGTTCTCCATGACAACCCTTCAGATATTTAAAGATGTCTTCTATCACCTCTTGATCTTCTTCAGGCTAAGAATACCCAGTTTCCTTAACAGTCCCTCATAGGGCTTCGTTTCCAGGCTTTTGCTCTGTATTTGTCTTGCAGAAGCATGGAAAAATCAATGGAATAGGAAGGATTAAGTGCCTCACTTGCTGTTTCCGTGTTCAGAATTGTCCCTTTCAGAAAAAGCTTTAGGGATGAAGAAGATTCTTTCCACTCAGTACAGTTTCTCATATTGGAGTGGGCAAAGTTCAACCATGTGTGGACCCCCAAGGCCAAAGGAAAAAAATGCTCCAAAATGGGGCATGCATAGATACATAGATAGATAGGGGTTGTGGAGGGCATTTCCACCATGTTTGGAGCCTACCTGGATCCTCCAGTGGTCAAAATGAAATTTTGCACAATTTTTCAAAAGACTTTGTTTTGCCCCAAAATACCCTCTGTGTATCCAAGAAGGCCCAAAATATGCCTCCATGGGTGCATTTGGGTGCAAAAACCTTGCTGTTGTTTTGTGGGAGCAGGTACTTTAGGGGAGACTATGACCCCCGAAGTTCTCCTAGAGGGCTACTGTAGCCCCCTAGCCTTCCATAGTTTCCCATCCATCCACCCACTTCAGCATATGCAGAGCGGTCCCTTTGTGTACACAAGGGACACTCAACACCTTCCCAGTTTGTCCCATCCGAGTGTAATCCACACGTTTATCACCCATGATGGTGACACATGCACACAGGTTGAACTCTTAATTCTGACCAAGGGTTGCCTTGCTGGGAAGAATTCTGTATTGTGTGGCTCAACCCTTGCAGCAGTTTCCAGGGTTGTGTGTGTGTGTGTTTGTATGCAATAAAGAAAGGCTGAGAAAGCTTTGAAGAGCAAACATCTCTTGGGAATCTCTCCTGCACCAAACAACCCCCCTTGTTTTCAACGCTAGTGCAGGCAGCCACGGTCTCCGATTGTCTCTTGGCACAAACTGACAGGCGTCAACAACAACCAGAAGAGCTCCACACACAATGCAGTGTTTGCAGCAGCAGGTCTCATTGTGTGCTGTATTTTCCTCTCTCCCTGCCTAAGAGGAAGAGTGAAGTTCATTTCCCATGTATGCCTTCATTATGCTAAACTTCTCCACCCTGTCCCACCCCTCCTGCGTTAATTTTTATAAGCCACACATTTTCAGAAAGACATTTTCTTTCTCCAGTTTTTGTCCCTGCCGACCACGCCTCTGTTTTCGGCAAAGAGAGCCGGGGGAGGCTCTTCCTACTACCAAAAGGATGCAAGGGGTTGTAATTTACAAGGCAGCATGCAAATGCCAAATTATTAGGCAGAACTGCTGCTGGTTTAGAAGGCAGCTAATGCGACCAGCGTGCCAAGTGGCAGGAGAGTGTTTTCTACAGATGGAATAGCTGGAAATATTGGAGGCGATCCAAAGGTTTAATCAAATTCAACCAGTTTTCTCAACTGCAGAATTCTCTCGGGGATGAGAGTTGAAATAGTGGACTGTTCCATTGCTTTTAGAACTGAAAGGGGGAGGTTTCGACGGAGGAGATGAAAATAAAACTGGTTCCCTTTGTGCTCGCCATATACCTGAATCTTCACATGCCGTTTACCCTGTATTACAGGTGTGCCCAGGTGAATGCATGGTCGATGAATCGGATGCATAAGCAAAGAGAGATATTGGATGCATAGAAAGACCTCACAATATTTTCCTTTTCATTAAAGGAGTCATAATGGAAAAGGGGGAAGGGCTGGTTCTCAAACTACCAGTGCAAGAAGCAAGAGTACAGTAGAAGCTTTGATTTCACTCTGGATTGATTTCATTAAAATCCATGATGACCGGGGGAGGGAGGAAAGCTCAGCGCCTGCTAATTGGCTTGAAAATGTCATCGGTCAGACAAGTGTGCAGCTAGGAATCAGTATTGCACTGCTTATATGATGCAGAGGAGATTTAAAAAATTGTCTCATAATTAAATGAGATGAAGTTACTTTGTTGCAGGATGCATTTCCAAAAACTGACCCTGTTGTCCCACAAAACTTATAAAAATACAGCCTTTGTCATGTTGAAGCCAGAATCTGGTGATGCACACTGCTGGATCCCAATGCTTTCCCCAGATTTGGTAATCTCTTGTCCCTCCTGAAGACCCCTGGACACCCTCAAGGGCTGCTCTGTGGGGCTGCAGACCTCTTTGGAGTAGGTTTTTGGTGTCCCAGAGGACTGCCAAGAAAAGAGGAAGGGAAGTCTTGATTCTCCTGGAGCTGGGTACCAAAATGCACCTTTACGTCTTGGTCTAAATGAGGAGTAGATAATTATTTATGGCCATAGACCAATTTAGGTCTGTAAGTGAATTATGGATTGCCCCAAGCTGTCCCTGGGGTTTCCTGGCCAAAACCTGAGATAGAAGGACAGCCCCAATGATATCATTAAGTGCTATCCATTAAGTGTGTGTTATGTGCCTTCAAGTCATTTCCAATTTATGGCGACCCTAAGGTGAACCTATCATGGAGTTTTCTTGGCAAGATTTATTCAGAGAGATTTGCCATTGCCTGTCCCTGAGGCTGAGATAGTGTGACTTGCCCAAGATCAACCAGTAGGTTTTATGGCCAAGCTGAGAATCGAACCCCGGTCTCCAGAGTCATAGTCCAAGGCTCAAACCACTATGCTACACTGGCTCTCATCCATTAAGTACCAACCACAATTGTTCACTGCTTGTCATTCAGACACACACATACAGAGACCCGAACCTATTTTCTTGTCTGGAAGTTAAGGCAGAAATCTTCCCTGAGGGGCTGTTCCGAAATCATGATGAAATGAGGGAATTATTCCATCTCATGTGAAATCGAAAGGTTTCACGGCTGGTATCCACAGTTTTCTGTGGGATTTTCAGGCTGTGAGGTCACATTATGGATTCTTTCAGAATGCGGCCACACAGCCCAAAAAGCCCACAGAAAACTATTCCTTTTCACTTACTTAGGGAGATGGGATAAGGAACATTTAATATAAGCTCCTTGCTTCTAGACATGGATGCAGAGCAGAAGGTAAATCCTGGCACCACAAGAACTGGGAGGGAAAGAGGACACTAACTAACTAAATACATAGGCTCCCTGAATTTATTGCCGCAATAAATCAAATATGTCTTACAGACCAAAGTGCTGCTCTATTAGCTGAGCTGGAGCATTGCTCACAGCCGTTTCCTCTCATTCAGAGCTAAGCCCAGCAAAACTGGAGAATTGGTACCTTTGTCTTCTGCTTGGAAGTGATGCATGAAAACGGGAAACTGAGATCTGACAACTCTAATGTGAATTCACTTATGCTGTAAAATCACCTACCCCAAAATATTTCCTGGCTTTCAACCTATGGATGCAAACTCAAGAAGGCTTCCTACTTAAAACAGAATGTGAGTAAGAAAAGAAAGACTGAAAGATACTGTGAGACAAACCAAAAGAGGCATTCATTCAGCCTATACGCAAATCCAAAATCTGCTTCAGGGCCAAAATACATGACTGAAGTCAACTTTACTTTGCTTAACAGAACTTCAGACCTAGAGTCCAGCTGTGATGAAATTTGCAGCTTTGCCAGTTTCGAAAGGGCTCACCATTACAGATGCTGTTGATATTTTTGTAATGTTAAGCAGTATAAGGAGTTGGCTTGTAGTTGGCTTAAAAGGTGAATTGTTGCACCCAGAAGTTTCTTGGCAAAATAGGAATCTGTTGGGGGATTCTGTAGGTTGTCAAGGACCACAAAAGCATCCTCAGAGGGTTGTATAGGGCTATACTTTGCCCACCCCTTCTTTAATGGGGGCTTCCCATATTTAGTGTCTGAGATGACTTATATATGGGATGGCTCTGAGGAAGGGTTGGAGGGAGCAAGGAAAGCCTTTCTTCAGTTTGACCACAGAAACTAAAACCCCTTCTGTGTTTTTAGATCTTCCGAGGTCTGCCAGGTTGCTGATACTGCTGTTGGGGACTGACGATACACCTTAAACCATTCCTTTCTTTCTTTTGAATGGAAAGCTACCTTTCTTTGTTTGCTGCTCTGATGTTTCCCAGTTGCCCTTCTCCCTTTGAGTGCTGCAATGGCTTCCTACCTTTACACTCAAACTCCAAATTCTCCAAATTCCTGGTGGAATGAATGGAAGCTGGGTGGAGGGGTAAAAATGAGAAAGAGACGGCGGAAAGAAAAAATATATCTTTCTTCGATCTGTCAGCCGAGTTCCTGTCAATAGTGCAATTAAAATACTTGCAGGAGGAGGATGGGTCCAGGTCGGTAATTGGGGCCTGCAACGTGGGATGCTCAGCGATCTCCCAGATGGCAGAAAGGGAGATTCGGCACTGCCTCGGCTGCCAACCGTGGACTGCCAGCAAGCGGCGTGCGCCAGCTCCAAAGAGAGGTGGATGCTGACAGCTCCGTGTTCACAGTAGGGATGTAAATCTTTGCTTGTTTTGTTCTTTCATGGTAGAACAAATAGCATCAAAAGTTTTCTCCCTACTGGGCAGGGAGAACAAGTGTTCTTGCACATCTTTTTCCCCATTACATTAAAAAAACAACACACCCTTTGTCCTGCAAAACACCTTGAAGGGATTATTTTTGCAAAAATAATAATTAAAAAATCTTACACTGTATATACTCATCTATAAGTCTATAAATTTTAGTCAGAAAATGATCCAAAAAAATCTGATCCGACTTATCCATGGATCAATGTAAGTACTGTACTTTAACTCTCATAAAAATAGAAACCATCCCCTGGTGAAATAAAGGCAGGAGTGTAATCTGTCCTGGAAATACTGACCCCCCTCCTCTACCCCTTCGTCCATCCTTCAGTGTGAATACAAACTATTGTACTCCTGCAATTCTGTAAGTTCTTTGGCATTGTCTTCCTTTGCTTCACCCTTTAGATCCTTTGTTACATGACCTTACATTTTACCCTTGACTTATCCATGGGTCATATCAAAATCCATAATTTTGGCCTCAAAACCTGCCCTCAATTTATACATGAGGCTGACTTATAGTCGAGTATATACGGTAGTTTGCACAAACCACCCTGCAACACGTTTGTGTCAAAAACAGTGTATGTTGCCCAAGATAAACTTTTTCAAACCAATTTTTCTTCCTTGCAAGAAAATTCTAAAATGTAAAATTTTAAAATATTGTGACAGATGACACATTCTCCCCCACCCCGATGTTTCAATGGGTCTGGCCACCTTTTCTTGTTGAGGATGAGGAAATGCGTGAGTGGGCTTTACATCTCTTATTTTCAATGAGTTTGCCTCAGACTGCACCAGGTCTTGAACGTTGTTCTGCAGCAAGGGCAAGATGCTTTCCAGTTTTGCTAGTGGTAATGGAAGCTGGTTGTGGAGTGATTTGTGGCTGTTGGGCGGAAAACACTAAAATCAATTGGCTAATAGTGTCTGCACAATTAGGGATGTAATACCATGCATGCTATTTATGGTGAGCAAATGCCATTCACAATGGCATC
This sequence comes from Phrynosoma blainvillii, assembly GCA_026167975.1. Lineage (NCBI taxonomy): Eukaryota > Metazoa > Chordata > Lepidosauria > Squamata > Phrynosomatidae > Phrynosoma > Phrynosoma blainvillii. The sequence continues at coordinate 2,326,118 of JANUYF010000009.1, forward strand.
CCATCAAATGGAAATCAATGGGATTTACTCTGTAAATAACACATGGCTTCAGGTCTGTTGTGCTCATCCAGTGATCAACTTTTGCTGGACTTGCCTCAAAGCACAATCCAAACAGTGATTTGGGATGAGGATCTTTTGCAGGGACTTACAAGAAGGTTGTGAAGATTTCTCAGTCTTTATTTTATTTATTTCTTTGCAGGTATTTTATGCCACTTAGAACCAGAAATTCCAAAGTAGTGTACATCAGTAAAACAAAATACAAAATGGCACACATTTCCATACACTCATTAAGTGTTCGATAAAATAGATGCGATGTTACGCTAAACAGGGAAGGCTTGCAGAAACAGGTATGATTTTAACATGCATATAAAACTAAGAATAGTTGGAGTGTGTTGAATTTTTAAAGGGAACGCATTTCACATAGTAGGTGCTACCACACTAAATGCCCTGCTCCAAATAGTTGAAGAAAGTTGACTTTGTTATTGAGTCTCCAAGACATTCATTAGGTCTTTGCCTCCCTGACCCATCAAAGTATTGTATGAAATCTGAGATTCTAAGACATGAACCCTGGGAATCCTTTCAGAAGTGAAGATACATGATGGTGGTAGATCATACAGCTGCAAAATATCCTACACCAGGGATAGGGAAAGTGTGGTCCTTCATGGCTGTTTTTGTGGGTCCTGACTCTCACAACTCTTTTTTCAGAGGCAAAATAGGCAACAACAAGATAAAATATTATTTTTCTTGAAAAGACTATGTTGGAAAATTCTGAAGAAAGGAGTGATTTTGTGGCAAGGATGGAATGGGGCAATGAAATTTAATTTAATTGTCAAAGCATTTTTTTTCCTTTGCAAATATTCTGTCTTATTTCTTTTTCCCTATTAAGCCTCAAATTCATTAAAAGTAGAATGGGGCTACAGAGGTAGCTTAAAAGATTCGGGTGGTCAGTCTTTGCCCATCTCCCATGGGGCCACCCACTCATATAAATCACCATGGGATGGTTATAGTCATCCTGTTAGCCAACATTATGTTTATTGGAAGGGAGGCAAGCTATAGATATGCCATTCAGATCAATGTGCACTTAATAGGCAGGAGCCTTTTCATTAACTTCTTTTTTTATTCTTTGCAAGTCTTTGGACACCCATAACGTCATGTCCTCCAGCCTCCAATGTTTTTGGGCTGTGCTTCTCCCAGCCCCGAATCCCCAGGCGACAGCATCTCCATGGCTCTTTCGTCCACCCCTTGCCCGTTTTTACCCCACCAGGGCTCTTTAAAAATGTGCTTCCCCTCACTTAAGACATTTTAATTAGAATACTGTGGTTGAAGGAAATGATTTCCCCAAATGAAGGCATATGTTCATCCAAGCACCCCGGGGAGCCACGCAATTATGCATACATAATTCTTCTCTTTGAATATTTTTCTCTTTCACTGCCTAATTTTTTCCCCTCTCCGTTCCGTTCATCTCTTCTTGTGTCCTTCTGAGATAAACAGAGAGGTCTTTTGCATTCAGGGCCCTGTGCGCATCCCATACACAAAGGATCTGACCACTCTATCTGAAATCGCCAGCTTTCCCCTCGGGAGGTAAAAGGACAAGAGCAGACAGGCAACTAGATCGACTCACTTCGTCCTTCTAGTTTGAGACGGATGATGTTTCAGCCATTTTTAAACAGCTGTTTTGCTAGAAGGGCAGCCTTTAGCCGGAACAGGTTTTCCTCCACCACTGAGGCTGGAGATAAATGCTCTTGAGTAAACAAAAATCAGGGACATCTGTGTGATTTCCGGTTTTCTTATAGTGGAAGCCATGGGTGTTGGTAGTGGTGAGGTCCATCAGAGGATGAACAGTTGTCATTGAGTGTGGTGTCCTTCTGGACCTCTTGACCAGGTTGGGCTCAGGACGCTCAGTGACAGGGTGGCTTCAGTGGTCTCCAGAAGGCCAATTCTAGATGGTGATGCTGCTGCTGATGTCTGTTCCATCCCACATCCTTTGGCTTACAGCAAGGTTGGGAATTGCATTGTCCTCTAGAACATAGGGGCAACTGTGGGAGGTTAGAGGATCACGTTAGCCCTCCAGGGCCACTCAAACACTCTTGTAAAAACAAATCTCTCTCTTTTTTGCCCCCAGATGTTCCCAAACACCCTCTGGGGACATTTCCACCATGTTGTCAGTTTTCACAAAGTTTACAGGGCCTCCAGTCAATATATCCCCTCCCCGCCCTGGAGATGCCCTTTTTTAGCAATAGGAAGAGATCTGCTTGTTGCATTTTTTTAAAAGCAACTCTCTTGGGCATAGAGAACATTTGGGGGCATTTTGAGGAATACCTTATATCCCATCCTATAGCCAAAGATTTGAGGGCGGGCTGCAAGTAATAAAGCAGCATTTCTACCACTGAAATCCAATTTAGAACAATTTAAAACAATTAAAAGCAATCTGAAGCAATCTAATGAGGCCGAGATCAGGGCCAGTTGGGTCTCATGGGGAGTCATTCAACCCTTGGGGTGCCACAGCAGAGAAGTCCTTCTCCCTTGTCCATACACAGAGTTATGCTCCCATTGGTGAGACAAAGAGGGCAGGTTCCTCTACCAGAGCTCAGAGGCCAAGCAGGTTGATATAGGGAGATGTGCTCCTTCAAATATGTAGGTCTCCAAGCTGTAGAGAGCTGTTATCACAAAGTCACATCTGGTCTGACAAATTTAATAGGGGGTTTTTTTGTGTGTGGAAGTAACAGAAACGCCTGGCAAAGCTATTTATCAGAGGTGAAATGGTCATAGTGAGTGTGAGGCCTACTGCATGCCAATGGGAGCTGAGGTCCCTTTCCTTCCATGTTCTTCACAATTGCATGCCACAGTGGTGGAGTTTTATTTAATGAAGCAAGGACATGCTTCTTCCTCCCACACTTTTGGTATAATGTACCAACAGTGTGGGAAGCGTCCCACACAGTCAGGCCGTTAGGTTGTATCCCTACGTATCCCTGTGTAAACAGCAGTTGCATTCTGGTGTGCCTCACACTCAGTTGTGACTGTTGAAGCAAAATGAGGGAGAAGGGAGGACAGTGGGTTGGGTATCAGAGACCAGTGGCTTGTAACACAGAAGTGGGATTTTTAAAAAAAGTAACTTAAAAGGCAAATATTTCAGTTACTTTTGAGAAATGGACATGTAGAAATTTAGTTGTTAAAACTAAACAGGAACAGAAACTAATGACTCCCAGGGCCCTTGTGATATGTAACTGAGCTCCAACACAGACTGATCACCTCCAGTTCCTGGCTCAGCTACCTGCGTGGTTGGCAATGGTCCTGAAGTCTACCTGTTGGATGAAGAAGGTGAAGAAAAAAGCAAGGATGATGGGCTCCAGCTGGAGCTGGAGAAGGCTGGTAATCCTGCCATGGCACTGTTTGAGGCAGAACCCAGTCCATACCAGACAACAGTTGCAGTTCAGGAGGCAGAAGTAGAAGGACTTCACCATCTCGAGTGATGTAAATTAAAGTGCTGGGAGCAAAAGGTCAGGCAAAGCCCTGCTCCACTTTAAATACAGGGTGCTGAGCTAATGATGCCAGCTGGGCTGGTTAACTGCTGACTCCAAATTAGCTCAGCCCAGGCCACCCATTGCTGTAGAACAGTTCCTAAATTTCCATGCAATCCTGCCTAACTTCTCTAGCTTCCTGGATCTCTGGTTATGAACTTTCGGAGTTTCTGGCAATTCCCCTCTTGAGTTTTGGACTCTGCTCAGGAGAGCTTTCTCCCTTTGAACCTTGGACTGTCCAGGCCACACTTCTGTTTGTAGCAGCACCATTTGAGCCTGGGCTTTCCTTACCAGTAATTGTGCACTATAGATGGGCACTCTCTTGTGGCTCTCATGTCACTGGGCCAGTGATTCCACTCCTGGATTTAGTATGAACTTTAAAGACACTATCCATGGTTCTGAATCTATTCTGAACCTTTCAAGTTGGAAACAGCCTTTTACTAGACCACATGCTGCGACAGCTTAATTCAAATGTCTGAATTCCAATCAGGTCTATCTTCCTTAATTTCTGATCTCAAGCCATAACAAGCCTTGAGGTACAGAACGAGACGTGGGACAACACTAGAACGTAAATGATGAAATACAGAATGTTTCGTTCCAAGGCTGTTAGCCCCCACTGAAGAATGGTGAAGCTGAATGTCTGTGACTGCAGGCCACTTCCAGCTTCACAGTTTGTTCTTTCTGCTGCGACAGAGAGCCTCTTTACATGTAATTTACTTGTCTTTGTGGTTCAGTTGAAATTATATTTTGTCTGTGTCAGGTTGAACTCTTGTTGTAGCTCACAGGTCAGGTAAAAAGCTATCCCTGAGATGGTGATAAGGCAGGCAAGGCATCACCATGTGAGCCTCGGGACTAGCCTGGCCTTTCCCTACCAGTACTTCTGAACTTCCCCATATGATGCCCTTTATGGGTACTGGGCTACAAAATGGCTATCCTTCCCAGCTAGCATAGCCCAATAGACAGTGATCTACATCATCTTTTACCTCTGTGTCACAGGTGCAGGCTTTCTTTTTTAAACAGGGCTTTAATAGATAATATTCTCAGGCACCATGGTCAGCTTGGTTGGGAACCAAAGTGCTAGTAAATGACCACTTTATTTTTTGTACAGTAGCCTAAGAAATACAAGTTTTATATTTATGTGTAATAGTAGAAGCCTACCACTGTTGTTGCTACTGTAGTTTTGTGTGTGTGTTTTTTACAGATTTTGTAAGTCACCTCTGTCATTGAACAGCTACACTGATGATGGAAATTTTATTTTTACAAACCTCTTTCTTCCATTTCTTAATCTGAACCTTTGGATTCTAGAGTCGACATTTTTAAGTTCACTTACCTTTCTCTCTCTCTAAGAGCTGATCTAAAGTAGAATAGACTTCCTTGGAGGGTGGTGGGCTCTCCATTTTAGAGGTTTTTAAACTTGGAAGGGCATATTTCCAGAGGGCCTTAGTTTTACATTCCTGCATGGAAAGTGTTGGACTAATGGCCCTTGTGGTCTCTTCCTACTCTAAGATTTTGTGATTCTATAATTATACATACATTTTAATTTCATTTTTGATGGGTTTGTTGATTTATGGTATAGTAGCAAGTAATCAGGCAGTATTTTCCAGCATCTTCCTACAGTTCTGGTGTTCAGCCATTTGTCTTTGTAAACTTACATTTAACTAGAGGTGTAAATCTTTTCTTATTTAATTCAAAAATGTCCTCCCTGCTGGCTGAGATTATGGAAGTTTTGCACATTTTTTTGATTTTGGGCAAAAACTACTTTGGTGCTTAAAAAAAAAAGGTTTAGCACAGAACACCGTATCTTTTGCACAAAAGACATTATTTGTGAAAACTATGCAAAGTTATTATTTGCACGTTTTTGTGCAAATGAATTTTTCACGTAAAATGGGAGAGATCTCACAGTACTTTGCCTTTTTTCCGTGGGCTGTCCTAGTGTGTTGAGATACCATTTCTCAACAAGGGCAAAAGAAAACCCTAAGTAGTCTTTGCTTGCTGGCTATTGCCAGGATGCAAGTCTCCCTGTGTTGCAGAATTGTGTAGCAGCAAAGTCTCAATTCCCTTCTCCACAATCTACTCCAGGTGCCAGAAAGGAGCTTGGGCTTTGCAATTATTACAACATTTGATCTCATCCTTGCACCCCTGCAGAATCCATGTGGCCTTTTGCACCTCACTCTTTTTCTCTCAGAGTAGCAAAACTGTAACTGCTTCTGTGTGGTCCAAAAGAAAAGATTCTGCTCTACTTCCATCTAAAAGGACTCATTGTGTAGTGGCATAAAAAGAAGGTAATGAAAGCAGAACATTCTTAAAACACCTTTCTAAAGAGAAGAGCTAATACAGAACAGACAAGTAAAAGGTGAACACAACTCTGAGCTGCTCTACGGTATCGTTTGTGCGGCTGTGGACTTGTATGGAAATCTAGTATCCCACCTCTCAGGCTTTGTAAGTTGCTGCCCTCCGGCCTCATCGGTCCAGCAGACAACAATAAACCCTCACATTAATGGGAACAAGTTATGTTTTCTCTTCCTCCAGCCTCAGTGCAACTTGGGGAAACATATCAAGTGGATTAATTGTTGTGCTGAATGAAAACCATTGTGAGCCTGCATTTTTCACTAGTGCAATCGCTGCTTGCATTTTTGCACACTTACATATGACTTGCATTTAACTTTCCAATTGCCACTTGCATTTGTTATAGCAGCTTGTGTTATACAGGAGTCACACAGAGAAATGGTGATGAGGAGGACATAATTGGGAGCCCAGTGCTACATTGCTGGAGTTTATCCAGTTTCTGAAGTATGCCCATTTGGAGCAAAAGATCTGTTGCTACTTTGCATGTTATAAGCCTAACTCATTAACTCTTGCTAAATGTGCTGATGGAAGGATTATAGCTCATGACGTGTGGTAGAACACATACTTTACATGCAAAAGATCTCAGCTTCCTAGGTTGGACTGAGACATTTCTTCAGGATGATAAGAGGGATGGAGAACAAAACATTAGAAAGGTTAAAGGAGCCAGTATGTTCACAGGGACATGACTGCACTCTTTAGATACTTCAAGGGCTGTCACTCAGGAGAGGGTACAGGTTTGTTTTTCCTACCCAGAGGGAAGGACCAGGGCTAATGGTTTGAAGTTACAGGAAGGTACATTTTGATTGAACTTGAGAAGGAACTTGTTGATGTGATTTGGCAATGGAATCAATGGCTTAGAGATGTGTTGGGGTCTCTTTCTCTGGTTGTCTTTAGAAATAAGTTGGACAGCTCCCTGCTAGGGATGCTCTAGATGGAGTTCCTGCGTTGACTTGAGCCCCTTCCAATCCGTCATTCTTTTATTCTGTTCTGAGGTTTGAAGAGCCCTCTCCAGTGAGAAAGCACACAGTAATGAGCTAGATGCACCGAGTAGATCCAGGTTCAGCCTCTAGTGCCAGTGCGGACACTCGGAAATGTCCAAGGTACTTGACCAGGGAGATGGAATCCTTGTAGACCATAGTTGGCTTCCTCCATCCCACTGGTGAAGTTGAAAACCGAGTGGAAGAGATAATTCCCTCTTGTCCAACCACGTTTCATTTACAAGGAATATCAGCATGCTCTTCCATAAGCAAGTCAGGCAATGTAGACCATTGTTATCAGTCTGACAGTCATCAGCAACATCTAGTTTGGCGTGGATGGTCCCTTGGTCATCCCAGCTGAAGGAGTCTGGAAACTCTTGTGCAAAATATAACTTTTTCAAGCTGTGGAGACCACCCTCCCAGTTCATCTGGAGTCTATTTTGTTCTTTCAAAGGCTAGCATCTTATGCATCACTTCAGTCTGCATCCTATTCCATTGCCATAACCCACCTTTTCTTGCAATTTATTAGAAGCTTCAACCTGGTTTGGCTTATTTCAAATGGTATCACAAACTTTCAGGAAGGCCCATTTTCTCACACTCAACTTCCGTGTCCTAATTAGCTTTCATTCTCTTGGCACTATTTTTTAAAACAACAACAACAACAACAACAACAACATAATAGCCATTTTGTTTTTAAAGCATCATTTATGTTTTTGAAAATGAGTTCCCATTTGTTTGTAAGACTGTTATGGATACAGGCATCATTTATTCATATTTATAATTGAATCTTGCTTGTTAAAGTTTATTAGAAGTTGATTTCCTTGTAGATTAAGGTCTACACTTTATAGTGCTGCGCTCTTCTTTTCATCTAATCAAGCTTAAGAAGAAGCTGTTGATTTAGAAATCTAAATAGCTTGAAAAGTTTTTGAAAACTGAAACAGGTTAAAAATCTAATTTACTTTTCACCACTGATGCTAATAAATTACTTTTTCCACTTCGCTGCATTTGGAAAATGAATATTGGACTGGTTCTTCTCCTTTTTGATGCTTGTCAGCTTCTATACAGAACCACTTTGATGCACTAGGCTGTAATTTGGGTTTTGAAAGTGAAAGCATTATGGGGAAAGCAAGCAGGGACTGAGGCAGATTTCAGTGGTGCTTATTTTTGCCTTTAAAAACAAAGATTTGAAGCTGATGAGCAGCACAAATCACAACTGGAGCTGAGGAAAACTAGATGAGGTGGTAGCTGAAGTCTAGAGCTGGGGCTGAAGGTTGGTTGTGTGCCTTCAAGTCATTTCTGACTTATCGAGACCCTGAGGCAAGTCTGTCACAGGGGGCTGAGAGTGTGTGACTTGTCCAAGGTCACCCAGTGGGTTTCCATGGCCAAGTGGAAAACCAAAGCCTGGTCTCCAGAGTCATAGGGGCTGTACAGACTGGCCAAAAGGGATGGCCTGGGGGTGGAGTGAGGACATGGTGACCACATGCCTGCTGCCCCGACTCTGCCCCAATGCCGCCATCATGCCGCCCAAGCAACCAGATGGTGGGCATCGTCAGGGCGCTCCCTTGACATAGCGTTCGCACACACTGCATCAAAGGAGTGCCGAAAAGCCACCACTGCCATCATGGCAAGGGTGGCTTTTTGCCGTTCTTTTTAGAGAGGCAAACCACCGGATTGCAGCCATGGTGTGCGGTTGCCGCAGCCGCGATCCAGCAAGGAAAGGAGTGACAGGACGCCGCCCCTTAGGGGCCATCTGTTCAGCCCCATAGTCCACTGCTCAAACCACTACACCATGCTGTCTTGTCCCTTTTCTTCTTTGCAGCTCACCCTTTGTACCTGCTCCTCTGCCTCACCTTCCCTCGCCACCTTGGTCTCCTCCTAACTTGGTAGAAAAGCACCATCCTGATGCATTTGTATCTATAAAGATGTGCTAGTCTATTTTGGTCTACGACCGTATGATGATGATGATGATGATGATGATGATGAAGATATGTGCTAGTTACCTGGAAGGATTGGTTCTTCAATTCTACCTTGCAGAATCCTGGGATCTGTAGCTTGGTTGAAGGACTTAGAAGTGTCTGCTGGAGAACTCTAGTCGGCCCTCCCTATCCACGGATTCAAGTATTCACGACTTGAAAATATTTAAATATATATAAACATTCCAAAAAGCCAATCTTAATTTTGTCATTATATATAAGGGACATTGTCTTATTATCCCACTGTATCTAATAAGACTCAAGAGATCCACAGATTTTGGTATCCACAGGGAGTCCTGGAACCAAACCCCAGTGGATGCCAAGGGCCTACTATAATTCGCGGATGGTAGTAACAGAGAGGTACCAACCTGTTTTAATATGTATGATTTAGTTATGTAGAGAGAACTTGTAGCACCTTTGAGACTAGCTAAAGAAAGAAGTTGGCAGCATGAGCTTTCATAGACTTAAGGGGGGTTGCAGACTGCCAGAAATAGTGCAAATTGAGTCTACTTTTAGGGTTAGGGTTAGGGAATCATGGGAACTGTATTTTATTGTGGCACCAGAGCTCTCTGACAGAGAAGGCTCAGTGTCTCAGAAAAAAACACAATTCCCATGATTCCCTAGCACAAACCCTAACCCTTAAAGTGGACTCAATTTGCACTATTTCTGGCAGTCTGCAACCCCTATTAAGTCTACTTCCTCAGATGCATTCAGTAGACTGAAGTCTACGAAAGCTCATGCTGCCAACTTCTTTCCTTAGCAAGTCTCAAAGGTGCTGCAAGATCTTAGTACATAGTGATTCTACAGACTGACACAGCTATATCTATGAATTCTACCACTTGTGGGATTGAGATACTCTCCTGTGAAAAGGAAGGTCCCTGCATCCCAGCCGGCTGCCGTCTTAAACTGGGGCTGCGTCTGTCTTGGGCAGAAGCCAGTGATGCCCACGTTCCTTCCTTCCCCCTCCTGTCGGTGCTTCTGTCTCCGAACGGTCCCTTGCTGGATCCATGGGGATGTGAAGAGTGCAGAATGTGAAGCGATCAATTAGTGATTCCCCCATACGATGGTGAATACTCCAAAAAAGCAGGTGTTTGTGTGTGGGCGTACGTACAACAGAGTGTGCATTCTTTATGATAAAAATGTGGCATACGTGATCTTGTGTTTGTTCTCAAAACTTATGAACGAGGGGAAAAGAAAAACAGAGCTAATGTTGTTTCTGCAGGTCGGAACAATGCAGACGTCTTAACTTAAGAAACTGAATAGGCTCCCTCTAAATTGGTCAAGATTTTCTTATTATGCCCAATGCTCTATCTATATAAGGGTTTCTCATCCAGAATTCCCCAGAACCCTAGGGTTCCGTGAAATATAGATACAATATTTTTTTTAATGCAAGGATTTCCTGAAACCTAAAATTTATTTCAAGGGTTCCTCCAGGGTTTGAAAAACAAATGAAATCCTGAGATAGGCTGCTCTCTATAGTAGAGGAAGTTTATTTTCTGGAGTCCAAGATTAAGTTAAACTTTTTCTTCTAGATCGAATTCAGTCTCTTCCCCCCCCCCCCCCTTCCCAACTTCCTCCAGTTCTCTTCCCCTTGTGGTGTCATTTCAGGGCTTTGGGTATTATTAAATATTGACTTATTTATATGTTACAACCAATATATTTAAATGACTCAAGGCCATCAAACCGTACACATAGCTAGTCAATGTAGAAACATGTTCCCTTCAGCGATCCCCTGATTCAAACACCCACATTTACTTGGATTTGTTTGTTGCACCATCTGTTGTGCCTTGTCAGCAATTAGATCTTCGGAGCAGACGTTGCCTCTTGGTGTGTATATGTGTGTCTCTCTGTGTGTGTGTGTGTACGTATGTGTTGTAGACATTATACCCTACCGTGGGACTCAGTTCTTCAGCCCGTTGACCACGACTGTTTCGCACTATATACCTGGAACCGTGCAGCATGCTCCACCATATCTTGCACCCAAAAAGATTTCCATCCTACTGGACTAGGAATGTAAACCGTTGCTTCTTTCACTTCCAAGTCATTCCCAATTTATGGTGACCCTAAGGCGAATCTGTCATGGGGGGTTTCTTGGCAAGATTTGTTCAGAGGTGGTTGGCCTTTGCCTTCTTCTGAGGCTGAGAGAATGTGACTTGCCTTAGGTCACCCAGTGAGTTTCCATAGCCAAGCAAGGATTCAAACCCTGGTCTCCAGAATTGTTACCCAATGCTCAAACCACTACACCGCATTGGCTCTCCAAGCAGCCTTAACTATCTTGGCCAATGGTTTTGGGTTTTGGGAGCTGAAGTCCAAAACACCTGGAAGGCCAGGGTTTGGGAGTCACTGCTTTAACCTATTTGATGTGTATAAAATATGACCAGGAGGATATGTGCATTACATAGAAGCAGCACTCTATTTCTACTCCTTGCATCCTCTTATTCTGCAATTTCAGCACTGTGGCCAAAGGGGTCCAATTCTGTTCTTCTCTGGCCATAATATTAATAGGAATAAAGACTGAATCCTGATTTGTTTTTGTTTTTCATTAACAGAAACTGGTTCTGACTTCTAAACGGAATGATATGGCATGAGATACCTTTTTTTCCTCATTTTTCCAATTTACTCTCCAATGTAAAGGGATAATGTGGAAGTTTATTTCCAGCTATGGCAATATACACAAAGCCATAGTTGCTTGCAGAGGTTCCTGTGAAATTTAACATGGATTGACAATTCTTAGCATCATGCTTTTATTCCTCTCTTCTTCTCTCTCCCCCCCCTCCATTTTCTAAAATGGAAAGCTAAAGGATATTTGCAACAGCACAGAAACAAGTGTGCTATAGGCATATGTTTAACTCAGATGTACTATATGGAGATTAAATGCGGAATTTTCTGGGGAAAATGTTTGTTGTTATTAATGGATAGTGAGAAATCTGAATTGTATGATAACTAGGCTATGCCAGCATCACTTGAACCAAACTTGCTCTTTTTTAAATCACAATACTTTTTGATTGAAATCATTATAGTAACTAGTAGCAACACTACATGTAATCTTGAGATGGCATTACTGCCGCGTTCGACCGCTGCTTCGTCAGTTGCAACGCAATTGAAAACATTGGTGCAAAAGTGCTTTCGGTCTTAAGAAGACTCTTGCTGAATCAAACCAAAGACCTCTCTGGTCCAGAATTCTGTTCCTGAGGGACTAAGCAAAATCTGAGGTGCCTCTAAGGAGCAAATTAAGGCAATAATTTACTTATTTATTTACTTATATATTTATTTCATTTAACACACTTCCATGCATGTCCCTGACAGTAGGCATTCAGAAACATAAGACATTTGATTTTGGAAGGAATACAGGTGAGCTTCCCTTATCCAAAATGCTTGAGACCAGAAGTGCTTTGAATTTTGGATCCCACCCCCCCACCCCGATTTTGGAATATTTGCATAGATATAATGGGATAACTTGGATATGGGACCTAAGTCTGAACCTGAAACTCATTGATGTTTCATATACACATAGCCTGAAGTTAATTTTATGCACAATATTTGTAAATAGTTTGCGCATGAAACAAAGTGTGTGTACATTGAACCATCAGACGTACTGTGTTTTCACGTAATGCGTCAAGTTGTATGGGCACGGCGTCCGCATGTAGACGTAAAGGGGGTGACAAGGGTAGAAAGTTTGAGAAACGGTGTCCTAGTCCAACACATAAATCCCAGTTCCATGCTGGCTTGTCTCCCTTCCCCTATTTAAAAACTATATTGAGTCACCAATTTCATCTGCGTGGCTACAATTTGTAGCATTATTCTCCAGTTTTTTATTATCGCCTTGGCTGTTTAGGCATGGCCGGTCTTCTTCTGTGCTCTGTCTTGCATCTGTTGAGGGTTGTGTTTTATTTAATGGGGGGCTCAGCAAATAATTTTGTTGTATGGCCTTTTCCATGTAGTACAATGATACTTTTGTTGTACAGTGTAGTACAATGGACTGAATGCATCTGAGTAAGTAGACGTATGTCTATGAAAGCTCATGCTGCCAACTTCTTTCTTTAGTTAGACTCAAAGGCGCTACAAGCTCTCTCTGCATAATGGTATCTTTGTCACTATGGTTATGTCCAACACACACACACGCACACCCATCACTTTAGCCCTTCACTCCTCAGAGCATTTTCCTTGTATGTCTTCCATGGGATAAGATACAACCCACACACCATATTCAATAGGATTTTCATCAGCATTGCTTGGCAGTACAAGGACACTCACAGCAGAGATAAGCATTTATTTCTCCTCTATTCCAGGATGAAATTAATTTAGTAACAAGTGGTCCTTGTCCCAGGTCGTATAAAGTCTCTTTTGAAAGGCACTGCACATAGCAGTTCCTCACAACACTCTGAAGTTGTAGCTCTCCCTTCGACTTCGGGACTCAGAGAATGGCGGCCCCACAATGTCGCCTCTTCCTCGGTTATACAGCAACAGCACAAGGCTTCGTGAAAAGCAACAGACCCTTCAAGAACCACAACCAGGACTCTCAAAGCGTGGACTCGGCCGATTTTATTAAAACATGTCAGCCTCAGACTGGACATTAATGGATATATATGTATTCCCTGTGAGGTTGTCATCTGGACATTCAAGATAACACACTTGGTCCTCCATATTTGCGGCTTTGACTTGTGTGGATTTGATTATTCATGGATTGGATCTATCTGTTCTCTCGGTCCTCCAGCATGACTCTGTGGTCAGTCTCCGGAGGTTGACCATAGAGTCATGCTGGAGGACCTAGAGATTCCTAGAGAGAACACTTCTCTAGGGATTTGTAGGTCATCCAGCACGATTCTATGGTTGCTGGAGGTCCTAGAGATTCCTAAGCAGGTGTTCTTTCAGGTAAATAATAATAATAATAATAATGGCTTTTTATTTGCAGTTTTCCCACTTTCCTGGGGGTCCTGTGCCCCTAACCTCAGTGAATGTGGAGGACCCACTGTAGTGCCGTCATCCAATAAGGAGTTGCACTGAGCCTTATTTTTTATAGTAGATGTTGCTGGCCAGTCGTCAGGGTCCTGTTCCAGTTCACTTCAAGCAGACATCCTCCTCACAAGAAAGTTGCCATGTTGCTGAGTCAGACTCTGGACCCTTCCAGATCAATATTGTCCATTGATTCCATTGATCAGTATTGATGGGCAGCCACAGCTCAAAGGGTTTCAGGTAGGAGGCTTCCCTTAGTCCTACTAAGAGATCTCTTACTATTTCCCGAGGTTTCCCTACCCAAATATTAACCTAACTTCAACTTGCTTAGCTCCCAAAATCAGACAAGATCAGATGTGTTTTGTGCTGGTCTATGAAGCTTATCGCATTGTTAAATAAAGCGACTTACATGTTCCGGCTCAAAATTTAAATCGGTCGGCATCCTGATATTATCACAAGGATTTAGCCACCGAATTTGCCGCCCAGGTCCATCCCTACTCCCAGGGCCACTCCGGCAGCCATTTTCTCAAGCTGGAAAATTCCTGGTTTCGAAAAGAGCCGCGCTGAGCACCCCGGGAACAGGGATGGACCCAGGCGGCGATTTCAGCCCCTAAATCCTTCTGATTATATCAGGATGCCGCCCGATTTAAATGTTAAACCGGATCAGGTAAGCCGAATTATTTAAGAATGCAATAAGCTTGTAGGACTGTAATAAAGATTCTATTGTAATTCTATTCATATGCGTTCAGGGTTGCATTGAGGTGATAGTGAAACGTTTCCTCTGGTTCTGGAGTCCTGTTTGAACCACTTCTCTGTAAATCTGGAGCAAGGGCATGAGATCAGCCAAGGGGGTGTTGATTCCTCCAAACCCATGGCCTTCTTGAGAGGGTTGTCTTCTCAAGTCGTGGTCTCAAGAGGGGTCCTGATCTCCCCCAATTTCCTAGAGACCCCATCAGTGCTGGGACCAGTTTTGGGGGCAGATGGGTGCTGTTTCTCTGAGGACCCATGCAGTGCAGATTGGTCTGACCAGGATAATGATGGGATATGAACATGGCATGGCATTCCTAGTGCTATCTTAATAATAATAGTTAATAATTAATCTACAGCTATCTGAAGAATGCTGGTGGTGACTTACATTTCGAGATGGCATATTTCTGTCCTCCTAGAAGAGCTTCTACTTCCAGCCAAAATTGAATAAATTTTGCACGTTTAAGCCACAATCCAATGCACATCAGGGAATAAACCCCATTGAGCACAGATGGATTTACTCCTGTGTTTTATCAGGTTTATAGGATCGCCTTGTTCGTGCGATCATTTTTGCAAATTAGATCTGTTACTTAATTTAAAATCCAAGAGATCTTCTTGGATTAATTGTATGCCTTTTAGCTGATGAATAAACAGAATTACATTTTCTTAAGTGTGCTAATTAGTAAAAATAACATTTCTGGATGAAGAAGCACACTTCCTTGGGTGTTTAGCTGGATCTCAATGTGCCACTGTCTTAGAAAATGCATTTCTCCTGCAAGTAAAATAAAGCAGGGTGCTTCTTTTAAGACAGTCCCTGCTACTGGCAATTTAATAAGTATAGATAGAAATAATACCTTTAAAAAAGCACTATCACTTGATTAACCAGGATGTCTTTTTAGTCCATGAGTAGATTTTTTAAAAACATTTAATTGACTGAGCCGTGCAATCTTAATATGAAGAGTTATGCAAGTGATAATTAAAGGGATAACAGGATGAGACCTCCCATTAAATCCATTCATGCTTCTCCTTAGGAGATATCAAGGATTGTAGAAGGTAGGACAATAAAGCATCAGCAATTAATTTATTACTAACAGTCGGGTTTGAAACAGTACCAAAATGGAAAATTAGTGTTTTATCTAGCAAAGATGGTTGTGGTTTCTTTGTGTTTTTTAAAAAAGAAAGAATGAAATACTTTCTTGATGGTATACTCATTCATTCAGAGAACAGGGGTGGGGTGCGGGGATGGATTAAACTCATTTTTGTACAAATGGAATTTATTCTAAACCTGGAAGAGAAGATGCAGACAAGCAGCTGCTGAGATAATATTATGCTAGCCTTTGCCAGGGGTTGTCCTTTTCAAAACCTTTTTAAAATTTCCATACATATGTATGGAGAATGTTAAATTATAAATTATAAAATGTTTAACAGAGCGGTCTGATGTGGAAGCCCTGCTGCCTGGAGAGGACTAGGATGGTGCTACTGTTAACTCCAGATACGCAACCAGAACTGTGCTTGCTACGCTGCCAGAAATGCGTGGCAACTCCGCAGGTAGGCATCTGCCAACAAAGTGGAGAAGTGGCTCAGGACTGGCACAGAAGCGTCCGCCCAAGACAGCCATCTTGCAGAACCAGAAACAGCACCCAGACCATCAGGAGTGTGGGACTCTCCAGAGGCTCAGTAGAAGGATAGAAGCAGTGATGTATTCAAGTCTTTTAGTCCAAGTCGCAAGTCCAATCTCAAGTCTCTACCTTCAAGTCTCGAGTCTCAACTCCTTGCAAGATGCTTTCAAGTCAAGTCTCAAGTCCAGGAGCCAATTTTTAGAAGGAAAAAAGGAGTCAGGGCACGTTTCTCAGAAGGGAACAGCAAATGCATTAAGCCATGGGCTTGAGATGGGGGTTGAGGTCTGCTTGGTAGCCAGTCCCTGCTGTACATCAGAGGGACCTGATTCTAAATCTAAAGATTTTCAAAAGTTTTAGAAGGCTCCTTCCACCTCAAGCCCATTGCCTAAGTAAATGCATTTGCTGTTTGTTCCCTTCCGAGAAATGTTCCCCGCACCAGCAAGTCAGTCATTAAAAATATATAAGTCTCAAGTCAAGTCGAGTCGGTGTGTCATTTTTGCAAAGTCAAGTCATTGAAGCATCTCGAGTCCGAGTCAATTGACTGAAGTCTACATCACTGGTTATAAGTAATCATTCATCACGATGGACACGATGGATGTATATTCACACCTGCATCCAAAGCATTGTCTCTTTATGTTGCCATGGCAATTGAAGTGCGATCATAGTGCTGTAAATGTGTGGAGTGAAAGGGCAACATGTCAGAGCACTGGCCAGTCTACTCTGAATTTTAAAGAATCTATCTGATGGGTTCCAAATTTCACACAAAACCCAGAGCAAAATCACTGCCCCTCTAACATGGAAGTGGTCAGTGCATGAATGTCTCCAGTTCCCTTGCAATGCCATCCATATTGGCAGCCATCATGACATCTTGTGGCACTCGACCAAGACCCAGCGACTACTTTCTGGAGAAGCTAATCTTGTCCTTTGAAGAAAGGGCAGACAACAACCCCGGAGCCTGTTGTTTCCTGGGCTTTTCCATTGAGACGCCCGGAGAAGTCATTTGCTGAGACTTGTCCCCTTTGGGCAGGCCGTCCTGTCCTTTTCCTTAAGTGTTGGTATTTTCTCTGTGGCTGGAGAGCGACAAAAAGCATTTATCTCCGGCTGAAAGTAGAGGCTTCTCTTCCCTGCCAGCTCCTTTTGTGGCAAATAAAAGAGGGATGTCAGAATGTCAAGACATGAAGTGATGCTGAGGCTTTGAGTGAATTTTGTGGAGTTCTTTCCCCGTTTTTATGACAAAATGTGAAAGAAGAACAATATGATATGTATGTGTGTGTGGGTATGTTTTTTGAGAACTCAAATAATTGTGCATCTCTCTGAAAATGGTTTCACCTCCAGGAAGGCACTAATGGAAAGATAGCAGAAAAGCTTGGCCAACCTGCATCCTTTGGGATATTGCGGGTGCTTTGATGGTGTATTCCTGCATGGCAGGGGGTTGGATTTGATGGCCCTTGAGGTCTCTTCCAGCTCTATGATTCTATGACTACAACTCCCATTGGCCCCAGCGAACATGCTCAGGTGTCAGAGATGATGGTATCACAGTCCAAAATGCCTGGAGAGTGTCATACTCCAATTTAAAAGCTAGAACCAAAGCAGCTGAATGAGGATGGCACATGCTTCACTGGCAAGATGGTGGATCTGCTCCGGAGTTTAGTCCAAACTTCAGAGGAGGAGGGGTGGCTGGGATGGAAGAGAGGCTTCATAGCAGGGGTGGGCAATTGCATGGGAACTGGGGGTCAGTCCCCCCCCCATAAACACCCCTAACAACACAGCAAGCTGAAAATACCTCTGTGTCCATCTGCAATCCTTCTCAAAATGATGGCAGGAAGCCAATGGCATTTCCCATTGCTATTTTGAGAGGGACTGCAGAGGAAGATGGGAAAGCTTGTAGGGATGGTTGGGGAATTTTCATGTGTTTTCTCATAATGGTGGGAGGAGGTCTTTCTGTTCAGTTTGAAGCCAAAATGCCTGAAAATAGGGCCACTTTTTAAAAAGGAGGGGGGATTTGGGCGACTGGTGGGGTGTCTTCTGGGGCTACAAAAAGGGAGTCTAGGGGCCAGATGTGTCCCATGGGCTGGACTGTCTCTACCCTTTAAAGGCCGGCAGACATTGGAAGCAGAAAACCTCCCGTTCTGATATTGGGAGAGAAAACAAAGGTTGTGAAAGCATCACCTGGGAAAGGGCTAGTAGGAAAGTGGAGCCTCTGGGTTGCATTGGGCCCCAAGAGTAGCCCCAAATTGTATTTGGTTAAAAACAACTACAACAACTTTTCTCCAAATTTGTTTTTTGCCCCAGATGCCTCTGGCAATTTTCCCCATCAGAAGTCCTGCCATCCACGTTGGTGGTGTGTAAAAGTTCCCCTTGTATGTGCACCACCAGCAATAGTAGCAGACGTGCTGCGAGTCACAATAAAAGTGCCTAAATTTGCAGGGCTCTCTTTTTACCTTTCGGTTCCCATTGTCAGTTGCAAGCCCTTGTTTTTACATTTAAAACTCTGCCCACCAACTTTATCTCGTTCTGCAAGGATATTTTTGTTGGAGGTGTGTGTAAAACCTGCTCCTGCCGTTCACTCCCCACCTCACCTTTGCGGAGGAAGAAAAATCAAACTTTCGGCTTCTGGTACCTGGGCAGCATTTCTGTGGCGTCAAGCGTCTACTGCCATCTTTTCTCTCTCTCTCCCAGCTTCCACTTTGCCCTTCAGCCTCACAGACCTTTTAATTGCGGAAAGGGGGATAAGAATGTAATCCTAAAAGGCAGTTTGAAAAGATCAAGGCCCTGTATGGATTTTGCAAAATCCCTTCAAGTACCTTGATTCGGAGCAAGTGATGGGGTGAATTTTTCCAATGAAAGAGCAGAGAGAGGGAGGAGGAAGAGGACAATTTATTATTATTATTATTATTATTATTATTATTATTATTATTATTATTCCTGGCAATTGCCCTCTTCATCTGCCATCACCGTCCGTTTTCCTCTCTTCCCAGCCGCACAGACAACAGGAGACTTTAAAGCGAATTTTCGTCATGCCTCCCAGTTTAATTGAATCGGTATTTAGCCATTTATATTACGTAGTACCTGACCGGGAGAAGGAACGCTTAGCCAGATTTCATCCGAGGCTGTGAAATTAGCTTCTCTCAACCACGACTGTGGATGATGAGAGGTGTAGTCCATCATGCCCAGCGGACACCAGGCTGGGGGAGGCAGGAGTCAATAGTGATATTACCCCTCTTGACCCAGAGTGCTTCTTGGTTAATGGAGGGGCGATGGGCGGCTCTGATGGTGGCGGGGTGATCAATCTCTTCCAAGCTGAGACCAAATATTAAAGCGCTCTCCAAGGCCAAGAACCTATTTGGGGAAATGGGTTCAAAGCTTTACATTTTGGGCTAAAGCCAGGAGTGGATGTAATGCCCCATTGGCATGGAAACTGCTAGCTGTCCCTGAATCTATGGCTATGGGTCTTTGAAGGGAACTGCCAGGAATGTGGCTTTGTGCATATGGTCCACATACTAAGAGAAAAGGGAATTATTGAAGGAGAGGTGGAGCAGAAAGTTCCTGGAATAGCTTGGAGCTCCTCCTGTACCTCAGACAACATCCGTTGTGCTGCATCCGTTGCATCTCTCATGTACTTTGGACCATCATATGCTTTGCTGTCATCTTCATGTTAAGTTGCTATCACTTAGCGTGTCTTCTTTGCAGTGTCCACCCATAATGTATGTAGGATGCTTATCCGAAAACACACAGGGGAAGTACGGATGTGGCCACGTGTGTGTGTCCATATGTGCACCATGTGATATTAGCCATCCTCCCTGCCCAGATGGGGACTCCCATGGCCAAATGGGGGACTCACCTTCCCTACTGCAAATGCAAGAGCCCCCAGGACTGCCTCCTCTTGGATCCAAGAGAGGTATGGTCTCTAGAGCAAAGGAAGGAATAGTGCCACTGTATTCTGCTGTGGTCAGGTCTCATCTGGAATACTGTGTCCAGTTCTGGGAACCACAATTATGAAAGGTTGTTGAGAAGCTGGAGCATGCCCAGAGGAGGGCAACCAAGGACTGGAAGGGACTGGAAATCACCAAACCCTATGATGAGCAGCTTAGGGAGCTGCATAGGTTTAGCCTGGAGAAGAGAAGGTTAAGAGATGACATGATAGCCTTGTTTAAATATGTGAAGGGAGGTCATGTTGAGGAGGGAGCAAGCTTGTTTTCTGCTGCTCCAGAGAATAGGACACAGAGCAATGATGGAAGCTACAGGAAAAGAGATTTCACCTCAACATTAGGAAGAACTTCCTGACCGTAAGAGTTGTTTGATAGTGAAAGATGCTCCCTCGGAGTGTGGAGTTCTCTTCTTTAGAAGTTTTTAAACGGAGGCTGGATGGCCATCTGTTGGGGGGTGCTTTGATTGTGAGTTCCTGCATGGCAGAAGTTGGGGTTGGACTGGATGGCCCTCAAGGTCTCTTCCAACTCTATGATTCTGTGGGGTCCTCATGGAGGGGTGCTCAACCTGTCTCCCTCCCTCCTCCCTTCCCTTTCCAATCATTCTGGAAGCCAGCTACTGTCAGGCTAAGTAAGACAAAGTCTGTTTCCCATATTGTAGGTTGTTAATTGTGTCTGCCCAGACTGGATCTCCTTGGTGCAAATTTGCATCCCAGGGAGGGGAAGGTGTGGAGGGTGGAAGGAAGGGAGCATCCCATCAGCCTTTTCGCCATCTCCTAGCACTGCATGTGCGGTACAGACAACATGGTGCTTGTGGAATTTGATGTGTTGGGCTTACTGCATGTCTTTGGTTTTTGTGCCAGGTAACCCTTCTGCATTTCCAAGAGCCAAGTTCTCCTTTCCCGCAGGGTCCATTATGTCCTGAGCATTGTAGGTATGGCTCCCCGAGTGCAAATGGCACACTGGCTTGAGGATTCTTGGCCTGGATTCCCTCCCGGTCCTTGGGACTCAGTGCCACAATTAGCTTGCCTTCTGTGAAACCTTGGCCCTTTTCCTGGGCAAAGTTCCCAACTTGCTTTGTCAGAATTCCAGGGCATTCAGTGAAGGTTGAGAACCTCCCGCCCCCGACTTAAGCGTGGTCCAGACATGTTGTTTCATTCTCTTCCCGTACTGATTGTTCTTCTGTTGCAGGAATGTGTCCTGTTTTTGCATCTCTCGAGTGGCAACATGTTGTTGCTGGGAGAATCTAGCTTTTCCTGCAGCCTGCATGATGGAGGTATGCAGAGATTATGGACAGCAATCTGAAGCCATTTCAACTGCCATGCAATCCTGGAATGCACGGTTTGGTGGTGGTACTTAGAATTCCCTTTTAGAGAATCGGAGAGCTACTCAAAGTGGTGGTCACTTGACCAGTCACCAGCTGCTGTTCACAGCACTTTTCTAGGAAAGAAAGGGAGTATGATAACCAAATGGAATAAATATGGTACCAGTCCCTGGTTGGGACTGCAGGTCAACCATCAGATAGTTTGAGAAACCCTGATCTAGTGCACACTCCCCTGAATGACAGTTCCCAAAGTTTAGCCTGAGAGGAGATGGATTGAGGAATAAATCAGTGTGAATTTGCAGTGCAGACAGACACACAGGAATTAGTTAGGCCCCTGAGATGTTAGGAACGTGGTGTAAAGCCAGCAGGAATCTCTACTGCCTTGGCCAAACAGATGAGCTTAGAGCAGACCTTTAAAATGGATGTTATCATTATTGTTATCACCATTGTCATCAATATTTATTCCCCTCCTTCTTCCCCAAATCATGATGATTTTAGAGCGTAATTACAAAGAAAGGAAAAGAGACGTTTTAAAAGTTAGGGCAGGACCGGAGAATACGAACGTGCGTTAGGCATGCTCATTAGCACAAGTTGATCATCTTTCCAAAAATAGGTTTTCCTGAAGTCGATGTCTAGAAAATACACATTCATGCATGGTGAAAGCAACAAGATCTCTTGACCCTTGAATGACAGATGGCGAATATTTATCTTTCCAACCCTGGAGTATAAGTCTTCTAGCAATCGTTAAATCATGGAGGATTCAGTGACACTGACCATCATTTAAATTCTATGTCATGAGGTTATAATTCAAAAGAACATGCACACCTGCAAATGCCAAAGATTTTTCTAATGCAGAGTTAATACCCTGTAATCCATCCAAGTGATACCTATAGCAGACCTAGCCAAGCCAGTGGATTCATAGTTTTACTTTAGGAACGATAAAGAACCCTGTGCTACTTTCAACATTAGCTGGTTTTATTTGTTCTAAATTTCCATAGATTACAGCCATGGGCTGTAACCCACAAAGTCTTATGCAAGATCAAATGTATTAGTCTGTTAGGTGACCCAGGATGTTGTTTCTGCTACAAGAGATTAATTTCTACCAGAAATTGGAGAATCAATAGACAACCAGGGCGGGCAATATGAGGCCTTTGAGCGTCATGCTTCCACCATTCCTACAGATTGTAGAGCCCCTCTGGATGTATTTGGCAACACCCTACAACTTCTCCCTAAACTAAAGCAAAGCATGTGTGGGATGCATGCCTGGTCTTGTCACACTTCCAGAAACCTGATTCCCCTCTAAAACAACCCAGATATTCCACTGGGCTCCCAAACATTGCTCACCTTTGCTATGTGCCCTTCACCCAAAACACCATCAAAGCAGCAAGCAACTTTTCCAAAAGGTGCCCTACTTTTGAAAAAAGTTTTTTCTTTAATAAAGAGGGTGAGAGTAGGGTTTCCAGGTTTCACAGCCTGGCAACTTCCTGAGCCTCCAGTTTTCATAGGTCTTCTCCAGGCAGGAGACAAGGGTCTAAATTCTCCAGTTCTGGTGGGCTTCCACCGCCAACCCACAAGTCCCCACTCATCTGGGTGGCCATGGGACAATCACTCCATCTTTGCGTAGCCTACCTCACAGCATTGTTGTCAAAATAAATTTTTGCACCTTGGAAGTAAGCTAGTGATAAACTGTAATACATAATTAGTATGGAAATGGGTTGTTTCTCTTTAAGGAAATCTTCCCCAACTTGGTATTCTCAAAATGGTTTGGAAAACAGTCCCCGTCAGCTACAGTCAGCACGGCCAATGGTCAGAAATGATGAGTTCTGTATCCTAAAACATCTGGAGGGCATCAGGTTGGCGATGGCTGTTTTGTGGCTAGAGACTTACTCTTGTTTAATAAAACAGGACATTCAGACAAAGGATCTGGAATATCCTATAGCTCTTCAGTGACTGCATCTTTGATTAACACTAAGCACAGACAATCAGTAGTTCTAAAGAGAAGATTTTATTTTATTATCACTATCCTGCAATGCACCAACAGCAGTACATGGGTTTTTATTGTTTACTGTTTGGCTTTTGTTTTGTTTTTTAACTGAGAAATTGGTTCTCTGGTTGCCTTAAGTGAAGAAAGCGGTGATGAATTAACTAACGTCAGATGTGGTGTGTTGATCAATTTATTATCTTTACGGTGGAGTTGCCTATTCGAGTTTTCTCTCGCGTTCTCTACCCAGTCCCTTTTACACACTGAGGTATTTACTAGTGCCTTGGGCAGAACCAGAATCATTCTAATGAAACAATTAGAGCTCTCTATGCAAAAGCAAATAACTCTGGCGCAATGCGATTAATGCCTTCGTATAGACCCGATCCCAACTCCTTTATTGGGTCTTCCTTTCCAGGGTGGAGTGGGCAGGGAGGGACTGAGAGATGAAATTCACTGCTCTCATCCTAACTGGCAAAGAAAAAGTATGAAAATATATATACATTTTAAACACACCTTGGTGCCCAGAGTTAATAGAGACAGAATGCCATTGCAGAGCCAAAGATGCATCTGGCTGAGCCACTGGGATGTGTGAAGCCAAACGCAGCCTTCTGGTTCTCTAATTATAAGGCAGCCGTGAGGCTGATGCCTTCGAGTTCATCTGGTAACCTCCTCACTGCAAGTGCAAAAGCGCAAACGTTGTGCCAGCCGGGGATGCTTCCGAGACAGCCGATCACCCTCTTCCCAGCCCTGTGTTGACTGTGCGCAACTCTTTACCTGAAGCGGATGGAAAGATAACAAGGTTAAGCACAAGCGAGATTCAGGACAAAGGGGGGAATGGCTCTATCTGCAGCTTTCCTAGCTTTTTCTGGTTTCATTTGTTGGACATGGAGGTGGTGTAGCTTGGTGCCTGGGGAAAACTATCTGGGGAGGTGTAAGCCTTCAGGCAGAGAGGGCACACCAGTATTTCATGGAGGGAAATGGGGTCTCGGGGTTTCACAACAAGGACGATGGAAGGCCAGCGTGAGCTCTGAAAGCAGCTGGGATGATTTGGAAGCACATCAGCACTGCCTTCAGTCTAGTCCAGGCCAGCTCCCAGAGAAGGGGTAGGCAACCTTTCCCCTTTAAGGGCCGAGGGACTTCAGCTCCCAGAAGCCTCAGCCATGTTGACCAATAGCCCCGTGTTGGCCAATAGCTCCTGGGATTCTGGGAGCTGAAGTCCCTCGGCCCTTAAAGGGGAAAGGTTGCCTACCCCTGTCCCAGAGTATTTGCCCATTGGCCATGTGGTTAAGACCTCCAGAGGACCAAGGCTGAGAATCAATAGTTTGATCATACCTTCCAGCCATCTTCACACAAAACTGTAGCCCTATAGACTCGGTTATTGTTTGTGAGCAAGGTTGCTGGTGCCATCTGCCATCTCCTGCCTGTGGGAGCCCTTTGCGCTATCCTGCAATGCTCATCTTCCCCAAACCAATGGTAAGAGACTGTGGGAGTTGTAGCCCAGTGTTGTGAGAGTTAGAGCGCCAAAGGTTCCTCACTCTCGAGCTAAATTAACCCAGAAGTTACCAGGGAAAAAAAGCTTGGCAGTCTGTCCGGAATAGAGTTACCAACTGGTTGCTTCAAGCCAACTTCAGACATTGGCTTCAAATGTTTGTTTGTTGGAAGAGTGACAGAAGTATTGCCAAACCTTTACTCTCTGGTGGATTTCCAGTTAATTTAACTTCTTCCAGTGATGGAAAGAGCCAAGTAGGAACAATTGGACAAGTTGCCATTACATGTAAATCCCCATTACTTGTAGTGCTTTCCGTAGAGTTACTAGTTCAGGATCTTCTCAGGCTCTGAGGTTTCCAGGCGAAAACCAGAGACCCAGAGAACCTCAATGTTGTTATTAAGCATGATGGATTGAGTACCAACCACAGTTGTTCACAGCCGATCACCCAAACATACACACATGTGTATACATAGAGAAAGATGGGGAGGACGGGGACACATTTGGAAATTAAGTCTGAAGACTTAGCTAAAGGGGCTGTTCCCACATCAAGGTGAAATCAGGAGATTATTCCTTCTCTTTCTTAGGGAGGTGAGATGAATGTTTAATCTAGCCAACTTGCTTCTAGCTAGAATTCCTTAGAATGGAGCCTTGACCATTAAAATGTTAAGAAGCAGATAACAGCTGTGTTGCCTATCTTTTATCTCTCCCCTGTAAAGAGTTGGAAACACAGTGGTTGATATTCCAGAGCTTGACATCTCTGCATTTTAAAATCACAATAGTTTGAGGGGTGTGTGTGTGTTTCCCAATAGAAAAGCTTTGAAATACCCTTATTTCCCATTTCTCTTGGAGTGAGCAAATGCCATGGTTGGAAGTGGACCAGGAGCCACAAAATATAATCAGACACTGTTTAAGCTAGAGAAAAACGAGCGTGTTTGGCATCTGCAGCTGAATTTCATGGATGAATAGCTCAACCTTCGAGGAGCAAAAATGCTTCAGCCACAGTGTGACATCTCCCATGTGTGATCGGCCATGATTTAGCCAAAAACTGCTTCCCTGGATGCCAGGGAAGATGGCCAGATAGATTTTTCACATGGAAGGAGACTTTTTGGTCTGCTGAAATATTTTTCCAGCTGACATGGGTACCAGAACCCAGATACAGAAAGGATCTTACACTACCATACAAACTCCAATAATTCCTGGCGCTGAACTTCTTGTGAAACAGCCTTTAAAGTATGACTGAACTCAATTTATTTTAAAGAGGCAATTAAAGGATATGTCTTTATGTCTAATGATGACACCTTCAGCTAATTGGGCAAATTGCTAATGTGTAAATTTGTGCACAGAGCCGGGTGGGAATTTTTTAAAACACACACACACACAACCCTCTGAGGCAAATTTGGCAGGTTGGTTACACATGCAGGAAAGTGATGGAAGAGAGAGGTAGTGGCTTTGGTCCAACAATGCAAGCAAGACAGTGTGAGAGCTGCAGGCAAGTTGCCATTTTCTAAAAAGGCAGCATCCCAACATCCAGCTATATGGCTGGGAAGGAGGGGGGACACTGTCACAACCTTCCTAGCTCCTTTCTTCTTAAACAGCTAGCATGCAGATCTTGACTTATGAAAGAGGGCTGCGTAGTGTGCGTGATTCAAAAGTTTGTCCTGGATCCCAGAAAGAAGGGATTGTATCCTCCACCTAAAGCAATGTTTCCCAAACTCTGGCCTTCCAGGTGTTTGGGACTTGGGACTCCAGAATCCCAGATCAGAGGCTCCTGGGAGTTGAAGTCCAAAACACCTGGAGGATGAAAGTATGGGAATCACCAAAAAGACAATGCCATCATGTACCGAATAATTCTGGAAACCAAATACTCCAAACTGCCACCTTGGATGCAGCTTAGCTTCACCTTCAGCAACTGAAGAAGGTGAAAGCTGCAATGCTTTGCTCATTTTATTTTATTGTTTTAGTTCTGTTTGTTAATCGCTTCAGTCCACACACACGCACACACACACAGAGAGAACAGTGACTGGCAGGAACCTTATCTATTAAGCAAAACATCAGCCGCCAATCCTGCAGTCTTATTTATCTCACTGAATGCATATGTACAGGATGCCATCTTCAGTATATGGGGAAAACAAGCACAGACCTGCACAAATCCTGCAGGAACCACAGCAGGTCTATAGTCCTGGCCAGGAAGCTGGAGCAACCAGTGGCTGGCATTTGAACCCGGAACACACTGAGGTGCCATCTCATTTAAGCATTTTAGACAAAAGGGACTCTTTCTAGATCCATAGACTCAAGACTTTTAATGCCACATGGCCTCAACTTACAAGATGATACATAACACCATAAGAATGCTGCAATGGAATAGTCTACACTGCCTTCTTGGATGCAGTTCAATTTTATTTTGAGCAACTGAAGGAGGCAAAAGTTGCTGATTTATTAAAGCTCTGAATATTTGGAGAAAATGCCTTTCCAAGGTGTGATTGTCTTTTACAATGGTCACTTGGCCTTGTAGGGTACAGTATTGTACTGAGTAGGACCCAACTTCTTCTTCCATTGGTTCCACCTTGTATGGCTTGTCCTAAAACTGAGGTCTTGCTCTGGTAAGGTCTGGAATAAAGTTTTATGAGTCACGACTTAGGGAGCTGGGTGTATTTACCTTGGAGAAGACTGAGAGGCAAAATGAATGTTACTGCCAGTTAAAGTATGGTAATGGTCTATTAGAAACAAGACTTTTTCGGAGTGGCACCCATCTTATGGAGTGCCCTCTCTATGGAGATGTATCAGCATTAGGCCAAGACCCAGCATTTCCAAAATATTCTTGGCTTTCTAGTAATTTCTGAGTTTGGCTTCTTATTGCACTGTTTTCCAGTCTATCAGTCATCATTACCCTTCTGCTATTTCAGTTCTGTGCTTTAAAAGAGTACAATTTCCCCCCCTTTAAAAATTGACAAAAGAGTGCTAGTGTGGCAGATGGGAAATCATATTACTTGTTACTATTGATGTTGCATGAAAAGCAAAAGAAGTGTGTGTCATTTGTGTAAGTAGTCTCAGCAGAAGTTCTGTCTGGAAGAGAAATATATTTTGCCAGGTACAAAGAATGATGTGGAAATTTTGCAGCTAAAATTCTGTTGGGACATGCTGTTGGTGCAACTGTGGATTCTGCACTACCTTTACAACCTTCTTTGGTTTTCAGCGATCCCAGTTATGCTGGTGGTTATACTTTTTACAAACTTGCATAAGGAGGTATTCAGAACCCCCTTGCACAAGCGGTCCCTATTTGCTCACAGCACAATAGGCCAGTGAGGTTGGATCCATGCAAGGGTAAACCTCACTCCCACACAACCCAGAGCAACCACTAGAATGGCCATGGCCATGTCTCTGCTGTGTAAATCTGCCTGTATAGCAAGGGTAGGCAACCTTTCCCCTTTAAGGGCCGAGGGACTTCAGCTCCCAGAATCCCAGGAGCTATTGGCCAACATGGCTGAGGCTTCTGGGAGCTGAAGTCCCTCAGCCCTTAAAGGGGAAAGGTTGCCTACCCCTGCTGTACAGCATGAAAATACACCTGCAGAGCAGTATGTTCTACTGGCATTGGATAGGATCTTGGCCTTTACTATCTCAGCAGAAGCAAAGCACCAACGAAAAGGATCTAGGCCAGGGATTCTCAACCTGGGGTTCTCCAGATGTTGTGGACTTCAACTCCCAGAATCCCTCACCACAGTCCATGACTAACAACAACATTTACAGTGGGCCCTCTTGATGTGCGGGTTTCCCATCTGCAAATTCAGTCATCCACGGATGATCATGCCCTGTATTAGTCAATGGTGGTGATTTGAATGCTCGTACTTCAGTGCGTGCACATTCATGTTGCTGCCATTGAGTACTATGTGATGTGACTGTCCATGATTTTTGACATCCGTGGCGGGTGGAGCTGAATCCCCATCAATATGGAGGGCCTACTGTATTAATAATAGTTCACAATAATGTTTATAACATCCTTTCCACCAAATGGCTACTATTCAAGTCCAAAGCATTTGGAGGACCAACGTCTGAGAACCACTGGTCCAGACTGTACCATAAACATGTTGTGGATTTACGCTACTCAAAACAGCAACCCCAGTTGCCTGGAAAGACCCAGAAGAAAGCCTGTCTGGATTCAGCCCAACCTTCTCCTACCTGCCTTTTGCTATGAACTGATGATTCTCTCCCAGAGCCTGGAGGAGCTACTTCAATGCCCACTCTGGCTTCAGAATTCTGGTAACTGATCCAAAAAAAGGAACTTTTCTAAGCTGTGTCCTCTTCCTCTACTCACTAGATAGTTTCCGTCCCTCACTTTCTGGTTTGCAGTGTGTTGTTCTTTATTACTTCTAAACCATAGCTGGCTTGAAGATCCAGGAGCCTATTCCAAGCTGTGGTTTCCAATTCTGGTTTAGAGGCAAACTTTGGTTTGTGACTGTGTCAAATAATGTTTGTCCCAATCCAAGAGCTGATGGTGTGAACTGGAACATGCAAGGGAGGCTGGGATGGGAGGAAGGCACATTTGAGGACAGCACAAAGTCCAAGCTATGACTTGACTGTCGTTTCTGAATGACACAGTTGTCTGTTCCCAACCTCCTTTGCCCATTCCAGCTCTGTCCACCTAATCTATAGCATGAATGCTATGAGCATGACACATCTCACATACATAGAGTGCTCAGCTTACTTATTTCTCATTTATGTAAAGTATTTTAGATATTTTGGGTTTCTTTTTAGAGCAGAGACTTCTCTAGAGCAAGCATGTGGATTTGTGTAGCACAACAGACACTTTAAACTCTAGGTCTTTTGCAATAATGTCAGCATTGCTCCCTTTTGACTGGAAAATACTGTAGACCTCCAACTTGTGCAGCCACTGCCCTTGACTTTAGGGATTTTAATATCTGTATGGTGTTTGTGTTTTTGCAAATGTTAACAGGCTGGCCAGCTGCAGCAGAGCATGGAGTGAACGACTTGTGGTTAAATTGATGGATGACCAAGAAGATAAGGATTGTGCCTCAGAAGACCAAGAAACGATCCTGATTAATGGGGTGAAAGAAGATGGTAAGAAAATCAAATTATAGCATGGGATCCAATGCCAGCCCTTAACGTCAAGACAGTTTACCAAGACATTGTTCCCTGAATGTTAGCCATTTCTAAAGAAGGCAAAGGGGATCTTCTTGTGGAAATACAAAATCAGTGCTTAGCATTTTTTAAAGAATGTTGCAATCCTCACAACAGCCTTGTATGGTAGGTCAGTATTTTAAACATTATTTACACCACTGCTGATGGGAAATTTCCCTAAGGATCTCTCATGAATCCATGGCAGGAATGAGATCTGGATTCATCTAATTTGTGGCTTCAGCTCTTAGCCACTTTGCTATACCAGCAGGACCTAGGAGGCATGGAGGTTTTGGGGGGTGGGGTGCTTGCTTATATTTTAATTTTTTGTAACTGGTAGGATTTAACACCCAGAACAGCCGGAGGTTAACGGGTAGCTTATGAAGAGGGCTTATGAGAAGCACATTAGTCCTTGCTCTGTATATTTTGTCCAAATGTGCTCATGGGAACCATCAAGCTTCCCATTTACCATGTGGGTTTCTTTATAAAAAAAAAATTAAAAAAAAAGGCCAATGCTCAACCATTAAATGGGACGGCAGGTGTATCTAGGCCAAAACACTGGGGTCACGGGGTGGAAAGGAGGGGTGGAGCAATGCCTTCTTTTTTAATTGCTTATATTATGATAGGCTGAGTCCAGAGTTAGTCAGTGGAGAGCCATGGAAAGCAGTGGGACATGAGTTAGTTACATTTCAGCAGTAGTTCCACTCTCAAGAGTGGACAATACGTGAAAGGACACAGCCATGTCTTTTTGAAGGGAACTCTGGCAGGTCTGGGAGCACATGTTTTACCCACAGCATCTCCTCTGGATGTCTCAGCCAGTCCCAGAAAGGGTCCCACATTAAAAATAATAATACTAAAAAATGGAAGTGACCAGACATCTACTTTTGGTTTTGATTTAGCTTTGAATCCCCATGCTAGAGCTGCAAATTCTGCAGGCCTCCCAAGAGGGGGGAAAATTGTCTCCCCCCCCCCCATTTTTGTTTTTTTGGTAGAAGGGAGCTTTGAATCTACTGGACTGGGGATCCCAAAATTGCCTTGGAAGGGGGCCACAAGGCCTATGCTTTAGAGGAAATGCAAGAGCCAGTGTGATATGGTGGTTTGAGCATTAGTCTATGATTCTAGAGACCAGGGTTTGATTCCCTGCTCAAGTATTTAAGCCCACTGGCCATTGCCATTACATTCAGTGATAAAAAGGAATTATGATTTATGAG
This sequence comes from Phrynosoma blainvillii, assembly GCA_026167975.1. Taxonomy (NCBI): domain Eukaryota; kingdom Metazoa; phylum Chordata; class Lepidosauria; order Squamata; family Phrynosomatidae; genus Phrynosoma; species Phrynosoma blainvillii. Next base: position 2,357,312 of record JANUYF010000009.1, read on the forward strand.
TAACATTAGTACAAAAACATCACTAAGGATTCTGCATGGTGTGGTAAGGGAGGAGGTCAATGGAGGGTGACACCAGGAGTTATCGCACCGGGTAATGCCAACCCGGGTGACGCCACTGATCAAGCTAAAGTCATATCGAGTCCAACATTTTCCTCTCATAGTGGCCCCCAATGAGAAATCCACTGGCCAGACGTAAGTGCAGATGAACATCTCACACTCCCTAGGAAATAAAACACGGAAGCACAAAGCTTCCAGCACAGGAGATGCTACACAACCACTTTGGCACATAGCCTCCTTCAGTGTTTCCCTTTCAAACCTTCCAAGTTTCAGATTCAAGTCCTCAGGCTCTTCACTAACATTCTTCCCTTTCTTTCTCTCTCTTCCTTTTCTCTCCCATCTCTCAGAACCGTGTGACCCGGATGGTGACGAGAAACCTTCCCGTGCTGCAGAGGCTGCAGTCCCCTTCCCAGCCCTGACCGGAAAGGAAAAGGAAAGCCAAGGGTGCCTCCGTGCCCAGTCGGCCCTGACTTCCAAGAAGCCCTGTTGGCTCAGCCCTCCCTCCCCACTGAGACTGGCTGATGTGCCTGACCACATTTCCGATGACTCCTCCTCCGTCCACGCCATTTCCCTGACGTCGTGCGTCACCAAGGGCATGAGCACCTGGTCCCTGCCGGGGGATTGTGAGAAGGCTCCGTTCACGATAATGGAGCCCGGGAGCATGTCGGCGCTTACAGGCGACTGCTTGATGCAGCCGAGCCGGACTTGCCTGGGCTGCTTCATCGAATCCAAGGATGGCATTGATGCAGAACCAGGAATAAGCTTGAAAGTGGGGGATATAAATAGAGATTATGACACCTGTTCGGTCTCTGATATAGGCATTCATTGCATGAGCACTGGAGAAACTATGAGATATGGGGATCAACTGCTTTCAGACCAGCTTTTAAGCTTCCCTATGCATAAATCGAGGGCAACAGACAAAAGAGATACTGAGAAATCTGACAGTGATTCAGAGGACCCCACTCAGAAAAATTATTATGAAGGATTACTGTTAGATAAGTGCAATGGGGAGGAACCTTTACTCACAAATCCCAACCAGGAATGGGGTTATTTTGAATCTTTCATCAGTGAAAGTAAAATTGAACTGCTTGACCTCTGCTCCAAAAACGAGCTTTCTGTAAATCTGTTTTCTGAGGAAGATGTAGATAATTACATGTTTGATGATGATGATTCAACGTTGGGAAGTGATGTTTGCTCCCTAAAGATTCGCTATGAATCCTTCCAGGACAATGTGAGGGAGAAGACGGGTGCTTTGCAAGAGGACACCCAGTTTAACTTCTTCCCAAGCGTGTTCAGTGGATGCTCTAAACGGGAAGGTAGGATGGCCTTGAAGAGAGGTCCCCGGGGGGCCACTGAGAGCTCCCAGTTCAAATCTGAAGAGAGCATCATTTGGGGGGAAGAGGAGGTAGATGGAGAGCGGGGAGAGGAGGAGGAAGAGGAAGAGGAGGCAGAGGGTGAGAAAGTGGCCTTAAACAAATCTTGCACCAGTACGGAGGTTGTACAGTACATTGGCCCCAAAAGAAATCACTTCTTGGAACTTGTGAATTCCACGGAAGACTCTGGGGAATTCAGTGATGACAGTACCTGCACTGAATCCTCCTTTGATGTGCTCCAAGATCTCAAGGACTGTAACAAGTATTTACCAAGAGATCACTCCAGTTCCTTCATACAACAGAACTACGGTCTGAGAGCAAAAAGGAAAGTGCGGTACAGCGACGATTATCTGTACGATGTGGATTCCATTGAGAGTGAGAAGATAGTGGATAAGAAAGAGTGGAACCCCGATGGACCCAAGGAGGAGGATGACGACGAGTGGTGTCCGAAGAAGAGGCGAAAAGTTTCTCGCAAGGAGCCCCCAGTCATCATCAAGTATATCATCATCAACCGTTTCAAAGGGGAGAAACACATGCTAGTCAAGCTAAGCAAAGTGGATGCCAGCGAGACGACTGTTACCCTAAGTGAGGAACTGTTGAGCAAATATGCCAAGCTGGCCCCCTTGAAGGCATTTTGGCAAGAGAGGTGGCAGAGCCGTCTCAATTTCCTCAAGTCGGCGCTGTATAGCAAGCAAGGCTTCTATCTCAACGGTTCGGAGGTCTCCTTCCTGCCTCATCCACGGAAGCGCAAGTGCAAACTGGCCAACAGGCACAGGATTCAGAGGATTAAGGCCATTGAGCAACCGGTGGGTAAGCCAGGATCTTGCTCTCTGGATCCAAAGCAGCTTTGTCGCAGGATCGGAGAGGAAGAGGAGGTGGGTCTGAAAGGGATGAAGGCATTGGCCATCACCACCTCAGCCTGTGCAAATGGACTGCATCTGAATGACATTGCAAACCTGGCCTCGCCTAAGTGCAAATTGCAGGACAGGGAATTCAAAGGGCCTGAGAGAAAGGTCTTGCGCAGAATCAAGTTCAAAAGTGAGGCCAGGTTAAAATGCAAGCGAATCAAGGCTGCCACTGGTCTGGTGGAGGCGTCTCCAGCCATGGAGAATCAGGAACCTGCCATGAGTGCAAAGGATGAAAGTGTTCCTTCTGCTGCAGATGGATCTCGCCTTTCTGAGAGCCAGGAGGATAAGGTTGCTAAAAATTCTTCATCTTTCCTACCCACCACCTCCTCGTCAGACAAGCCTCCTCCATCTGCAAATCTTGCTGCCAGTGTTCCCCTTATCCCTGGAGGGTATCTGCAGACGTTGTTAGATGCCTCCGATTTGTCAAGCAACGCCAGTATCGCCTACTTCAGTTCTCAGCCCCCTAAGCGGCAGCAGGATCCACTCCCCAGCCTTGCTCAAGCAGAGAAATCCTTCTGTGCTCTGCAGCCTGCCCAAAGCTGCATCCTGTCCCCGCCATCTGAATCAGAGCTGCAACAGTCACCAAGCCACTTGGAAATGGAGCCGAGCAACTTTGGAAGCATGTGGCCAACCAGCAAAGCAGCTGGCAGTGAAAGTCAAGAGTTTGCAAGTGACATGCAGGAAACATCCAGCCTCTCGACAGCGGAGTTTGGTGGCTGCGCCACTGCAGACAGCCTCCCAGCCTCTGGGTATGGTCAAGTAGATCTGAGTAGCAGCAAATTACTATACCAAAAAAAATACTTGCCAGATAGCCAGCAATCGCAGTCTGATGACTCTTTTCAGTCATGCCATTTTAATAACAGAGAAGGGCATTTTCATTTCCAGCGAGGTACACTAAGTACAGATGATGGAAGACTGGTTAGTTTTGACTCAGTGGGCTCTTTGTCAGTTAGCTCTAGCAATTATAGTTCCCTAAGTTTAAAGTCTTGTGAAAAGGATGGGGATGATGAGATTGCTGACGACTTCTTGGCCCACTGCAGTCCCAAACTGGTGATTCAGCAAAGCATAGATGAAATAACTCCTTTGAAGGAGTCTACCGACCTTTTAGATATTTCTAACTTCACACCTGATAAGTTCCGCCAGTCCTCCCTTTCTGAAATGTCTCCCCCAGATACCCCAAACCTTTCCCCACAGATAACTGGGCCAGAAACCAAACCACTAGGAAATATAAAATGTTTCCCCGATAGCTCTCAAGCCGTGCTAAGCAATCTTGAGAAGGTCAAGTGGAGCTGTGGGGTTCTCCAGTCCCAAGATCAGGCAGATAATGGATTCACTTTAAATAATCATCAGTTTCAGTTCCATATGTTCAATGATGAGGATTCTGTCAGCCTCCTTGAAAAAAGCCCATGCTTGTCAACATTTAATGAGCCATCTGGTCAAATTAGCACCAATAGCAAAGTGTCGAAATCGAAGAGGAAAAGTTCAACTAATAAAAATGTGGGTACAAACCAAAGCCTCCCCCAGAAAAACGTTAGGAAAAAATCACCGAAAACCAGCAAAGGGACTGAGAAGCCACAAGGCAAAAACTCCAGGCAGTCTCCGAAATCTACAAGGAAAGGCAAAAACGCAGCTGGTGTTAATAGTGAAAAGGGTGCAAGTGTCGGTGGTAAAGGAGCGGTTTCGTTGAATAATTCAGCCTCGGCAGCAAAAGCACTGGTGGAGTCTATTCGGCATTGCAGCCCCACCACTGTCAGGTTAGGGAAACATAACGGACTACCTGGGGAGTGGGCCCTGGGAAAGGACAGCAGCGGAGGCTGGTCAGAAACTAGCATAGGGAACACCAACAGCCTTCTTGACGATGATCAAAGGGAATTTGAGGAGCCATCCAATATTTTATCAAACATTGCATCTGGAATGGCAGATGTTCAGAGATTTATGATGGCCTCCATCGAACCCTTGTGGGGCCCTGTTGGCCATAACAATGTCTCTGATCTGTTCCGATCGCCCGAAGCCAACAGCCTGAAACTGAAAACTCTTAAGATCCTCGCCGGAACTTCCCAAGACTCCAAGAAAAAGGTGAACGGCAATTCATCAGGAACGGGAAAGAGCCACAAGTCGGGGAGCAAGGGCATGAGCAAAACTGCTGGCCGAGCCTCTTCATGCGATCCCGGACGCCCCAACTGTTCAACTGGATACGCCACGGACATTCACTCGCCCTTTTTTGATAAAAGCTATAGTAACCTGAGCACTTTAGCCAAAAATGAGCCTACCCATAAAAAGCTGTATCGGCATAAATCCACATCTAAATCGTTGAGAGATGAGAACTGTAAAGGAAAGAGAGCAGAGCGGGATCAGGCCCATAAGGAGCCATCTGTGACAGCTGCATTTGAGAAACTGAGGTAATGCTGCACCGCACTGGCTGGAATGCACCCCTAACTTCCCTACTACCTGCTCAGCCCATTCTTCCTCATTTTTTCCTCCCTGTGAAAGCGAGAGTTGCATGAAAGAGACATTTTCCCCCTTTTTACAGGTCTTTTATTTTTGTTGTCGTTGTCGTTGTTCTCGTTTTTGTTCTCAAAGTGCATGAAAATACTGATTTCTTGCAAGCTACCTAAAAAAAAAAAAGATCAATCTTTTTCTTTTCTTTTTCTTTTTCTGGCTTGGCTGGGGTTAAAAACAAACTAACAAGGCTACTCCTTTTTCTTGCTGTTGGGCTTCTTGAGTTTTTAATTCCTTTTTTTTTAAAGAAAGGGTTAATTGTATGCTCTTTTCTAATTGTTTCAAAAAAAAAAGGAAAAGACTTTTTGGGGGAACATTTTGATATAAAAAAAAATAGAATACAAAAAAAAAAGAGGTTATGCATACAAAACAAAACAAAAGAAAAAAACAGCCGACATATCCAAATGAAAAAGGGTCTTTAGTTTGCAAAACGACAACTCATTCCTCCTCGATGGCCATGTGGCAATCTTGTGTGCTTTTTAGCCCCCTCTGCTGTTTTATATCCCATAAAGCTTCATCTATTCTATCCAAGTTAGAGCATACGTTGACTCCTCTCACAAGCTAACTAAGGTGGCATAAAATGTTTGGTTTTTCTGCAGGGAAACAGACTACATTCTTCTTAAAGCAGAAACAGCATTTTTGGTTTTACCTGTATTTGAAGAAGAGACACCTTTTTCTAGAAAGACATTTGATGCTTGCTTGGGTTGGTTTCCCCCTCTTATGTTTTCCTCCTTTGGTTTCCCCACTTTTTTTCCTCGCTCAAAAAGGAAGAGAGAAAAATAAATATCAATGCCTTGTAATATGTTGAAGTGTTAAGTACTGAAATCAAAAGTTTGAAATTGTGGGACTTTTATTCTTTGGAAGCAAAATCTTAACATGGTTATTCCCTGTGTTTCAAAAGTCGTACTGTTGTACAGTTGTTGATGCACTATTATCCACAACAACCACACAAATTGTGCCAAACTCTGAACAAGTGTTGTACTGTACATATTTTTACATCTCTTTATCAACAATGGGTTGTGAGTGTTTTCTGGAGCTTTTTGTTTTATTTTATTCTTGCCTTTTTAATTTACTGGAAACAATCCAATGATAACTATGAGCCACCCCCTTCCCTTGAAATCAACCACTATGAAAACGATGTCGATACACTTAATACAATGTACCAAAAGTTTTATGGACATCACTAAAATATGTGTGCCAAATTGACTTACCTCATTTCATAGGTTTTGCCCTGTGGTTTATAACACAACAAAAGTCACAAGTTTGTTGCTGGGGGTGCGGCAGGGTGGGGAAGGATTTTAACATGGGAATTGGGAAAGCATAATCCCCTCCAGAAAGTACTGATAAAACTTTAAAATTCAACCTGGGAGAAAGGTTTTATGGAAAGATTTTGGATATTAAACAGTATCACTCAAGGTAAGTTTACTGAAAAGCAGCTGTTTTTTTGTCTTATCTCCCGTTCTAATGTGAAGCAAAACATTTCACTAAAGATAATTTCAAGTTGTATTGTTGATCCTTTGTATCAGTTTTTTATATTTTGTAATGCAACCTGGGATAAATGCTAAATGTAGTGACAAAAAACAAAACAAAAAGAGAACTAATGCATTTCATAGACACTGTGTTGGTATATCATTCTGAGAAGTTTTGTACCCATTTTTATGCTTCTCCTGGCAGAAGAGCTCACCGATCCAAACGTTGGTGTTTTCTAAATGTTTTAACCTTTGCAGTGACAATATTAAGCTGACAGTTTGTAAAAACAAAGCAAAAGAAAATGTTTTTGATGCAATTATGAATTTGTACATTGACTCTGTAGTATATCATGCAAAAGGAAGTGGGACTCTTGATGATCTCAACAAATTGGGGACCAGATCCAGGAAATATAATAACAACAATAATAATAATAATAAAGAAAATATAATGTGCTTTTTCAATAGAGTAATAATTGCTGGCTGCTGAATGAAGTATAATTTTCAAAAGGCCTTATTTTAAACCTTACTCCTTGCCCCCAAACCTCCCTCCAAGAAAAAAAAAAAGGTCTTGGAATTATTTTATTTTATTTTATTTTTCCTTGTGTACCTGAGCCTGAGCCTGTGCATTTTGCTGCTGATAAATTATGAAAACTTGACAATGCAAGAGGCCTGTCAGCTTGGAAACCTTTCGGAAGCAGAGGCAGATAATATTAAGACTGGATGCACTTGAAAATGGTAATGTGAAAGGGGACTTGAGAGCAATTTGATGGAGGAAAGTAAAATACTGACTGAGCGGGGACTTAAAGCTAAACTAAGCCAAATTCTGTTTCATCGTTTTTTTCAGCTGAGCTTAATCGAGATGGCCAACATTTTCTCTTGATTATGTGCTTTGGGTTCATATATGTGCAGGTTTCACTATGTGTCCTTGTTCAGATAGTTCTTCTGTTCAGCTAGTATTGAAGCTTAAGATGGGTGGTGGTGTTTTAAAGCCTTCATATTAAATTAGCGAAACCAATTATTTCCTTGCAGAAGAGCTGTGAAAAAAATCGCAATGGTTAAGGTTGGTCTTGGCCTTTGTTCAGGCCCTTCATTCTTGAAATCATAGAATAAATGCTAATACTTGAACCTCGAGGCTGCTTTGCCGTGACTCTGAAAGCAATACACTCACTGATTTGCAGGTGAAGGGAAGAGGCACAGGCTATTCTTTGCTGTGTTGGCTCTAGCTCACTTTCAAGTCTTGTTGGTTGATTGGTCATTTCCAAGATCTCCTAGGGATCATGTCAAAGGAAACATAGTGCCAGTGGATGCCAGGGAAGGCGTGTAGGTGAGGACCTCTGGTTAAGATTGGACCAAGGACAGGAATGGCCAATTGCACCTTTAATGAGCCTAACTTGGCTTCACAAAGCCGTCTATATTTCTGCAGACTGTCCTGCCCAAGTCTAAAGAGAGACTCCTTTTGATAGGTGCATCCTGTAGTTCAGTAGTCTTCAGCCTTTGGTCATCCAGATGTTTGGGACATAAATGCCCAGAAGCGCCAATCACCATGGCCAACGGGGACTAAAGCCCAAAACGCCTGGACAACCAAAGGTTGAGAAGCATTGTTAAAGCTGTTTTTTCAGGCAGGGCAGTTGTGGTCCCGGGTCGTTCTGGAATGGGACTTGACCCCCTTTTGGAAGAGGTTTGTGCCACCCCACTCCACAGCTCCCACACATATGCCAAGGCATTTCAGAAACAGGTGGAAGGAGGGAAGAGTCAGGTATATCATGAGTTTGGCCTATCTCATTGTCAGCCTTAGCCTTCCACCTTAGGATGCCATGATAGGATCTACATTTCACTGGTACCTACATGAAGTCCCCCCACCAACCCTCCTACCCCATCCCCAGCCACCATTTATCTGAGACCATCTTTTGTCTTCTTCAATGTGCACTTTCCACTTGACCTTGCCCCCTTGCTTTAACCCCTGCTGGCATGTGGCACCCTCCAGTTAGCTGTACAACCAATTCAAAAGAGTCTGTGCTGGTCTCTCACTGGGCTTCTCTCTCGGGCTTTTATTACAGGGTTGATAAGGCAGTTCTGCCTCAGACTGCACTCAGGCCCTGCCTTATTCCCATAGCACAATATCTGAACTGCGAATGGATTCAGACTTAAATCCATCACAGAGTTGATCTTTTTTGGTATGATGGGCTGATCATTTGAATGCTTCAACTGATCATTTGCACATCACTCCATACTTGAAACTTAAGGTCAGGCTAGAACATGATGGAGTGCCTGCAATGCATCATACCATGCAGTTCACAAAATACCTAGTCAGAAACTATTTCAGCTTCCTCCTGTCCTTGGCCCTGAGCCCACATTTCTCTGACCCCAGACATGTGTGTCTTGTTTGACTTCAAGTCCTTTCCAACTTATGGTGACCCTGTTACAGGCTTTTCTTGACAAGTTTCTTCTGAGGGGGTTTGCCATTGCCATCCTCTGAGGCTGAGAGACTGTGATTGACCCAGGTCACTCTGCAAACTGTATTGTGGCCCACATGTTTGGCCTCAAGACGCTGGTGCGTAATAATTCAAGTTCTGCTGGAACACAAAGCAGTTGTGTTTCGTCAATGTGCAATAGGACATCTATAGAGGAATGAGGATACACAGCTTCTCTGCTCTTGAAAAACTGGCATTTAACATCTTTTTTCTCTCAACCTTCCCCTTACTGAATTGGTGGTGATACTGTCTTTTGTGAATATTTGGTTTCTCGTGCATTTGCGTATGTGAGCTTGCTTTCATCTCAGCCTATGTGGCAGTCACAGCTGGTGGCTTCCATGTTGGTGAGACCATGAAACTGCCCTGGGTTTTGGTCCAAACTTTAAAGGAGCTTTATAAGGTACTGTACCCTATCTCCAAAATAGCTTCAACACTTTGGATAGTTCCTTTACTGTCTGGACTAAAATTAAGAGTGAATTTGGCAATACCATACATACACACACACTGGGGCAACCAGCCTGTAAGAGCTTCTTGTCATTGACTTCCATGCCATCTTTCATTCCACCTGCAGTTGTGTTGCTTGATTTCCTACATACATAGTATCTTTCCTCTCTGACCTTGTTAATCCAACATTTTGCGCATCTACACCTTCCTTGCTTCTACCTCAGTATAACATTGTCATAAGCACCTTTTCTTGTTCCTGCATTTGCCAAAAGCCTAATTCCTGCCTTCACCGTCTCTTGGCTTAATTGAATAGTTCTTTGTCATTGATTTGCTCCTCCAGCTTAGAATCCTTGCTTACTTCTGTAATATAATCACCTCCTCTTCCTCCATTTTCTTCTTCTTTTGCTACATCTGTTTAACTATGTTCAGGTGTTGTCCCTCTTCTTTGCAACCCTTCATCAGTTGTGCCTAGGTTGGATCATATTTGAACCCTTGCCCTCAAATCTCCTGGGGAATTTTGGACATTTTGAAAGAGGGGAGAATGTTGGCACAGCTGCAAAACAAGGAATGGGCTGACACTCCTTTGACAATTTACGCCAGGAGCTCAGGCATTGGAGAGCCATCCTTCCTTTTGCTCGGAGGTCCAGTTGGTGCACTTCTTCTGGCATTCCAACCAAATCCTCCAGTCCAAAACAGACCTTGCAACCCATTCATGAGATTTTGGGATAGATTTGTTTCACAGCACAGGAAGTTTTTCACATTAAGACTTGAACAGACAGTAGTTTTGAAAAAGGCAGAGGGTAGTATGGAAAAGAAAAATATAATTTCCTGTGTCTTATAAGCATCCGTCTTTCATCTTGCTGTTGCTTCTACTCAAACGGGTTTTGCAAGAAGAAAAACCTACTGAACCTGTTTCTGAGAAGTAACAGGTGGGATGAATGAACAAGGATCCCACCTTTGAATTGCCTTCATCTCTGTGCAAAATTGATCATGTTTTCAGCCTTTGAAAGATAGAGTAAGGACCACTTGTTACGGTACTTTAAACAAAAATTGGTTGTCAGAATCCAAGCACAAATATAGAGGGTGCATCTCAGTTTTGAAGATGTCCACCATAGCCTTTCCCTTCCATACATTTAAAGAAAAAAGGGTCCAGTCTTTTCTTGGCTACTATTTCTGAGTATTTTGAATGGAGAAAACTGTGAATTATGCAACCATGGACATGATTCCTTTGCAATCGTTGCCATGCAGCATTTTTTGTTCTCAAGTATAAGAACCAAAATGTAATATTTGTGTCATACATTCCATGCAGAAATTTTAAAGTCACTCTTACCTCCCGTTATTTAAAATTGTGATCAAGGATGGACCAGAGCATTTTTAACACAAATGCAATAATGTGAGTCAAACAATGCAGTGCCAGGAAACCATAAAGTAGGTTGTCTAACATGAGAAAGGAAGTTTCTAAGAGCAGGAAGTAGTTTGAAATTTGGCTATTTCGAGCATAGACACTTTCTTCTTTGGACTTGGATTTAGCTGTGGTCAAACAGAGAAAGGATTCATGTCTAAGTGTTTTGCTAGAGGTGAAAGTGAGATAACTGTTCACACTGTGAGCTTGGCTCCCTTTCCCAAAATGCCTTTCCCGTGTCAGCTGCCTCACTCATCTGCCATCTAATTCTGTTGCACCGTTGCATTTATGCGCCTGAGCCAGTGTTCTACACGAGAAAGGAATCAAGCCCGCAAACCATAGTTTGTGGGAAGATTTTTCCCTCTGAAGCTCTGCGTTGTGAGCTCCACACAATGCAATTTCTCTTTCCCAGTGGCAACTGGTGACTCCTGTGTCAACGCAGTAGGGAATCTCCTCTGGATTTTAGCCCACATTTTAAAGGTGCTTGCCAAGGTGTCGAACTTACTTTTGGGGACAGGACTCACACTTTGGCGAGCTCCAAGTTCATATTGAAAACCAGAGCAGAATAACCATCCCACTATTGCTGCCTCTCAAGACCTCTGAGGAGGTCTCTTTTGTTTGAGACTGAGACCCTCTTTGTTTCTCAAAAAATTATTTTAAGATGCAAAAAATGGGGAGGGGGGAGATTACAATGAAGTATTTGGTTGAAGCAAGGCATTTAAAAAAAACACACAAATCTGTTTCTCAGGTAAATAAGCGACACTAATGACAATGGAGTAACAGCCATTGGAGTGAGGGTGGGCATAGGTGAGGAACCCACTGGATTTAAAGCAAAAGGAAGGAAACTTGAGAAAGAGCTGGACAACCAAGGCAAGCGTGTTGAGCCTCTGAACCCTTGTTGTGGACAGAAGCGTGCGGGTGGAGGGAAGAGGAAAGAAGAACCTTTGTTGTTGTAGTTGTTGTAGCTGCCCTGCTAGAGATGGGATAATGGACACTTTAAAAAAGCACAAAGGGGTGGATTTAGAAACTGTGATATAGGTAAGGAAAATCCCAGTTCAACTCTTATGGTCGTTTACTCCCATTTAGGAAGCAGGGTAGAAACCTAAGGAGATGCTTGGCTTCGCGTCCTGCGGCCCTTGCTGTGGGCGCTTTTTTTAATAAAATAAACACAAAAAAAGAAAAAACTGCTGCCTGCAGAGATTTGAATGTACTCCTCCTTAAGTTGACTTCCATAGAACCAGGGGCACCTCTCAAATAAGTTGCTACTGTTTTATGGTGCTAAAGAAAACTATGATCCCCCCTGAGCATTATGGTAATCCTCTATGGCCCTTTAAATGAATGTAACATATCCATTTCTGTTTAATGGTGTACACTACAATTTTAACATGTTTGGGGATAATTTGCCTTTTCTTTTTTCTTTTTTTCTTTTAGAACAAGCTTTATAAATATTCTGTAGAGTCAATTGAAGTATAATTCTTAAGGATCACTCTAAGACGCCTACAAAATCTTGTATATTTTTAAGTGTGCCAATTTGTAAAATATTTTGTAAGTGTATATTTTTCTTAGAAAAGTGCTGTGAAGTGTTTGTATGTGTGAGGTTCCCCCTTTTTGGCACCCTTCACTGGGTGCTAGTAAAAGGATGTATACTTAAAGGTTTCTGGTTTTAAAAACCAAAATACAAAGAAAAAAAATTTAAACTTTTGTTGGGAATTTTGTAATAAAAAGAAATGTTGTGAAAGAGTGTAGTGATATTGTGTAAAGGAAACTGGACAAAATTTGTGAGCGCTTTGCTGTTTTATAGATCCTCTTGTAAATTATTCTTGTAATATTTTTTGTTTTGTTGTTCTTGTTGCAAAGGTTTTAAATATTTGTGACTGACTCTGTACGGTGAAAATGTCATATTGTTAACTTGCTGAGTTTTGTTATATTGTTTATGGAATAAATAAAAATAAAAATCTCATTTTAAGATGATATATGCAAAGAAATTAAACACTCATTTACTGAGTAACAGATATGGTGATGATGATGATGATGCACAATCTAGTTACTGTCTCCAGTTCTCCATTCTTTTCATGGCAATGGGTTTGGACTTGTACTCTAAACATGTCCAGCTTGAAAAGTAACTCCTTTAGTGGGTAGAATAAAAATTGCTAGGTCTTTTTTCTTTCTTTCTGTCCTTGCAACATTGCACTTCTGGGCCAAAACTGCTTTTGAAGATGCTTTTGTTTACCAGTTGTTGGTGTGTGCCTTCAAGTTGTTTCCAACTTATGGAGACCCTAGGCGAATCGATCAGAGGATTTTCTTGGCATGATTTGTTTAGAGATTTGCTATTCCCTTCCTCTGAGGCTGAGAGAACATGACTTATCAAAAGTCCTTCATTGGGTTTCCATGGCTGAGTGGGGATTTGAACTCTATTCTCCCATGTCCTAGTCCAACACTCAAACCACTACACCATGCTGGCTTATCAGTAATTAACCCCAATTCATTTCCAGGGACAGGGGTAACCCTGTCAATCCTGTTGCAGGAAAAATAACAGTCTTGTAGCACCTTTTAAAAAACCAAAAAGTTTTCTTTGGTGTCTGTCAGTGGGAACTACAACCCACAAGCATATTTATGTTTGTATTACTCCATTTCGTCTGCCCCAGGACTAGGAATGAAGGTAGTTTACAAGATTAGAACAAACACAATATAGATAAAAACTTTCAAAAGCTTGCAATTGAAACATGATTACACTAATGTTTAACGTAGTTTAAACCTTAAGAACGAAATTAATCCTACCTTAAAATTAAGAGAGGGAAAAAGTTAAAAAGCAGTACAGCAAATTATAAAAGGACTCTTTTTAAAAAATAAATCCCCAAAGCCTATTGTATACGAGCATAGCGATAAAGGACTACACCATTAGTGGAGCTCTCAGGTCACAAATAATGTGTGTGAGTGAAAGAGAATGACTGGTAGCCTGTTAGGGATGTACACAGGTGTAAGTCCACCTTTTGCCTGTGTATGTCTTTTTTGGTTGATGCGAAGGCTGCTATGCCCTTCTTCCCTCTGTTCCCACCACCATCAGCCAGGTATCCTGGACTTCATTGTCCCACATGCACAGTGCAACGTATGCTTGTGTATGTCACACTAAAGGAGACAAGTGCCTCTCTTTCACTTGTTCTGCTTTCTCCACCTAGGAAAGCTGTTGGAGAAGACACAACACAAGAACACTGTTCTTACCATTTGCTTCTTGTTTGTGTGTTCCTTTGAAGAGGAACTCTTGTCTTGAAGAGGAACTCCCTCTGAAGAGCATCTGTACATCCCTCTAGGCTGGAAAAGATGAGTTGTGATGTTTTATGACTTAAGCCTCTTTAAAACTATACCCACCAACACAATGCAGGAGAAGCATACAGTCCCATAATTCCCAGCCTGCATCCCCAATTCAGACCCAGCTTCACAACCCAGATGCACATTTTTATCCACCTCCATAAAAATTTGGCCAAACAAGATGGAATGTGGAGCTGAAATGTGAATGTGAATTTACTAAAAAAGCAAAATTAAGACACTGTTTCTTAATATGTGTAAGACACCCTGTGCGCATATGCGCACATGCATATCTGTGATGTTTCTTTAGGGTAAGAATACTCCTAATAAACAGTAATTCTAATAAATACTTCTAATGAATAAATGTCCCAAACCTAGATTATGGTCAAACCTTCACTAGCCCAACTGGGGGAAAAACTTAACAATCACTTTGACTTTTAGACCATGAAATCCTTCCTTCGCAAACATGAAGAGGTCTGTGGTCTCTAACGTTTGCACACAGAGTATGCACCTTTTTGGTTGGCCTAACAAAGCCATTGCAAGATTATGGATTTTGTTACTTCTTTTAGGGTCAACATGTTTTTGTATGTTTTTAGTAACCTGAGCTCAATATTTAGTTTTTCTCCTGTGTTAAACAGCTGAGCAGTGAATGATTCCCTGCTGAATCGTGGTTCAGAGGCAGTAGCAAACCTTCCACCCAGAACAGCCAAGCACCATCATATTCCAGGAAGGATTAAATTTAACATCTATTCCATATCCCATTTTCCATTATGAGATTACCTCTGCTTAAAGGCTACTCAGCTGTACCTTGACTGAAAGCCACCTTAATACCTATTCTAATCATCCCAGCCTCTGTGACATGAGAAATGGTTTCCTTCTACGCTCTGCCTACCAAAGAGAATGTAGTTATTTAAATGCTTAGCAAATGGGATGTGTAAAATCGCCTTTCCTTGCTCTCTTACCAGAGCCAAACTATTCTTGTCTACAACACGCAGAAGACGCGCTAAGGAGCAAGAGACAGCCTCAGGTGTACAAAAGTCATGATCTGAACATTAGATCAAAGGCAACCATAGATTCTAAGGGTGAATTTGGATTCTTGCATAGAGAGCATCTCAACCACAGGGGTGGGGTGGGGGGAGGCCTGGAAGCCTCCAACCTGTTATCAGTATCGGGGGCTTGCCATTGGTTTGTAGGATTCAGCTTTTCTTGTACATCAATCTGCATGGCAGTATCTTGATTTGATTACAAAGGCCCCCTGCAAAGTCTTCCTGCAGCCAATGCTTCTATCAATTCTGCCCTGATAGGGAAGGTTTGTAGAGCAACTGGAAGGCTTTACATTAAGTGGGAAACTCGGTGTCACGCGCAACCTCCTTTCCATGCCTTGAGGTTACCTTTTACCTCTTATTTATTAGAAAGCCCCTTGTCATTGACATCAGCCTGCTTTCCCCTTTTATACACTTTCCCTAAAATGTGTAAGGGCTAGAGTCCCAAGACTCTTATACATTTTACATATACCTCTTAAACTTCCTCTTATAAGTTTAATATTTTTGGTAGCGTGTTTTTATGTGCCTATATGGCAGGGGTAGGCAACCTAAGGCCTCGGGGGGCCGGATGCAGCCCCCTGAGTCCTTTGGGCCGGCCCCAGGCCGGTCCTGCCGCCGCTGCCCGCCATGATGATAATGATTATTGTTGTTATTACTTGTTCTTGGGGTTTTCTTGGCAAAATCTCCACAGGGGTTTTGCCATGGCTTTTCTGGGGCTGAGAGAGTATGCGTGCATATTTTTTTAATTTTTTTAAAAAAATATTTTATTTTATTTTATTTATTTTTGGTGCTTCGGCCCCCCAATTGTCTGAGGGACAGCAACCCGGCCCCCAGCTCAAAAAGGTTGCCTACCCCTGCTATATGGTTTAGAACTGACACAGGCAGAGGCTTCTGTTGTGACAAATAAACCTTGACTTTATTGACTAACATTTAACAAGAATGTAACTTAGGTAGCATAGTTCCAAGGTGCTATGGTTACATAAATGTTACAGTTGCAGGCATTTCAGTTTCCTGATTACAATCTCCAATACACTTTCTCTCCCATTCAGTATCCTTCTCTTCAACTCAGTTCCCTTCAGCTCCTTTCAGCTCTCTTCACCTCTCTTAAACTCCTCCTCAACTGCTCTGCACTGAACTCTCCTGAGCAGAACTCTGTTGAACTGAATTCAAATGGACTGAACTTAACTCAATTTAACTCCTGGGGAGAATGAAATTTGGATTGCTAGAGTGATGAAAGCTGTCATTGGGGAAGACTAGCATTTTCGACAGGGGCTACTCCCAAACTCTGCTGCTTCCTTCCAGAAACACTGACTCATACAATCTTAGCATTCGAAGGGTCCTCAAGTCCAATGACTCCTTCCTGAAATCTTTGTAGCTAAGTAGAAAATTGCAAAAGAGCTGCTAATCTAGTCATAATTGATGATGTCAAAAGAGGAAACTTCTCCAGATTGAGGGACCTGGCAAACAGAAGTTATGGGGAAAGCCAAGGCAGTCAGATCTTCCCAGCATGCTCAGTGTTTTTCAAAACCACAATGACAAAGACTCAGCTAGTAAGTACACAACACGTCACTAGAGGTAGCACAGGAAGTCTACGAGGGCACCGACATGGTTAACAAGTAGTATCAAGGAAGCTATTAGAGAGAAAAGATAGACTTCTTCCAGAAACTAGAAGCCTCACCCAAACAAGGCAAATAAAGATAAGAACCAGCTCGCACAAATAAATAACGGATGCCACAAAATTCAGGAATACAAAGATTTGTAGCTTTGATACTACTGTGACTGTTACTATCAAACTGTTACTGATACTATTGTATGCTGTGTCATTTTTGACTTATGGTGACCTGAGGCAAACCTATCATAAGAGTTTTCTTGGTAGTTTTTTTCAGAAGGGGGTTTGCCATTGTCATCCTCTGTGGCTAAGAGAGTGTGACTCACCCAATGAATTTTTTATGCTCAAGCCGGGAATCGAACCCTGGTCTCCAGAATCATAGTCCAGCGCTCAAACCACTAAACGATGCTGGCTCTATTGGGGTCATTGTTTTTAGTTGGTATAACAGTACACACATCTAACAATAATGGCCATGCTCCATCTCTCAGTCTGAATCCCTAAAACCCACCTAAAAAAGCCAGGCAGTTGAAGCAAGCAAAAGAATTCTGGGCCTGAAAGATAGGGTGTCTGGTTCAGAGAAAGTGACCTGGAAGACAGATTAGAGGTAGCTTTCCACAGTTTCTTTTTGAAGGTAGAATCGAATATCTGGAGCAACAAATGAGAAAGAGCAGCATTTTCTGAATGATGTGGAGATCATTGGATGACAGAAGGGTGCGAAGGAAGAGCAAAAATCACTGCGAGGGAAATATCCACGTTTCTTCCAGGCTATTGCAGTTATAAGATTGTGCTCGGCGTCTGAATTCATCTCCTGTCAGAGGTAGGTTAAAAGTTGCAGACCCAGAGCCTAAGCATATATTAATTCTGATTGTGCCTCTAATTTTTTTCCCTTAATGTTCTGTGAATTTCTGAAAACCATAATTTGGGCACACAGTGCTTTCTAGCCAACCGCTTTGTTTTTCAGCCTTCAGTTCTGAGTGACGAGTGGCAGATTCCTGGCCACAATATCTGTAACAACAGCCAAGGAAAGACAGGAGGACTCTGCGCAAACCATTCTCCCCAACCTTCATTCTGCTGCAAAACTTGTTCTCATGCTTATATCATCTTGTGGAAATAGGGAAGGGATCCCCTGCCTTGTCAGATGCTTCTAAAGAGAGGAAGCAATAGGTCAGGAAGCGAGATGGGCAAGAAAGAGGGTCATTTTGTTCTAGGAAAGATAAATGCACACACTTGAGATGAATGAACAATATGGATTATATTTGTTAGTTTACATGTGCACAGTGCCTCTTAGTGGGTGGAACTGGTACCGGTATGTACCTGCAATATACATCAGCTGTTGTTGTTGTTGTTGCTGTTGTGCACCTTCAAGTCATTTCCGAATTATGGTGACCCTAAGGCGAACCTATCATGGGGTTTCCTGGCAAAATTTGTTGAGAGGAGGCTTGCCACTGCCTTCCTCTGAGACTGAGAGCACGTGACTTGCCCATAATCACCCAGTGGGTTTCATGGCTGAGCCAGGAATCAAAGCCTGGTTGGAATCATAATCCAAAACTCAAACCACTACACCACACTGGGTTTCACTAAAATATAAAGAGAGACAGTGTACTGTAATAGTTTGCATTTTGGACTACAGACCAGAGTTTGAATCCCCACTCAGCGATGGAAACCCCACTGGGTGACCTTGGGCAAGTCACATTCTCTCAGCCACAGGGAAAGGCCATGGTAAACCTCCTCTGACTAATGAATCTTCCTCTGACTAATGAATCTTTTGCCAAGATCCCAAAAAGTGGCAGCCCAAAAAACTAATGCAATTCTTGGCCGCATCAACAAGAGCATAGCATCCAGATCAAGGAAAGTACCAGTGCTACTCTTTTTGGCTTTGGTCAGACTTCACCTGGAGTTGTTCAGAACTGTGTACCCCCAGTTCAAGGATATTGATGAGCTGGAATGTGTTGAGAAGGGTGACAAAGATGATCTAAAAGTCTGGAAGCCAAGCCTTATGAAGACTGACTCAGGGAGTTGGGTGGTTAGCTTGGAGAAGACTAAGATGTGACATGATAGCCATCTTTAAATAGCTGAAGGATTGTGATGCAGAAGATGGAGAAAGCTTGTTTTCTGCTAATCCAGAGACTAGAATGAGAACTAGCCAATTCAAATTGCAAGTAAATAAATTGCACCTAAAAATTAGGAAGAACTTCTTTTCTGTAAGTAGTGTTTTGCTGGTGGGACGGACCGGCCTGGAGAGAGATGGACTCTCCATCTTTGGAGCTCTTTCTACAGAGGTTGGATGGGCATCTCTCAGGAGTACTTTAGCTGTGTATCCCAGCCTGGCAAAACAGGGTTGGACTAGTTGACCTTTGTGGTCCCTACCAGCTCTAAAATCCTATGATTCTATAAACCAAACACACCCACACACACCAGGACCTCCACAATAATGTTACTTGTTCCCTGTATTAAAAGAACCACATAGAATAAATGGAGTTATAAATATTAACAGACTGTTTGCTGAGCAGGCCACATGCACTTTCATTAACTGTGATTTATTAAAATAACAGATTTAATGGCTGCAGCTCATTCTGACACTCCCTCCTGCAACCCTGAGCCCTGAAGCACCATCTCTCTCATGCTGTTCTGTCTTTTGGCATTAAAATCAGCCAATCTGAGGCTAGTTTTACAAACTATCACAACCAATCCCAAACACAAACCCACCTCCATCCTCCAATGTCTGGGTGAGCTGAGCTGGAAGCATCTTACTCCTGTGTGTCCGTGAGGGATGGTTATTTTTAATGTCCTAGAAAGAAGCAAAATGGGAAAAGTGATCATTAGCTGCAGTCAAAGCAGATGCAGACAACTGAGGAGGCAGGTCCTCCTCCCAGCATTCTGCCTAGCATTTAGGACACTTAACCCAGGCATCAACTCACATTCAGTGATAATCTCTCCCTTTGCAGAGGGGTGGAGGGGAGCTAATTCCTCCAAGTGGTGTGTGAAATACTTTGTGGGCTGCTGGTTTTGTGGGAGTTGCCAGGTAGCATTAAGGAAGAACCAGTTAAGCTGGAGTTACTCAGTTGCTGAAGCTAAACCATTTTAACATCTCCGGGCTCAGGCTTAACAGGTTGGGAATCATCCACTCAATCCCATCAGCTGCTACCTGATCCTTTTAACTAGAGAAGGTATTGAGCCAAGCAGGTACTCCATTGTTCAGCCATGGTCCCTAGGGGAAATCGTCCTTTCAACAAGAGGCCTTTAGGCCTCTTTATATTTCTGACTGGGGTATTAGAAGATTGAGTGTAATATATTTAAGAAATCCAGACCAGGTTTCATAAGAGCACAAGTTCCTTGGGCCAAAAACTATCTTGCTTATAACATGCACAAAAACCAGCATGGTGTACTGGTTTCAATGTTGGACTAGGACTCTGTGGGCCCAGGGTTTATGTCCCTCCTTCGCGATGGAAACCCATTGGCAAATGTCATCTGAAGAAACCTTACCAGGAAAACCCTAGTATGAGGTTGCCATGTTAGGATTGATTTGGGGGCACCTAACAGCCACAAAAAACATACACTGGTTGACAAAAATGTATAGGGAATGCTAGTTTCAGACAGTGTAGGGGTGTTCAGTATAGCTCCTGTTGCTTTTAAGTTTCATTTGATTTGTCAAAATCAAGCTAGGGTGGCGTAGTGGTTCGAGTGTTGGATTACGACTCTGGAGACCACTTGGCCATGAAACTTTGGGCAAGACACACTTTCTCAACCTCAGGGGAAGGCAATGGCAAACCTCCTCTGAACAATTCTTGTCAAGAAAACCCCATGATAGGTTTGCCTTAGGGTTGTCATAAAATAGAACCAACTTGAAGGCACACAACACACACACCCTAGGGCGATATGTTGTTCACCATATGCCTCTCACAAGATTATGCCAGCCATGACTATGGTGGAGTTATTAGACTGAACGGTTACACAACCAACTGCAGGACAGGTTGGTATTGCACTGTTTTCCTGTTGCACAACAGTTCATCCAATTCTTCACCCATCAACCAAGGACTGCCCTTATGGGACCTCCTGGTTGTCAGTCCTGACTAATGTGTACACACACACACATATATATACTCTCTCTCTCTCTCTCTCAATATGTATAATTTATACACACACTAGTGTAACAGAAATGATAACCAGAGTTAGGCCATTATATACATATATGTGTGTGTATATATGCACACAACAAAACTATATATGTACGGTATATCTATATATGTGTGTGTGTGTATAAAGGTATTCCCTGTTGACACGGTTGTCAAGTTGTGTCCAAATAATTATATAAATGACTTAATAAAATCCAATTCTTTATAATCTAAGTAGGAACCATCTATTACTCTGGATATGTCCATATAGCTTATATATATATATATATATATATACACATATAGGTAAAGTAAAAGTAAAGGTATTCCCCGTTGACACGGTTGTCAAGTCGTGTCCAAATAATCTTATATAGCTTATATAATTATATAGGTAAAGTAAAGGTATTCAAGTCGTGTCCAAATAACTATATAAAGGGCTTAAATCCTGGTTTCCATTCCTGGCTGAGGCAGAGGCCCAGAGTCCAAAACCAGGCCTCAAGGGGTGTCCCTTCTTCTCCTTGGGAGCCACCAACCCCTGAACCCGTATGAGGCGCGTACACGTGTTAGCGGGCGTCTCGTCTGTACGCAGGAGCCACGAGTCCCGCCCCGAGCTCGGCTCCGTCCCTCAGAGGCCCGCATCCTGTGGGCTAAAACTCCCCTCAGCACCGCCAACCGCCTCTCTTTCTCTCATTCTCTCTCATTCTCTCTTCTCAGGCCTCCCTCAGGATTGGCTCCTCTTCAAAATGGCCGCCCCCAAGATCCCACCTCAGGGGGCCGCTCTCTCCCCTCCATACCTCCACACTCTATGGCCTCAGCCGGGTGTTGTTTTTCAAAAGGCGGCGATTGAGCATGCGCAGAGTGAGGGAGGACGCCGCGACGCCTCACTTCCTCCTCCTGCGTGCGCAGCCTGGCAGGAAGCAACAGGCCTCCGCCACGCCCCGCGCATGCGCAGTCGCCCCCTCCCTCCCTCTTTCCCCCACCGTTTTACCTCATTAACAGACACACCGTTTCCGGGCTCGGAGTTCCTTAGTAACAATGGAGCCTAAAATGGCCGCCTGAGAGGACGAAAGGGAGGAAGGAGGGGAGCGAGCGAGCGAGCGAGCGGGGAAGGAGCCGCCGAAGAAGGAATAGATTAGTAATTTTTTAAAAAATTAACCGCCGAGGAGGAGGAGGTCGTGACCGGCGCCGCGCCTGAGGAGAGAAGGGTGAGTAATGGCCGGCCTGGGCAGGGAAACGCATTGGAAGGCCTTCCTCTCCGACGTTTCTCTGAGTCTCCTCGCGGGCCTCTGCCCCGGGTCACACTCTCTCAGCCTCAGAGAACCCCTCCTCCTCCTTCTCTTCCTCCTCCTCGCCCCCCGGAACAGATCTTGCCCCAAAAATAAAACCCGTGACGGCGCCCCTCTTGTGTGTGTGTCTGTGCCTTCCAAGCCGTTTCTGTCTTATGACGAACCTATTTCTCTTATTCACAAAGGAGCTTGACATTGCCTTCCCCTGAGGCTGAGAGAGTGTGACCGGCCCAAGACTTAGGGCGACCTTCAGGGGAACCTGTCATGGGGTTTTCTTGGCCAGGTTGGTTCAGACGAGGTTTGACTTTTCATCCCTTGGAGGCTGAGAGAGTGTGATCGGCCCAAGACTTATGGTGCCCCTAAGGCGAATCTGTCCTGGGGTATTCTTGGCCAAAATTTGGTTCAGAGGAGGTTCGACATTGCCTTCCCCTGAGGCTGAGAGAGTGTGGCTGGCCCAAGATTTATGGCGACCTTAAGGCCAACCTGTCCTGGGGTTTTCTTGGCCAGATTTCTTATTCAGAAGGGGGTTGACATTGCCTTCCCCCGAGGCTGAGAGTGTGTGGCTGATTTCTTATTCGGGGGAGGGGGTGGTTCTGACTTATGTTTAGAACAGCCATTCCCAACCGTTAGAGTCCTTGAAATAATAATGCTTGGGTTTTAGGGAACTCTATAAAAATTGTGGTGGTAGTGTGCCTTCAAGTCATTTTTGACTTATGACGACCCTAAAGCCAGCCTGACGAGGTTTTCTTGGTTTGCCATGGCTTTCCCCTAAGGCTGAGAGAGTGTGACTTGCAGAGATCTCTAGAAAGGGAGGTCATATTTTATCCAGGTTTCCTTTTTCTCTCTGCCTATCTTCCCTTTGTCACTGGAAGACATCCATGGCCACAAGTTAACTTCCAGTAAATAAGTTAAATCTGCCATTTTTTACATTCCTGGGAGCATCCTTCTCAAGAGTAAAACTCCATTGGTGTGTGTGTGTGGGGGGGGGGGGGTTAGAATAATTGTGATTTGGCTGAAGGTTTCAGGCCAGATATTGTAGAAAGAGTTGTTAGGCTGGTGGTTTTCTTCTTCTTCTTCCTGTTCGTGTTGTCAGACTTGACAGTCCTTTTGGCTAAATGTCATATTTACTTATTTTATATGCTGCCTTTCCCCTGGAAAGGGACCTAAGGCGGCTCAATATAAAATACACTCTTTCCTCCACATTGGCTGGGGTGAGGGGCACAGGACCCCCGTGAATGTGGAAAAACCACAAATAACAAAAACACTATGTTTTTAACCTGAGAGAACACCTCTCTGAGAATCTCTAGGTCCTTCAGTGCGACTTTTGGTTAAAGTTGACCATAGAGTTGCACTAGAGGACCTAGATATTCCTAGAGAACATATTAATAAAATCCGTGAATAATCAGATCCACAAAAGTCAAAGCCACAAATGTGGAGGGATGAGTGTCGTTTTAAAACTTTGTAGTAAAAATTTAAAAACCATCATTCTAAAACCCATATAAAATTACATGAAACAAACAAAAGATAAAAACATAAACAGAGTACACAAAACCTCCCTGACAAAGATTGTGTATTAAAAGTCTGCCTGAATAAAACTATTTTTTGAAAGGAGGACAGGGAGGGGGCCAGCCTAGCTTCCTGTGGAAGGGAGTTCCAGAGGCTGAGAGCAGCACCTGAGAAGGTCCTGTCTCTCGTGTCTGCACTATGTGAGCCTGGGATGGTGGTGGGACCGAGAGAAAGCTCTCCCTTGTAGATTTTCGGACCCTTGCTGGTTGGCATGGGGAGATACGGACTTTCCAATAGTCTGGACCTAAGCCGTATAGAGTTTTATAGGTCATGACCAGCACTTTGAATTGTACCTGGAAACAAACCGGTAGCCAATGAAGCTGTTTCAACAAGGGAGTTATATGCTCCCTATAACTTGCCCCGGTCACCATTCTGGCTGATTCCTTTTTGAACCTGCTCACGTTTCCAGACAGTTTCCAAAGGCAGCTCCACATAAAGTGTGTTACAGTAGTCCAAACGAGATGCGATCAAGGCATGTGTCCCCGTAGCCAGATCTGACATCTCATGGGTCTGTCAGAAAAATCCCACCACTCCACTAGTGTTCAGGATTCAAGAGATCTCTTTGCCTTTTCCAATTGGGAAGTCAAATTTCTCACCCCTTCCCTTTTGGATTAAATCTGAACATATATGTAATGCGCGCTTGTCACTGTCAGTAAAAAGGAAATCCCCTTTTGCTTTTGGGAAGTCATTGACTCTGAGTTCAGATAACACACAGCTTGTAGTACCTTATCTGAATAATTGGGCTCAGATTGGGAAACTCCATTCCAATCTCCACCAGGAACCTAGGGATGAGTGGGCTTCAGATGTGACGAGGGGTTGTATCACTTCCTGTTGTCTATGTTTTTCTGTACAGGGCAGTTTATTCCAAATCTTAATCTGGTACTCAGCAAAACCTTTTTGGAGTTGCTTTATTTGCAGTGCTGGTTATCTCCAGGAGGGATACAGAGGAGGAGTACAGTGGCATCTTTACATACAGACAAGTTTGTGGGTTTTTTAAAAGGCCTCCAGCCTAAACTTGGAAGAACAGTCAGGAACCCTTTTCTAACATCTCCCCATACAGCTTTACACTATTTGGGCATGTGGACTGAGGAGGTAAGCCAGAAACATCACAAAAAGGGTGGAATTTAGAAAGGAGAGAGAGATGTTTGGGGAGGGATTTCCAAGCATATGAAACAGGAAGGAAGACCTTTTAGTAACTGAAGGGAGTAGAGGTAGAGGAAGCATAGATGATGGTGAAGGAAAACTATATGACAAAAGGAAGATACTGAGCCCTTCCGAAGAGTGAGTCAGGTTTGCTACTCTTCTAAGAGAATAACCACATGAGGCATATATGAAACTAATTTTCATAACTTGTTTCTTGTAGTAAATAACTGATTATTTTACTCTTTGATAACGATTAAGCTTTATTTCCCTCCAGTCGTGTCAGTGATCACTCCCTGCCAAGCTCAAAAATAAACCTAAACCTTAAAAACCATCTAGCAGCAAGAGTACTAACATTTAAATTTACCTGTTCAGACTTAGGGAACAGTTGTAGAAATGCAGTGGAACCTGTTCATGTAGCCACATACAACTGGTGTGTCTGGAAGAACTCCAAAGGATCATGGTCTTCTTTTTAATATTGCAAGGATCAGAAACTAATTTACGGTGTAAGTTGTAGTTTGCCATTCCACGTGTGCAGAATGAATGGGGAAATGTCTTTATTATTTTTACATTCTCATAACTACTTTACTAGCATGGAGATGGCCTTGCAAAAGTTGACATTATGTCTTTGAAATATAGATTTATAGAACTTACTGTGAACCTTGTGTTCAAATGGTATAAAATGGAATCTGACAGGGCTTCTCGTTCCCTCAACTGTGATTTCCAGGAATCCTGGAAAGTGTTCAGTTTTCCATTTATTTTGTTTTTGTTTTTGTTGAGAGACTATCCTTTTCCTATTAAATTACTGTCCAGATTCAACTTGCATAGCAATTCTGTAATAAATGAAAATTGACTCTGTCTTAACTTCAGCTAATTTCTAGAAATTATGGCAGATCAAAAGGTCTGAATAGTAGAAATACCTATTTTATATTTGCATAGTTTAGTTTCCTATTTTTGCATAGTTTAGTTTCCTATATTCATGAAAATTGATATAAATTGGATTCTTTTTTCTTTTCTTTTTTCCGGCCTCTCCTTCACTGGAGGCGGTGGTAGAAGCAGAAAAATGATAATATATGGTGATATAATTAATTACAATATGGCGTTGAGGTTGAATTGAAGCTTGTAACATAATGTGTAGCCAAAGCTTAGGAAGTAACTTTTATTTACATGTAAGTAATGTTGGTTTAGTGTTCGTCTTTGTTAGAGTACGTAATATATGTATGTATATAAGTATGTATGTTATGTAAGGTATCTATGTTTTATGTATCTAGATGTGTTTGTCATAATAAAATTAAAAAAATCTTTTAATTGCTATCTTCACATTTCTCATTAACTGTTCTTGGACCAAGACTGCTTGTAGTTTGTACTTCCCTTTCTCCCTTGTGATACATATTCTAGCTGACCTCAAAAGTGTTTAGAGTAGGCCCCAAGCATTGTGGAGAGTGTTGACTCTTTTGGCTTATTGGAAGGAATTATTTTAAAAACTATGGCTGGCATTCTGTAATGCAGTTTGGGATTTGTAACCTAGCATTATGGATCCATGACTGATCTGTATTCACAAACACTGCGTAGTCGCAGTTGTGGCACTACTGCCATGATCATAAATGCCCTCCCAAACCTACTTTATTAGGTAGCAGCTGCACCAAGAGGTGGAGGTCTGTTCAGCTGGCAACTGAGATGCAGAAAGATGATACAGTCGCTCACCCCTCTGTTCTTGCAAGGGATCTGTTCCAGACACACACCCCACGAAAATGGAAAATCGTGGATATTCGGCCCATTGGGTTGAATGGAGGTGTGCATCTGCGGGGGTGCGCACCCCATTTTGTCCCCCTCCGTTTGCCACCTGCGAAGGGACGCGGACTTGAAGTCTGTGAAAACGGAGAGGCGACTGTATTTCCACCACCATCCCAGCCAGCAAGTGAGGCCGTAACCAGTAGAAGCAGGCCCCTGTCACCATTATTTGTTGCAGCCTTGGTTATTGGCAGGAGGGGGCTGGAAATATCCTTCTGCACTCAGATTGCAGGCAGAACAGTCCTCCATCACTTGGTGTCTCAAGTAAGTGCCTCAAATGTAGACCTATACTAGTGAAGGTCTTTTGATGGGAACAAGCACCAACCATTTCCGGTTAGCTGTAGGGAGATGTGGTAAGTAAAAATTGACTGTCTTCTTAGCAACATTTGCAGTTAGTGTTTAGCAGCCTCCTGTTCATTATTGTAGAGATGGAGTGGGAAGTTGCACATGCAATAATATTTCTGGAGGAAGTAGCTTGCACATGTGAGAATGAGGTTTAATTAATGGTAGCCATGGTTAAATTCATGCCACATACCAATAGCCTGTTTAGGCACAGAGTAGAGTGGGAGGGGGAATTAAAATCCAAGTATTTGCTCTGTGCTCTTCCTGAGTAGACAATGGTTGATGATCAGTAAGAGTTGCTGGGCATCTTCTCTTCCAAAATGTTCCTGTTACTATTTCAGAGTATAATACATTCCACTAGATTTTAAGGGTAAGGAGATTTGTTTTGAAGGAAGTGAAAACTGTGTGTCAGGTTCTCCACTGTGTATTATAGCGGTCTTGTGGTAACAAATCAGAGATGTTGTCCAGAGAATATACGGGCTGAGTTTCAGCAGACCAGAAGCTTTAGGAGACAATCTAGTCAAAGCTGAACATATTTATCTATCTATTTTAATTTCAAGAGGGAAAAGTTGACATCTGCTCCCTTCTGTTGAAATAAGTGGGCTTAAAAGTGCTTATGTTGGCTGGGTTGTGCCATTAGAGATTCCACAGCTTTTAACATTATTTGTGCTTCTAATTTTATTGTCATTTTGTCCTCAGAGGTCTAATCCAATATATGCTGCGACATGAAGCTTCAGTTGCCCATCTGCTGCTTGTGTCCATCAGTGGAGCCACCTATTCCACTGGGAATGCAGTCATTTAAGTATTTGTCCATGTCTTAATTGGCGAACAGTATGCCATTAAAGTAACAGTCACCAGCTTCGGTGGTCCATGCACATCCTCTGCCACACACAAGAGGACCACTTCTCCCCCCATGTCCTCCTTTTTAAAAAATATGAGAAGGATTCTGGATCTTCTGAGAGTGTGGGAGGCCATTTTGACATGAATTAAGCCATGAGATGCTTTTTTAAAATCAAAATCAGAAGGGACCAGAAGTCACTTTCAGTTTTCAACCTGCCGCTCCAGCCTAAAACATTTCAAATCCTCATGGTCCCCAGAAAGATCTTTTTCTACAATTTTTTTTTAAATTCTTTGATGTAGAGCTTCATAGAAACTACATGCTATATTCTCTTCCTGTATACTACTGGCTGCATATTTGCTGCACATGGTTTGGCTCTTAGTAAATGCTTCCAAGCCTGGTTGCTAAATTGCCATTGGAATTAAAGAGTTGCTGTCATGGTTTAGAAGTTGAATGGTGACCTTGGAGATTAGAAGATGTTCCTGTTTTTTAAAAACCTTCAGCAATTCATTTTGGGCAAGCTTAGGTTTGGCATGCTGGTCAGTTGACTGGCCAGACTTTCCAGGAAATGCCACACTAGATGGTTGCTTACTTCCTTTTGTTTCATTATAGTGTTGTTTCTTAGCAAAGATAGGAGTAAGGGCCCCTTTCTCCCTAACCTTGTAATAGTCAGAGCAAACCTAGGAGCATAGCAATACTTCTGCCACAAACTGTTTTCTGTAACTGCAGGCACCTCCAGAAATGCAAGAAGCCATTTGAGCAAAAGTCTCTGTTTGGTGAGCACAACAATCTTTCCTGAATGGGTGGCAAGTGGTAGGGATGATGGGAGTTCTGCTGGAGGGGTACTTAGTTGGGGAAGGTTGGAGTTGTATCTTCTACAGGGATCAGAGAGTCACGTTCAGATCCTCACACAGCTGTTAAGCTGTCTGGGTGACATTGGGCTTAATCTCCCTCTCAGGGTAGTTGTGAGGATAAACTGGGAAAGGACTATGGGTGCCCCTTTGGAGAGGAAAGGAAAGGAATAAAAATGTAATAGTTTAGATCAAAAGGTTTTCAATTTTGGGTTTATTTGTTTTCATAATAGCAATTATCTACTTTTCATGTTTCACAAGCCTGTTAATTATTATCTTTTTGCCTGTAATTGTAGTATTTTAAAAATAGTTGTCCAATACTTGGTGACCAAGATGGAGTGGAGAGGCATGCCAGCATGATCCAGCACTGATTCTATTACTTTGATACTGACTAAATTGCTTTAAAAGAAGGATGAGACCAGAAATCTGGCTACAAATAACCTACATGAAAAATTACACAGTAGGCCTAACCACCCCCACAGAATCCTGGGTTTTGTAGTTTGATCAGGTAGCAGACCTCTCTGACAGTCGAGGCTGGATACCTCACCAAACTACAGATCCCCTGGTTTCCACAGGATGGAGCAATGACAGTTAAAGTGGTGTCAAACTGCTTTGTTTCTCTACTGTGACAGAGCTGTTTACTCATAGTCCCTTCCCTATGAAACAGAGCCACTGAATTGAGTCATTGAATCAGTTGAGTTTACCTATGTGTTGAGTCACCATTCAGCAGTTGATTCAGCAGGTTTATTCTAGTTGGGACTAACCCACAAGATTCCAGACTTTGATGGCTGGAATCTGGTTGCAGGTTTTTGTTGTTGTTACATGCCTTCAAGTCAACCACAACCTATTGGAACCCTATTACAGTGGGCCCTCTGTATCCATAGATTGAAATCGATAATTTTTTAAAAAATTTACCTGCGATCGACTCCAACCATGCCAAGAAGCACTCCGGAGGCAGTAGTGCATCCTCCGCCCCAACTGGTGGAAGTCACAAAGTCTCATCCAGATTTCAACCCCCTTTCCCACCAATCTACTGCCTTGCCCCACTACTTCTGCTGCCACTATGCCTCTTTGTCGCTGTCCTGCAAGCCTCACAATCAAAACCATTTTAAAAATATCGCCAAATTGCTACAAATTGCCCATTAAAATCCTTGGATGATAGAAAGGTTTTACATGGTCATTCAAACAAATGGACTTAGTGCCTGCCAAACTTTCCTGAGCAATGTGTACTACAGTTAGAAAATTCTTGCCTCTGATGATAGGGACACCTGGGAGAGGAAATCACAGCAGATCTTAAATTTTACACAGCTTCTTAATGCTCATCATACAGACTGTAGAGCCCTAACTGAATCCCCAGAAGACTTCTTGCCATGTCTCTATCTTGGGAAATTTCTTGATAATTAACTTAAGCTACCACAGAGACTGAATAATTAGGGGTTATCTCTCTCTCTTTTTAAAGCCTAAGATACTTAAGAAGCAGAAATTTGCAGGCACTGTTGCATTCTGTGCTCTCCCCCCCCCCCCCCCGCCGCTCATGAAATGTTGTGACTTACCTACTGTCTTGATTAAAGCTTGAAGTCTTGTATCTAAGACCATGGACACTGTGGCTGCCCAGTCAATTTGACTATTCCTTCTTCTCTTCCTGTAGACATTTCCCCTACTTCTTACCAAGATGGAAAGCTCCGATTCTAATAATAAAGGGAGTGTCGATCAATCTGAAGCACAGCGTCGGAGTCAGCTGGACCGATTGAATCGGGAAGAAGCTTTCTATCACTTTGTAAATAATCTCAGTGAGGAGGACTACAGGCTAATGAGGGATAACAACTTACTAGGCACCCCTGGTATGTTAATTTATGCATTTGATGTTAGTCAAATCCGTTAAAGTATGTAGATATTCTCTCACTAAGTTAAATGGGGGAGAGTAGAGCCCAACTTTTAATTTGAAATCTGACTTTAAGAGATTCAGTACTTAACTCTTGCTGATATGCTGCTAAATATGCAATTATTTAAATTCTGCTGTACAAAGTAACTGATTCATTGAGATAAGCATATTAAACATCACCTCCATCCAGCTACTATTTGCATCAGGATCTCACATATGTCTGATATTGATTCCACATATCTTAATCTCTTTAAAAGTGACTTTTTTCTGCATCACACCAAAACTAAATTAAATTATTTTAGGCTGCATCTTCACTGCAGAAATAATCCGGGTTGACACCACTTTAACTGCCATTGATCAGTACTATGCAATTTTGGGACTGGTAGTTTTGTGAGACATTTAGCCTTCTCAGTCAGAGAGCTCTGGTGCCACAACTACAATTCCCGGAATTCCATAGCATTGGGCCATGGCAGTTAAAGTGCTGTCAACCTGGATTATTTCTGAAGTGCAGATGCAGCCTTAGTTTCAGAGATAGATTAGGCTGGCACAGATTCTCAGGATCCAGGTAGAGTTTTTTACATTGACTCACAGATGGAGAAGCGTGGTGGTGACTGTGATCTAGGGTAGGCTTATAAAGGGGCTGCTTCTCTGTCTGAGAAATTGGGAGGGGGTGACATGCCATTAAAAGTATGTTGACCTTTCTGTAGAGACAGCATGTAATGTAAAGATTACCACTCTCTCACACTTGAGGTATTTCATGGAGCAATATGTAACAGTGGCTTACATCAAGCACACTTGATTACAGTTGTTATTCTGTGGGGCTCTTGGCACCAAAATGATAACATGCTAGCTGAATTTGACTGGGATGGCAGTTATTTTGTTTCAGAAGTTTTGGAGATGGACTTGTCACAGCACTGGAAGTCATATATTCTGCCTTCCATAGACCAGTTGATGCACTTGACTTTTGTGGCAAAAATACCCAGTCACTTAAGAGAAGAGTAAACTTGGTGGTAATACTTATTTAATTAATTTATATCTCACCTTTCTCCCAGTGCAAGACCCAAGATGTCTTCTAATCAGTGAAAACAAAGCACAGCTAAAACAACCCTATTAATATTAAAGTTTTAAAAACCAATTAAACAATAATTCTTGTGTTAAAAACACAGAGTTAAAACGCATTTAAGACATAATAAAATCACAGTACACGTCATTAAAAGAACTTCTCCCACAAGAAAGAAGTACAAAAGGTTAATTTTTGCCTGGTGGTAGAAAGAGAGCAGAAAATCTCCAGTGGAAGGGAATTCTACAGCTTGGGAACAGCTGTCGAAAAAGAGCTCTCACCAAAAATGTCTGGTGGTGGTGGTGAAAGCTCTTATATGGAGATACAGTATTTCGCTTAGCCTAGACCCAAGCTGTAGAGGACTTTATTTGTCAGAACCAGCACTTTGAATTCTGTTCAGAAACAGACCAGTAGCCACCAAAGGTTTTTCAACGAGGGAGTATGTGTTCCCTATAAGCATTCATCCCAGTCAGCAGCCTGGCCATAGCATTTTAGGAGTTGCAGTCCAGCAATATCTGGAAACCTGTTGCTTTAAACAAATTCACCTCCCAGTCCTTGTCTCCTGGATCTTGCCAAGTCTTCTCCATTCCCCCTCTGTTCTCATTTCTGTCATAGAGAGCAGTCTTTCAAGATTGGATGTTTTTTTTTTTAAAAAAAATCACATCTTTTAAATCCCAAAGGCTTTGGTAGTGCTTCAGCAGAAGAGTACTGGAAGTGAAAGTTAACCCTAGGGTTTAATATCTGAGCAAAATGCATCTCTGCTTGATTAGTGGCTTTTCTACTACAGATGTTCCGGTTTGCCAGCATGGATTCTTGGATGTGTAGATGCTTGATCTGGATTGCACATTGTCTCCTCAGGTGAAATTACTGAAGAAGAACTGCTAAGAAGGCTGCAGCAGATCAAGGAAGGTCCATCACAGCAAAACATGGAAGACAATAGAGGTATGTCATCCAAAGCACCCATGGTTGAAGGTATACTAGAAACTGAAAAAAGAGAAATGTTGTGGCCAAGGATGTTCGATCTTCTGAGGGTTTTTTTTTTAATATATACACCCCTTCCATTTTACTGTACTGTGCCACCATCATTATTCCATTACAACCTGTTTCTAGGGTTCTTTTTTGAAGGTGTTTATAAATGGCACCTCATGTGGTCTTTTCATCTTATCAGGCCAAGACAGGTTGTTCTCTTTCTCAATTTTGCTTCTGGCTGAGATGACCACAGTCCTAAACATGCTGACCAGGACAAAGCTTTATTGGAAGCTGGTCTGATTTTTTTTTTAAAAAAAAGTTAATTTGATTTTACTTGTATCCTGCCTTTCTCCCACTCCCCAATGTTTTGTTTGAACTGGGTTGCCCACCTGTGTATGCCCTGTGAGAGTCCCAAGAATCTATTATTTGGCCATGCTCTGCCTTGATATATAATACTGCACATATAGCAGCCAAGGAGGTGATTTAAACAGGGTCTTGGGTTTATGCAGTCTTTACTGGAATGGTTCTTGCCTGCCTGGAATTGCACTGAAAGTGAGCTTTGCCAGAGATCACTCCTCAGTCAGTGTATATAGGATTTGGCTACAAGCGTTCTAATATAGGGGCCTGTACACAATTTGGAAGTGTGGCTAAAGATTTGTCAAACAAAATGGTACAATATGAGCATCCCTTGACGATCAAACAGTTCCTAGTAGAAAACCAGCTGTTTGTCTTGATGCTGCCAACCATGTAATGTGTTTTTGGCACAGCTGTAGGCAACAGCAAGTAAATTGCTATGTGCTAATGTTTGCTCTTCTCTGAATATGGCGTATTCTCATGTTACTTATCCTTTATAAAATGGAAGCTCTGTGGGTGCCTGCTAGGGTTTTTAAACTGCTGAACAGATACCTGAGTTATGTGACTCATAGAATGATGTTTTAACCTGTCTTAAGTACTTTGACAACAGCTTTGCTGCCTTGATTAACTTGGTGGAGCAAAGCAAGCTTATAAAGTCTTTTAAGAGTGTGCTGAGAAAACCCATAGTAGTTGGAATAGTTAGATGTTCGTATGTGAAAGTTTTGCACCTAAGACCCTTGTTCTTAAACTATAACTTTTAGCATTATTGGAAAAGTGTTTAGCCTGGACTTTCTCTAGTTTCCTAACACTGGCAGTTACTCTTGTCTGGCAGGTGCAGAGTCTCCAGAAGATGTATCTAATGGCGATTCCATAATAGATTGGCTTAATTCAGTTCGGCAGACTGGGAACACAACACGAAGCGGGCAAAGAGGAAACCAGTCTTGGAGGGCCGTAAGCCGGACTAACCCAAATAGTGGGGATTTCAGATTCAGTTTGGAAATAAATGTCAACCGTAGTAATGGAAACCCAACCTCAGAAACAGAGGCTGAGCCTTCTGTAGAGCCATCCACTGGAGAAGATTTAGAAACCAACCAAAGTGACACTGAGGCCCCACGGTCTGAATCTCCTCCTCCCCTTCCTCCTCCCCCCATTGTAAGGCAGCCTGAATCAGAAACAAGTCCTCCGGAAGAGCAATCTGAGGAAGCTTCTCCTAACAGAGGCCAGAGAAGATCAAGAAGCAGAAGTCCTGAACAGCGGAGGACGCGAGCGAGGACTGACAGGAGTAGGTCACCACTTAATCCAGTGAATGAATCTCCTCCTCGTTGGGTGCATCATCACACACCATCTCTAACACCTGACCTTTCCCCAACAAGCGAAGCTGAAGGAAGCTCTAGAACAAGACAGCACATGGTGATAAGGCAACATGCAACTGCTTCTGAGATGCCCACTGAAAACACAGTGCTCTTCTCATCCCCAGAAGCAAGACCTGCTCCTCAAGCAACCGGTTCTTCAGAAACAAACAGCAGCGCGGAGTCTGCAGCCCCCGGACAGAGGCCTCCAACTATCGTCCTTGACTTACAAGTGAGGCGGGTGCGCCCGGGAGAATATCGTCAGAGAGACAGTATAGCCAACCGAACTCGATCGAGGTCCCAGACCCCAAACAACACCGTCACTTATGAAAGTGAGCGGGGAGGGCTCAGGCGCACGTTTTCCCGCTCTGAGAGGGCAGGAGTAAGAACTTATGTCAGTACCATCCGGATTCCTATCCGTAGAATCTTGAACACAGGCCTGAGCGAGACAACATCCGTCGCCATCCAAACCATGCTGAGGCAGATCATGACTGGCTTCGGTGAGCTTAGTTACTTCATGTACAGTGATAGTGAAGCAGATCCTGGCGGGCCAGCACCAAACCCTAGTGTTGAAATGGTGGAGCCACAGAATGGAGGTGGCAGCGGAAACAGTAGTTCAAGCAGTGAAGGTCCTGAGGCCGGACCAGGGGAGGCCTTTGAAAATAGCAATGAAGGGGGCTCCACACCTGGCGCAAGGCGGGAAGGGCGGAATGCTAGGGGGTCCCTTACTTTTGAAGAAAGTGGATCCCTGCCCTTCCTTAGTCTGGCACAGTTTTTTCTGCTTAACGAAGAGGATGACGACCAACCAAGAGGGCTCACCAAGGAGCAAATTGACAACCTGGCCATGAGGAATTTTGGTGAAAGTGATGCTCTGAAAACCTGTAGCGTGTGCATCACGGAATACACAGAGGGGAACAAGCTTAGGAAACTGCCATGTTCCCACGAATATCATGTACACTGCATAGATCGCTGGCTCTCAGAGAATTCTACCTGCCCCATTTGTCGTAGAGCTGTCCTGGCTTCCAGTAACCGAGAGAGTGTTGTCTAAGCAAGTGTTGTGAACTTTTGGCAGACTACACAGAGTGCTAATGGCTGGCGAAGATGCCACTTTCCTCTGGCCACTTTTTGTGTGGTGGTAATCATTGTAAAGTAAGGAGAAGGTGTGATCCTCCCAAACAAAATTTACACAACAACAAAACAAAATTGCCCCAAACCCAGCACCTTACTAGTGGAACTTCCGCAAGTAGGGTTCCAAAAATAATGCTGGGTTGTGTTAACCATTTTTTTTTAAAAGAAACGAAACAAAATACCGCATTTGCCCAAAGACACTTGCCTGTTATGTAGTTTCGTTCTTGCCACACAAACAAGGTTCACATTTGTCCTCCTCAACCCGGTGTGTAGTGAAAATGTTGGAAGAACTCAGCGCTCTGCTCTTTCCTGTGAAGAAATTACAGGCGTCCTCCAGCAACATGCAACCCATCGCTTCATTGTGGATTAAAACAAAAATGAGCTCTGCTACCTTGACAGAATGGTGAAATTGCACCCTAAGTATGATTTTAGCTCTTTTCCTGTATAGGGTACTGAATATGGTAATGTAAATAACACTAACGTTAGCCCCTCTTCTCACTGTACAGCTGTCTTAAGCCCAGCACTATGGTGTGCCATAGAACAAGCTGATAGTTTAATGGGGATATTTATCTTGCTGTGGAAATATATTAATTAATTGCTTATGCTTGTTTAAATAAACACTTTTGTTTTAAAAACTGTAAATGCTTTTTGTACAGGTCAGTAACTTTTCCATTGCACTGCTCCACTGATGCATTCAAAGTGAAATCTTGGGGGGTGGGGGGGTTTAGAAATGAGAATGTGCCCAGAACAAACAAGAGGGCAAAGCAGTGTCTGCCACTGAAGCAACATCTGCACTGCAGAAATAGTGCAGTTCGACACTGCTTTAACTGCCATGACTCAGTCAGTGCTCTGGAATTCTGGGGTTTGTAGTTTCTTTTGGTGCCAGAGCTCACTGATAGAGAAGACCAAAATGCTTATGAAACTCCAGATCCCAGAATCCTGTAGCATTGAGCCTTAGTGGTTAAAGCTGTGTCAAACTGTATTACTGCAGCCTGGGTTTAAAACAAGGGTGCTGCTGTAATGTAGGCAGAGCCAAAGCCATGCAATAGATGGGAAGTGGAATGCCAGCTGGCCTGTGTTTGGCAGTGGCTGAGCAGAGACAAATGGGAGGCCAGTGTGCTGCTGTGAGGCCATTTCTCTTCTGAATGCTTGTAATACAAACCAGTGTCGGCAAGTGTTGTTTGGGAGTTTGGCTTTCAAGGTCCACTCCTGATTCTTTAGAACAGCAATGGGTTGCTTTATTTCAAAACCTTGGAAATACTGACTATGTTCTTTGCTACATACAACAAGACCAGGGATAGCCAATTTTCAGGTTCAAGCTGGGGTCTGCATGTCGGACACTTACCGCATTGGGAGCACCACTGCCCCCATTTGCCGTGGCTCAAATTCAGCAGCAGCGACTCTGGTTTAGACTCCTACTCCAGAAAATCTCTGTAGTAGAATAATAGAGAGCATAGAGAGAAATGGCTCAGTGGTGGATGTGATAGCAGAGGCAGGGCGGGGGGCTGCAGTGGAGACCAGAAACAAAGGGTCTCATGTAGCTCAGGAGCTCCCCACCCTTTTGTTACCAGGGAATTGTAGTTTGTTGTGACACCAGAGCCCCCGATAGAGAAGACTAAATGTCTCACAAAACAACAAGTCCCAGAATACCGTAGCATTGAGCCATAGCAGTTAATGTGGTGTCAAACTGCATTATTCCTGCAGTATGGATGCAGCCCTTCTCTCCTGCCCCAAGTGCTGTAACTTTGGTCTCTGTACAGCAGTTCCTCTGCAGAGGCTTGTGTATCTTTCTGAACTTTTAAGTGGGATTATTAAAACCTAGTGTCACTTCTAAAGTTTAGTTCTGGATTTGGGGATAGAAGCAAAGCTAGCAGAAATAGTCCTTTTTTAATCTAAATCTTGTCAATTTCTGTATACGTAAAAATTTTAAGACAACTGTTCAGAAATCACTTTCCAAATCACATACTTTTGCTCTTCTTTCTTGACTGCATACTAGGATTCAAGCTTTACTGAGCTAAACAGGGCCTTGTGTTGCGTTTGCTTAAGGATTTGAAACTGAGTAATCTTCCCTTAGCATTCGAAAGAAGAGACTTGTTGAATTTTATGGAAGCAAGCAGTCCTAGCAGACAGACCTCTTCTTTTCACCTAGAGAAGAATTTTGAACAATGCCTCTCTTTCCCTTTCTTTTTGCTGCCTTATGGACTGTTAGATTATAAATTAAGACACAGTTTTGGGTTTGCACCTGTCATGGAAAAACAGATTAGTTTATCAAATAAGAATGCAGATAAAGGCATTCTGCTTTTGTTGGGACATGCCTTTGTTTGTTTGTTTGTTTCCCCAAACATTAAAAATAATTATTGGAGGCAAGCTTGTCTGGATTTTCATTCAGAATTGCAGTGAAATCTACTTTATATGGTTCCTTACAGGTTTGCTCTTAATTCCTCCTTCCTTAATGGGATGGTAGAAGATAGGAGGACCGTTCATGACTTGGAAGCTGTTTTCTTCTTAGCACAAAGGCCAGTGTCTCCCAAAGCCACTCTTTTTGGACCACAACTCTGCCCTCGATTCCTCTCAGATGGTAACAATAGCGTCATATTTAGAGATAGCAGAACTGAATATTCTGCATTTTTGCACCATCACTTAGGAATGTGGCCAAAGCATCTTGTTTGGAGAGAGATGGTGAAGGGGTCAAGGCAGAGAGGGAGGCTTACCCAGCAAAATTTGGAAACTTCTGGAAGCTTGCAAGACTGCCAAGAAGAAAATACAACATGGCTGCAGTAGAAATGATGCCATCATAGCTGTCTCCATATGCTATAAATAAATCTGTTGATTTAACAAGGTATAAAATTTCAGTAGTACATTTTTACCCTGGGGTATTTCTTAGGGGGAAATAAATAGTAATTTTAAGAAGAAGACAACACTAGCCATTTGCAAGATGATAAACACTGAAGTTGAGAGTTTCTATATGGTATCTTTTAAAAGATAATCTTTACGTTTTAAAAATAGAGCTATGAAGTCAATTTATTCTTATAAACTTAGAGAAGAAATATGAAGCTCACCTATTAAATTATTACATTAAATTGCTGTTCTATTTATTTATATCTCACCTTTTCCCATTTTGGGGCTCAAGTCGGCTTACAAAAGTTAGGTAACAGCAAAAAAACAAACAAACATTGTACAAGAGTTAAAAATATAATTAAACCATGAATAAACTTAAGAACTGATAAAAGTGAGCCATTAAAAAGGAGAAATATAAAGCTCAACAGGATCAAGTGCAGTGGTTGGAACAATGAATACTTTTAATAGGTGTTAAAAAACATCTACGGTAGTTAAAGCTTGAGTTGTGCATTTAGAGGGGCATAAAAAGGCTTTCCCCATGGCAAAAATCACAACATGTTTTGCTGCAGGTTGGATTCTCATGGATATATATAGATATATAGATATATATTCCTGATAGTATGACCTTCCCTTTTATCCATCAGCACAGCTGAAGGCAGAAATGGGTTTCCACTGCAGAGCAACCTCCAATTTGGCTGCAGCTAGTAGCTTTCATATTAGAATTTTGTGTTTCAGGTTTTGTTCTCTGCTTCAAAAAAGACGAATTGCAAGACCAGCACCCTCCCTTGCGTTGTGGGGTCTACAGTGTGTGGATTGATCAGTCTTAGTCTCAGAATACTGATGCAACCGGGCATGAGGGCACATTGCAGCCATTCCAACAAAAGCATCATCAATCTGCTTAGGTTAGTTGGAATACAACACCTCCATTGAATCACCTCTGGTGTGACCCTTTTCTTTGGGGCCGAGACTGACTACTGTGATGGAGGAATCCACTGCCGGTCCCACTGACTCAGGGGCTATAGTGTTTAGATTGATTTCCCATAAACATTTCATTCCTTCAGCCATTCTCTACGCTTCGTCAACTTGCCAGGAATATATGAGGGAGACCCAAAAGATAAGTGGCCCGAACCCTGTTCGATGCATAAAAGCA
Organism: Phrynosoma blainvillii; assembly: GCA_026167975.1. NCBI lineage: Eukaryota > Metazoa > Chordata > Lepidosauria > Squamata > Phrynosomatidae > Phrynosoma > Phrynosoma blainvillii. Next base: position 2,396,546 of record JANUYF010000009.1, read on the forward strand.
TTGACCTGCAGCCTCTGCATCCAGGTTCCTGTCACCCCTGGTAATACTGCTAAATGCCTGTCAAATATGAGTAGGGTGTTTTGTTTTTGAGTATTAAAGGGATTAATAATCAGGTAACTCCATCCTTTATACTTGGAATATTTGTACTGATCTCTGAATTGGGCTTGGAAGCGGAAATGGTGAGGTGAAGGCAATAGTAGGACATGCATCTATGATGATGGTATTTTGCTTTCTAATTGAACTGCAGAGATGGTGTGGTGCGGTTTGAGCATTGGACGAGGATTCAAGACCAGGATTCAAATCCCTACTCAGCCATGGATACCTACTGGGGGTTCCCAGAATTCCATACCATTGAGCCATGGCAGTTAAAGTGGTGTCAAACTGGATTGTTTCTGCAATGCAGATGCAGCCTGGATGACCTTAGTTAGGCACATCACACTCTCAGCCTCAGAGGAAGGCAAAGGCAAAACCCCTTCTGAACAAACCTTGCTGAAAAAATGATAGACTTGATTTAGGGTTGTCATAAGTCAAAAACAACTTTAGGACAACAACACAACAACTTGCAACAACAGAAACAATTTCTGCAAGTGATGTAGAAACGTATCAGATTTATCCAGCCCCCAGAAGCGACTGGTGGGTTTGCCTCTGCTTTAGTCCATTGAGCCCTAGCAGGATTTGCTTGCCGTGAAGCCAGAGCAGAATCATACAGAGATGGGGCAGGTGGCCTCCTGTCTGAGGGGGTCCCTGTGAATTTTTAAAATGTATTTATTGCTTTGTTCCTGTGCAATTTGCCAGTGCCTGGTCTGACAGTCTTGCAGCATCTTAGGTGACCAGTAGAGGGTTGTCTTGCATAGCAGGAGAAATGTGTTTGGCTGAAGCAACTAGAATTTTTCAGCATGTGTTATTTGTATTCCAGAAATCTTGGGAAAGTGTGTGTATAAATGGAAGGGCTTTGTTGCAACATAAATATGCCCTACAGCATGGGAAAGTTGTTCACTGCGTGGCTCAAGGTGTCCACTTGCTTAATTTTTAAACAACCCAGTTTGAGTTTTAAGATCTGCAAGGGAGGGCTTTCTCTCAGTCCCGCTACCTTCACAGGTATGTTTGGTGAAGACTCATGAAAGAGCCTTTTCCAGGGCTGAGGAACTCCCTTCCACTGGAGGTCCCTCCCTGCTCTCTTTCCTCCAGCAGTGAAGACCTTTTCATTCAGAACAGCCTTTGAAAGCTTAATGATGGAGGAGTTTTGTGTGGGCGAAGGAGTGTGTTGTATTTTTAATCTTCTTACATAATTTATGTTTTTAAATACCATTTTTTTAAAAAATAATAATTCTGTGATTGAATTATTTTGAAACACTTGTAAATTACTGTATATACTCATGTACAAGTCTAGAAATGTTAGTCAAAACATTGACCCAAAAAACTTGTGTCGACTTATCCACAGGTCAGTTTAAGTACTGTATTTTATAACTCTTCTTTGAAAAGGAACCATCCTCTGATGAAAGGCAAGAGTGTTATCTGTCCTGGAAAACACTGACCCTCCTCTCTTCTCTCATCCATCCAACCTTTAATGTGATCACAAACAATTGCGCCTCTTAGAATTTTGTACATTTTTTGGCATCATTTTTCTTTGCTTCTTCCTTTACATCCTCTGCTACATGCCCCTAAGTTTCACCCTCAACTTATCCACAGGTCTTATTTAAATCCATACTTTTGGTCACAAATCCTGCCCTTGACTTATACATGAGGTTGACTTATAGTCAAGTATGTACGGTAATATATTATAATAAAATATATAAAAACATACCTGACATAAATAACATAACCTCTATAACCTCTAATATAACATTTAATACAATTAACCTTGACATATATACATACAGTATATCTTTGTGTGCTCAACAGTGTAGCTCTATATATTCTGCTTTTAAGTAACTTCCCTAATCCATTATAGTCTTCTTTTTTTCCATCTGGATTTCTTTATTTTCTCTAGTTTTAATAAACATAAAGGCAGCTCTCTAAGCTTATTTAATTTTGTGATTTAAAATGCTAAACCAATATATTAATGTTGCTTTTGTCATTCTTCATTTTGTTTTCTTTTTCTTTTATATTTGTCCCCATTGACTTTATTTTCTTGTATAGAAGTATGATTTCTATATGTACGGTAATATTTTAGCTTGATCTTTTTACCATTATCGTAAGCCACCTTGAATTCCCATCTCGAGAGAAAGGTGACCTATAAATCCAATAAATAAATAAATACATTTTTTTAAAAAAAATGCTTTGCCTTTAGAAACAAAGGAAAGAAAATATTCTCCAAAGCTGAACACTTCTCCTTTGAGTTACGACAAGACTTGAGTGCTTAGTTTCTTGCGTGTTGTTGTACTTGGCAGCTTCTTTGGTTGAGGAGCAATCCTGAGTCAACGGAGCAATTATTTGGCTGGTTGCGTTCTTCTCTGGCTCACTCTACTTAATTGCTTAAAAATGTGTCTGTCTCTGGACCTGCTGACCTTGTAGTCAGGAGGGCTGGATCCCACCCAGGCTCTTTATGTAACCCTCTTTTGGCTGCTGGTTTCTGAGAAAAATGGAGAATGGCTGCAAAAAATGTTCAGAGGCCGCCACCAGAAGTTCTTGGATGCTGTGACAGCACCTGGCAAAAAGTGGCGAGCATCAATCTCAATTTAGCAAGATGCACAACGAAGGAGTCCTTAACTTTTTGCAAATCAGTTGGAGAGAGAGTCTCGTGGCTGCTCTTATATCAAAAATGACAGTTGAGTATTGGTCGCTTGTTCACAAAACGGCAGCTCTAATGGCTTGCCAAAATGGCTGCCCTTTAGTGGATCAAAGATAGTTACAGAAGCTCCAAAACCTCATTTGCTTGGGATCTGCATGGAAGGTAGAGTCGGGTGGAGACTTGGTCCTGAGCTGCAAAACGTAGCTGCTGTTTTGAATCCCACATTTTCCATCCCACCCATCCACCCCATTTTGGAAAAGGCAATAGGATGAGGTTTGGGTTCAAATAATTTGACAAAGAAGTGGCATGGAAAGAAAACAGAGGTCAAAGCCCTGAATTCTAAATCATATTTGCCACCATGGATTGTTAAGATGGAGGAATAAGTGTGAGTTCACTTCTTGTACCGGGCAGTCGCTGCATCCCATTGACTGCTCTGTGGGCTACGATGGGATGTCCTATGTCTTCTCTTGGCTTTGGAGCAACAAAAAAAGAAAATGAGGCAATAGCAGAGCAGATGGGCTGAGACAAGACGGTGAGGTTCCAGCTTGGATTTTTGTCAAAAGGAGCATGTTATAACAGTTCCAAATCTTGGAGTGCCTTAATGAGTGATAAGTATGCATGTGTGTGTTTGGCAAAGAGTGGCCTCCGCTGTCAACGGAAGGAGGGGAAGTTTATATAACCAAAGTATTATGGAACAGAAAACTTATACTGTCTTGTGCAGAGTCAATAACTGGCCTCTCCTGCTCAGTATGGTTTACAGCCGACACAGGGAAAGTATGGCCTGTGGCCTGGATGTGGCCCCTGACCCTGCTTTGTGGCCTCAGAAGACCCTTTCAAGACCTCTAAAGTAGGGATGGGGGGAGATGTGAGTAGACTTGAGCCTATTTCCTCAGGTGCAAACTAGAATACAGTTGGACCTTGGCATCCCACCGCGGAGACAAAAAAATACGGAATCTCATGTCCTGTTGTCCCTAATGGCGGTGCATTGGTGGACTATGGGGCTTGCTGTCCGTGGATGCTTAAATCCTCAGATAGCAGCCCATGGATACCAAGGCCCCACCGTTGCACCGAAATAGGCAACGTTATCCCTACTTCTTGTATTATTTCTGCAATGTAACTGTGTACTATTGATTTGTGATTTCAGTAAATGGTAAGTGATCCTCTTAGTTTTCCTCATCTGAAATCAGGGTGAGCTGCAGTGGGACCAGGGACCATTTTCGAACCTTGAGACACTTTGTGGGGCATTGGGCAGATGCCTACTTCTGATTTTGAAAAAGTGTTATTTTATGATACTAAATGGCCAGTCCTGGAGCTCATTCCCCCTCTCTCTTTTTCACTTTTTGCCAGAAGAAGCGAAGCCTGGAGTCACCCGTCCCATGCTGTGGGAAGGAAGGAACACCCTTCTTCTCCTCAAACCTAAAATATACCTGAGAGCCAGAATTTTCCAAATATTTTATGGAACTATTTTCCAGTTTGAAAGACAGCATGGTGTAGTTGTTTGATGGGGTGGTTTGAGTGCTGGGCTAGGACTCTGGGAGACCAGGATTTGAGTCCTTGCTCAGCCCTGGAAACCCTCTGAGTGACCTTGGACAAGTCACAATCTCTCAGCCTCAGAAGAAGGCAATAGCAAACTTCTGGAGAAATCTTGCTAAGAAAAAACTAAGCTAAGATAACCATAGGTTGGAGCCAACTTGAAGGCACACAACAAAGTTTTAAACGTTCCAGCTGACAGTTGGCTTACTTTGCTGCTAGAGTTAAAAAAACAAAACAGAAACATTTCTCTTTGACGCATTTAATTCACATTCTCTGTGAGCTTATCTGAAGCTCAGATCTCATTTTTAAAAACCCAGCTTAACCCCAACAAAATTAAAAATGCAACTCGTTTCTTCTAGAAAGTTGGCCTTCCCAGCATCACCTTTGCCTTGTCGCCTTTCCTCCCATGGGATTACGGGAGAGTAGCCCACGGTTGGTGGCCAGCATGGGCTTAGGACTGGCCTGTTTTGGAAAAATACAGCGTTGTCGTTTCCCACCATCGAGCACCAAAAAGTGTTTCACCGTGTCTGCATCGGCAATGAGAGAGCAGCGGTTTTGGAGAACAGATGGGGAGCTGGGGTTTGAACTTGCCTGGTGGTTAAGATGAATTGCTGATAAAGAGTTGTTGCTTTATTGCTTGTTTGTACTGTTTAAAAGGACAGCAAGAACAGGGACAAGAGAGGACCAGAAGGGGAGCTGGGGTGGCAGGAAAAGCAGTATTTTCTTCCATGCCACACTTGGAAAGAGACCCATAATCCTTCCTTGCTGGATTGCCAGCAAAGCAAGAGTTCTCATAAATGGGCTCCCAATACAATTTTTGGCCAGCTCCAATATCTCGAGAGAAGCAATTCCTCCTTCCGTTCCCAGAAAGTGGAGATGGTGGCCGGGGGGGGGGGGGGGGGATTAGACCACTAGGCCCTTCCCCAAGATGGCTAGTGGCTTCCATGCCAATGGGGCAATGTAGTGAGCTTGGCCTCTACTCTCAGGCCAGAGGAGGTTTGCCATTGCCATGTTCTGACTCTGAGTGAGATTTGGCCAAGGTGGGTTTCTATGGCCAAGATGGGATTCAAACTCAGGTCTCCAGAGTCATAGTCCAACGCTTGAACCACTACTACGCCATGCTTCGTGGTTCAGTATAGGAATTCCAGCTAGAGCATCCCCAGCAGGGAGCTGTCCAGCTTCTTTCTGAAGATGTCCAGAGAAGGAGACCCCACCACCTCTCTGGGTCATTGCTTCCATTGCTGAACCACTCATGAAGAAGTCCCTTCTAATGTTCAATCTCAATCTTCTGCTTTGCTTTGCTTTGCTTTTGAGTTCCTGCATGGCAGAGGGTTGGACTGGATGGCCTTTGTGGTCTCTTCCAACTCTATGATTCCCTCCTATAACCTAAAAACCCTCAGACCTGGTCCTGGGGCAGCAGAGAATAGGCCTCCTCCCTTTTCTCTGGGGCAGCCTTTGAGGTATTTAAGGGGGACAATCGTGTCACCCCTCCGTCTTCTCTTCACCAGGCTGAGGATGCCCAGCTCCCTCAACCTTTTCTCCTAGGCTTTGCTCTCAATCCCTCTTCTTGCCCCTGTTGCTCTTTGCCGAACCTGCTCCGACTTGTCGCTCTCCTCCTTAAAATGGGGCACCCAGACCTGAATCCAGTACTCCAGATGAGGCCTCACCAGCATGCGCGCACACACACACACACACACACACACACACCTACACCTCTTTGTGCAAGGAGGCCAGGGAAGGGGCTTGTTTGACTTCCTGGTTGCAATTATACAAGAAGCTGCCCACCCTGGCAATTTTGCAGCAAAGTGCTTCTCTGAATAATTTAATGTGACATCAAAAACTCTTTCCAGCTAGTGGCACTCGGGGCTTTTCTTCTGCTCAACCAGTTCAGCTTTGCATTAAGCCGAAGCACCGACTCCAGAGTGTTCTGCCGCTCCTCCGAAAAGGCCAGCCTCTCAATCCATTTTTGCGGGGATTTATTTCATTTATATCCCACCTTTATCCCAACGTGGGACCCATAATGGCTCACAGTATAAAGTTAAAACAAAAAAACACCCCTAAATCCATCAATAGTACATTTTTTAAAAAAAGAAAGCCATTACACAATCCAGTTTAAAACATGAATGCAATTCAAAATACAGTGAAAGATGCAGGATGCCTATTAAATATCATTTGGTCCCAACCATTTAAAAGCCAGCAAGAAGGCTCTGTCCCATATCTTTGTAAGACAAGTCTGTGGGCACAGTGGGACTGAAAGGTCTCCAGCAAAGATCCTAAGACTTAGGACAGGCTCACATGGAGGTATAAAGGCTTTCAAAGTCCAGGCTTGAGTTGTATAGGTCATAACTAGCACTTAGAGTCAGTCATGCCCTGAAAAGAGCTGGTTGCTGGTCATTTCTTAACAGTTTCCAAGTTTTTGGAAATGGTAATAATCCCAGTACTGTTTCAGACTCTAGGCTTGTTATGCTTTGTTTTCTGGGCAGCTTCTACCTCTTTAGGGTTGGTGACAGGCCTGAGGGTAGCTTAGTTGAGATGCTTTTAAGGTGGCTGGGTTTTTTATCCATCCTTCTATCCATTCTAACTAGGACAGCAGTAACCTTCCCTTCGGGTTGAGAGAGAGTGTGTAACTTGCCCAAGCTCCCCCCAATGGGTTTCCCTGGCCAAGCAAGGATTCGAACCCTGGTCTCCTGGCATCCTAGGCCAACACTCAAACCACTGCACACCAGCTCAGCATAGCTAATAATCTTCATGTGCATGCCTCTTTTCTGACTGCCGTAACAATGAGACTAAGAACCTGAGCCTCTCCATTTTGATTCAGTTCTTCAAGCAGCATATAAGACAAGACCTCAAAAACACTGGGAGGTTCAGGAAGCAACTGGGAAAGATAAGAGAGCAAACCAAACATCTTTTTTTGTTCAGGTCTGGGTTCCTAAACAGTGAGAAGCCTGGGGCATTGGCATCAACTGAAGCACGGATAATCCGTTCCTGAGTGTGGGGATCAAATGCTTGACTGAATGAGGTCTTTGGTCTAATCCATCATAGGTCTTCCGATGTTCTTTAGGAAAACAGTCCTAAACCCTTTTACTATTGCTATCTATTTCTTCTCATTTCTCAGTCTTCTTTTACTGTAAAATACTGTAATCTGTATTAACGATTAATACGGATGCAACCACAGCACTATTGTTTAAGAGCCTCATCACACTGCACTGCTATCACGCTATAGTCCACTTTCGCTGTTTGCAGTTTAGGGAGGAACATTTAGGATCCTCAGCTGGGGAGCTCTTGGACTTCACCAAACTACAAATCCCAGAATTCCACAGGGTATTGCCATGGCAGTTAAAGTGGAATACGGTGCTGTAAATAGAAATAGTAAAAGAGTTCTCCTACCTCGGATCAAACATTGATTGGAGCAGGGACTGCAGTCAAGAAATCATAAGAAGACTAAAAATGGGGAGGGCAGCCGTGAAAGAACTAGAAAAGATTCTAAAATGAAAAGATATACAACTGAGCATGAAAGTCAGAATCATACAAGCCATTGTATTCCCTATTCCCGTGGATGGATATGAGCTGGACAGTCAAGAAAGCGGATAGGAAGAAAATCATTTGAAATGTGATGCTGGAGAAGAGTGCTGGGAGTATGGGAATTCTTTTCCTATTTCTATTTCTTCATTGTCTAGATGTTGAACTTGTGAAGGTCTTCGGTGGTCATTACTTTTGTTTTCTTTATGTCCAACATTAAGCCTGCCTTTGCACTTTCTTCTTGGATCTTCCTTAGTAGATGTTCCAGGTCTGTGAGGCTTTCTGCTCGTATTGTGGACTCTATAAAAGAGGTCATGGATGTGAATTTGCAGGACCTGAGCAGAACAGTGGAGGACAGGGGGTCTTCTTGGAGATGTCTCATCCACAGGGTTGCCATGGGTCGAGATCGACTCGAGGATGGATAACAACAATAACCAACAGTGTAGTGTGATACGGCTTTACATCTAGAGGCAATCTGGTCACATCCTGATATTTAATATTAATATTAATTATTAATATTTAAATTCTGATCCTCTGATGTTACCCACGGTTGATCGATGTGGAACTCTCTTTAAAATGGCAGCATGTGACACTGAGTGAGTTTTGCGGCTGCACATTAGACATAATTTCTAATTCGGCTTCATATACACCGAAGGAAGCAGATTTGCCCAGCTCTGCCTCGAGGCAACTTCCTTGCTCTGACTGTTTTCTGACAAATGGAGCCATCGCCTTGCTACAGTTCTCACCGCCAATCTCTCATCTTATGGTCTCTTTGATAGTTTCTAGAGAGCGGTAGAAAATAAAAATCCCACCACCAAACCTGAGTCCTTGCATATTTTAAATTAAAGGGGAATAAAACCTGGATTGTACTGCTAAATAAAAAGACGTGATACTTAATGAATGCAGGTATACCTCAGATGACAAAGTGATACCATGAGTTACCATACTCGCCAGGTGACGCCAACCCTAGTGTTGCCACTGAATGGGGGAATTTGGGACTAGCCAAGGGATTTAGGCCAGGGATGTTGCAGAACTGCAAACAAAACTGTTAACTAAGGAAGGTTGCAGAGACCAAACTATGCCCCTGTTGTGAAGTCGTAGGCTTTCATGGCCGGCATCCATAGTTTTTTGTGGGTTTTTCGGGCTGTGTGGCCATGTTCTAGAAGAAGATGCCAGCCACAGATGCTGGCGAAACATCAGAAAGAAACTCTTCTAGAACATGGCCACATAGCCCAAAAAATCCACAAAAAAACTATGCTCCTGTTGAAACAGCTCCACTGGCAACCAGTTTGTTTCTGGGCACAATTCAAAGTGTTGGTTATATCCCATAAAACCCTCTCTATGGCTCAGGTCCAGGCTATTTGGTAGACCTTATCTCTCAGTGATGCATCTAGGCCCCAAGATCCTCAGGTGAGGCCCTTCCCTCCATTTCACTAGCATTGCAAACATGGTTGGTGGGGACACAAGACAGGACCTTCGTTGCCCTAGATTTTGGGGCTCCCTTCCTGAGACTCCCAAAATCCCCAAGGAGCCCTGGTGGGGCAGTACTTAAATGCTGGTCCTGCATCCACAAGGTTGTGAGTTCGATTCCAAGCAAGGCTCCAAGGTCAACTCAGCCTTTTATTCGCATGAGATGTTCACAAATCCGAGAATTCAAATCTTTTAGGAAAATGGGGGGGGGGGGGGGATCTGACATTGATTATCTTGGGTTAAGTGGGTTTTTCCATAGTCTCTCCCCCACCAAAAACCCTTAATCAGATTCATTTGAAATGCATATAAACAACAAAGATTCAACTGAAATTCTGGATTATTTTCACTGAATACCACCCCATAACTTTCCCCATCCTCTGGCAGTTTTCTAGCTAAGGCTTGGTCTAGAGATGTGTCGCTGTTCCAAATCTCTGCTCTTTTCCGCTATTAACATGGTGTGAGCTGCATGTCTTAATGTTTGCAATTTAAGATAAGGAGAGGATGCTGTATTGCTAGCCAAAAAGAGCAAAGACTTATAATGACTACTGACGACAAAGTTAAGGAAGAAAGTGCAAAAGCAAGGGTTACGGCTGAATGTTACGAAAACAAAAAATGAGCACAGAAGATTTACAAAGCTTCAGAGTGGGTCATTTTGAAGACATCAAAATGGTTGGAGATTTTTTCTGTACCTTGACTCTGTCCTTAATCAAAATGGAGATTGTAATCAGAAACTAAGGAGGAGGAGTCCTTGGAAGGAACGAGATACGATCCTCAAGTGTAAAGTATATCCTTAAATACGAAAGTAAGAACCATCCATGCCATAGTATTTCTGATTTCTGTGTCTGGATGTGCCTGAAAGTTGATACTAAGCTGATAGGAGGTTGGGTATATGTGTTATGCTGGAGGAGAGTCTCATAGATAAATCAAAAAGGCAATTAAATGGATTCAGGAGCAAATCAAGTGTGAACTCTGCTGAGAAGCCAAAATGGCTCAACCAAGGCTGGCAATACATGGGACATAGTAGGAGATCGCTCATTGGAAAAGGCAATAATGCTGGATGAAATGGCAGGCAACTGGAAAAGAGGATTGCAGGTAGATTGACTTGATCAAGGAGTTTGCAAGACCTAAATGGGGCTATGGATGAGGAACGATCATGGAGGTGGTCTCTCCATTCACAGGGTCACCATAAGTCAAAGGTGACTTGACAGTGCATAACAACAAACTACGGCATGCTTCCTTGTCATGTCGACATCTCTTTTAGAATCTGATTCCTAAATCCTAATGTTAGTCCCAAGTAAAACTGAACCTGTGGAATCAATGATGGTTTCCTAAGTCAACACTTACCCACACTGCAGAATTAAAGCAGTTTGGCACCACTTTAATTGCCATGACTCTATCCTACTGACTCCAGGGATTTGTCGTTTGGTGAGGCACCCACGCTCTCTAACAGACCAGGCTCAAAATCCAGAGTTTTGCTGCTAGACAGGTATTCACAGGTATGCTTACCTTTCTTTTCAGACTAAGTATTGTTACAAAAAACAGAATCGGAAGGCAGGTTTGAATACAGACTTATGTACTGAAGAACTGGGTGGATGCAACTGGAGGAAAGGGGGATGTGTAACCCAAGGGATTTTTGGCACTTGGGAAAATGCCATCCTAAAGTCATAATTCAGATCATCAAAGGGCCTTTCTTTGCCAAAAATGTTTGGCTCATTGGCTCCTTCCTTTTTGGCATGTGGCTAAATGAATGGATACCATTGTGGGGGAAAGCTCTCTCGCAGACAGCCTAGTGACAGTGGGTGGCTTTGATGGCCAATGGCACTGTAAATCTGCTCATCTCTTTTACAGTTCAGACTAAAACCCAAAGCAGTATCACTGTGCTACTGACATGCAAGCCATCAGCCATGTAGCACTACGGTTCCCTTTTACCAAGGATGTGTCCTGTTGACTCTTGGGGCTTTTAGTTTTGTGAGGCCCTAGAAAACTCTGGCTAAGAATCCTACATCCTTCTCCCTAAACTCCAAATCCCAGGACATAGCCATGATGCTTAAAGTGGAATCATAGTGCGATGACTGTGTAGTGTGAATGGTCCCAAGGTCCCAGCCCTGGCTGCTTTGAAAGGCCAGTGAATGGACCCAGATCAGTTTTCTTCTCATCCATGGGATCTTTTTTTAAAAAATGGGCTCTGGCCACCCATTGTGCCAAGTTACGAAAGAGAGAAAAACAAGCACATTGCTTTGCTAATCCCAGAGGTTTGTGGTTTGTTTGCTTTTTTGGAGAGAGGGGGAAAAAATCCATACCCCTAAGCCTTCTTTTTCTTCTCCCCAACAAGAGAGGAGGGGGAAAAGAGACGAGAGGCATTTTTAAAAACCACCTCAAAAAGCAGGCTGATTTATTTCTTGTCAGCCATCAATGTTCACATCTGAGGAGAAGGATCCTATTTAAAATAATAATTTAAAAAACACAGAGCGATGCTTGACTAGTGAGTACAAAAAAAACAAACTCGTAAGAAAGTCCCCGGGGAAGAGATGAAACCCTGATCCAGCAACAGACCAAACTTAAGAAAATAATCCTCCGCCGACCACAACCTTCTGTCAAATTGCTAACTGCTCACTAACCTGGCTGGTTCTGTAATTAAACCTCAATCTCAGGTTTTTCATGTGGGTTAGACTGGAGGCATTTTTTGTTCCAAAAAACGGAGCTGGTTTTGCTTTTGCTTGCCTTGTGTACACTGGTCTCCCCTTTGGATAGCAAAACCCTTGTAAGCAAGGACTCGTGTTGTTTCAAAAACCTGTTTGAGCAGAATTGGCACAAAAGACACCTGTGTATTTACCGGAGAAGAACGTGGCAGAGATTCCACATCACTGTTTACGTAACTTTATGAATCCGGAGCTGCATTGCAACAAAACCCTGCTAGTGACTTGTGAAGATGCACATCCTGGCACTGGGAAGGGTTTTCCAATGTGGATTTGGGTGCTCCTGAGTTGCATCCATGCTTCCGATGTGCATTTGACACTTCTGATGCACATGGGACACTTCTGATGTATATCAGAAACTTCTAATTAACATTATAAGTGTCTTAAAAGATTGAGTGACCAACAATAGAGGACAGAAGAAGAAAATTCCAGTGACTGTAGAAAAATACAAAAACAAATGTAAAAGACAGAGGCAGTCAATGAAGAAACAAATAGAGTACCTCCAGGAGCATGGCAATTGCTGGAGAAGAGAGAAGTATGGGTGTCAAGTGTTAGGCTTCTCACCCACTTTGCAGGATCTCACTTGTTCTCCACCTTCCCTTGTCACCAATTTTGCAACTCCAGAACATGTACAGCTGCTGGTGCAACAAGATGGCGTCGTCCGTTCAGCGGTGTGCATGCACACATGCGTATGAATGGTAAATGATGCACAGAAATCTTCAGCAAAGCATCTCCTGCTTCAGAGCGCATTGGGAGCTTAAGACTTGGAAACAGGTGACTGGGACCTGCAACAACAGACTTTTTGGTAGCAATTCATGCCAGCCTGGTCACCTTGAACCTTCAGTGCTTAATAGCTCAAGCATTTACCCAGCCCTGAGTCCTCTTGGCCCAAGCTATAAAATGGGCCTTGACTGTCCTTGGAGCATCTTGTGCTATGCTTTGGTATGTACTCTCTTTTATTTATTTATTTATTTATTTATTTATTTATTTACCACCCCATTATTTCTTTTTTATACTGCTCAAAGCATCCCCATTCTTGGAGTTGACAAATGTATTGCAGTATTGTTAAGACAGTGTCATAGCGGGCGCTATGTCAATGTGAGATAGCTGTGCAAGGACTTGCACTTTCTCAGTGGTTGTGTGTGTGTGTGTGTGTGTGGTCCCTAGTGCAGCGGATCATATCACAAGCACACCCACAGCCTTCTCATGTCTGACTTGGCAGCCGGAGAGCTAATCCACCCTTGCACAACTGTTGAGGTCAAGACTATGGTGCCTGTTGCACAACGCTTGTGCAACTGTGGGATCCCTCATAGCTACACTGGCACATATTAACGCTGAGCTTAAAGTGTCTTATACCTTGGCCATTGTTTTCTGTGGCTTGCTGGGATGCCTGCACAATATTCATGGCTGCTGCTTTCCATCCCTGCCTCAGGACATTTTGCTCCAAGAGCTGTTTATTTACCCTCTGCAAAATCAATGAAACTGGAGAACAAACATCGCGGTACCAGGATGCAATAGCTGTTTTTGTGTACGGTGATTCTGTTAATGAGAATGGAACAGCACCATTTCTAATCTTTATTCCCACAAAGCAAGTGCAAGAAGCTTTGGTATTGACAGCAAAGGAAATGGAAGATAACAGTAAAGCCAGGCATCCAGGAGACCATCCAGGATGGTCCATCCAAGCATCAGATCCGAAAGGATCATGTTCCACTCTTTCATATTGTCTCATATGCTTTTGTTGGCTACTCCAGTTTGGAGCAGTGACCTGGGCTATCATTTCCCTCCACACATGTGTAGAAGTGGTTGGACATTTTTGGGTCTGGCGTGCAATGCCCCCCTTGAGTTCAAGGTTGCGGAAGTGGGAGTTGTGCATGCAATGCCATTCCTGTGCTTGGAGTATGTATGGGTACATGTGATACACATGCAATGCAACAATGCACTTTCTGATTGTGCGTTCAGCTGTACATTTGGGCGTAGGCTCAGTTGCACAACCTTGCACATCCATCAGTCTCTATTTATAGCTCACTCCCCACCCCAAGAGTGAGATTCAAGGCAGCTTATTATGTAATAAAAAGAGAGTTGTGTAGCACCCTCCGTGTGTATCTCTGCCTATGAGATTTAGGCTGTGCAGCTCCAAGATAGCATCTCAGCCAGTAACGTAGGCCTTGAACATTTGTTCTGTGAGGTGAAGCCCCTTAGCAACAGCTTCTGACTCTTTCTCCAAATGTGAGATCTGATGGTGGGTAGCGTGTTACAAAACGAGCTATTTGCTGCATTTCAGGTTATGAGCCTGGTCTCCATGGAAATGTAATGCTGGTGTGATTATAGGGAAATTTATCATTATTCCTCCCAACTGCTTACTGCAGGCCAGGCTCATTGAAAGAGAGCCGCCATCCTTTCCGGCACATCACTAAGGATGATGATGAAGATGATAAAAAGGAACCAGTTCTGGTTTCTGGGATACCTGACAGGGGCTGCCATGCAGTTCCTTTTCGTATGCTTTGCCCGAAGGCCAGACCTGCAGAAACCTGCCAGATCGTCTCAGGTATTTTGCTGGTGTGCTACTGACTTAATTTGCATTCCCTAGAACATCAGGCACTCCAGGCAACAGATATATATATATATATATATATATATATATATATATATATATATATATACACACACACACACACACACATTAATATGCCTCCAAAAAAGAAAAAGAGGAGTATTGGGATTGTTGAATAGATTTCGTCATGCTATCTATAAAGTCTGTGACTGACATCCTCGTGAAAACTGTGCTACTGTGAAGAGGATTATGGAACTGCAACCACGTTTTGTGATGTTGGGTAAAGAGTTTCTAGTACCTGGTTGCGCAAGAGTTTTTGCTCCACCATTGGAGAAATGGCTCCACTTCTGACTCCAGCAATCGATGAGGCCATGCTACTGAAGTCTTCCACATGTGTAAGTTTCTCAACCAAAGTGGTTGGATATTTTATGGTGGAAAAGCAGGACTGCACCTGTGATGCCATTTGCATGTGAGGGACCATTGTGCATGCAGATGCTCATTGTCCATTGCACTTGTGCATTTCACAGTTCTCTGTGCATTCACTTGTGTGGTGCTACATTTCACTAATGCAGAACATCAGTCTTTAAGTCTGGCCACCAAAATGGAAACCATGAAAAAAGTGGAGGCTGGAGGAAAAAGACGCTGGGGGGGGGGGGGGGGAGATCATCCCTGGATATATAATTTTTTGGAAGAAGCTCTGAAGTGGTCTTTAAAAGGTTTGAAATGTTTTTACTTTGTGCAAAGCTTCTCTGAAATGGTTGTTTCATTTCATATGTGCATGCTGCTGAATGAAAAGTTGTTTTGGTGGTGCAGGAACTTATCATGACCCTTTCCATTATATTTCTGCCTCTGGTACCGGAGTTAAAGAAGCAATGCCCCAGGAACACATCTGTCTTGTTAACTGAGGTGCATCTACATTGCAAAGTACCAGAGTTTCTGATAAAGAAGCAATGCTCCAGGAACACATCGATTTTGTTAGCTGAGGTGTATCACAAAGTGACCATTGATATATTGCAAAGTACCAGAGTTTCTGATAAAGAAGCTGAAGTGTATCAATGAGCTTACAGTTGTAAACCACTTAGACATCCCATAGCGCGATATGAAGCGGTATATAAATGAAGCTGCTTTGCTTTGCTTTATATTGCAAAGTGACCATTGGTACATTGCAAAGTGCCAGAGTTTCTGATAAAGAAGCAATGCCCCAGGAACATATCTATTTTGTTAACTGAGGTGTATCTACATTGCAAAGTGACCCTTGGTATATTGCACAGTACCAGAGTTTCTGATAAAGAAGCTGGGGTGTATCTACATTGCAAAGTGACCATTGGTACATTGCAAAGTACCAGAGTTTCCTATAAAGAAGCAATGCCCCAGGAACACGTCTGTTTTGCTAACTGAGGTGTATCTGAACATTGCAAAGTGACCATCCCCCTTGTAACTTTATAGAAGAGAGCAGCTGGGAAGAGAATATATTTACGTAGGGCTCAGTTCCAAACAACCAGAACATTTCTCAAGAATCCCTCTCTTTACTCTTTAATGAATTGCATTAGAGAAAATAACATGAGTTTGGTGAAACTGGATACACTGGGAAACATCAGTTGCAAACTGCCCAAGTCCTGTATTCTTTTCCGATGTAATGTGCACATCAGCCAAACGTGTCCAAAGTACGTTTTAAGCTCTTGAAAGTGGAGCGGAGGCGTAAGGGATGGGTGGCAGAGAGAAGGCTGTTATTTCAAAGCCAAAAGAAAGTTCAGATCGAGTCTTGAAGTCTTACCAAAGAAATATAATTTCAGCTCAGTTGTGATGATCAAGATAAAACATATCAGGAAAATAACTCTTCCCCCCCCCCACGCCCCCCGCAACCTCCCATTTTACACAAGATCTACTTAAAAAGAAAAACTGTACAAAAACATCTCATTCCATATCACAGAAGAGTTACTTATAGCGATTAACAATTACACTGAACGTTTGACATATAATGATTGTCCTGGCAGGCAGAAAGTTTGCAAAGAGCAACTAGAGAACATTTTAGGGAAAGAGGTATCAGTAAAAGGTTTTAAAAAAAGAAATCCTGGAGGGAAGAAACAAAACTTTATACACAGAGTTCAAATTCTGCTCGGATAGTTCTTGCCAAGGAAATATTATAGGTACTTGATATTATTGGTACTTTAGGGAAAACGTGTCTTGCGGATTGGATCAGAACGATGCTGGCTTATGTACACAGCCTATTTAGCTCAATTCAATCCTAGCCACCATCCTATACCATTAATCTATTATAACCTTAAGGTGAAATTTTGTGTATGGCTACTCTCTCTCAATTCATGGCCCATAAGTCTTTTCCACTGATGGGTATTAAGTGCTGGTGTTTCATCATGTTATGTGTATGTGTTGTGAGGGGAAATATGCATTTGTTCCCCTCTTTCAGTGGTAAGGGAACAAGTTCATTTGGAAACAATTGTTTAAGACATTTAAAATATGGATCAAGCAACTGTCGGCAAATAGCAGAAAGCAACATCGACTTGCATGAAATACAATATATACTACCTGCTGTTTGCCACCACTTGCTTGACTTTGAGGATCTACAATGAGCCATTTCTGGTCCTCCAGATATCGTTGGGCTGCAACTCCAGCATCTAGCATAGCAAACGGTGAGGATTAGGAGAGTTGCAATGCAAAAACACCCAGAAAGATGCCACTGATCTGAAATAATTTGCGTTAAAGGGATACACTGTGGAAACATGAAAGCAATACAAACAGAGGAGAAATGCTAATTCTCCACCACTGGAGTCCCTAAGGAAGGGATATGGTACGTTTTTGAAAAATGGGTGGAATATTTCAGAGCACATCTTACAGGGCCTGAGCTCAGTCAGAGGGAAGACACCATCCAAGACGAGAAAACATGGTGATAAATGCATCATTTGCAATCATGTTGGTGATAATAATGATGACGATGGCAGGAGCAGCATGGCTTTTCATTGTGAACCCAGCATGCAGAGAAAGATTTAACCCCCCTCTTTCCTGATGCGATCCTGATGAAAAGAGCCTTACAACCATTCAGGGCTGCTATTTGTCCCAAGATGGAAACTCCCATGGTCACCACCAATTCAGGCTTCCTGGCCAGGGTCAATTAACATCTTGGGTGAATGATCCTAGCTGGCACCCTCTTGGTGTTTGATGCACAACCAAATTCTCTTACCCATGCGGTTGTACTTTTTTGGCCATGGTGTAACTTCCATATTCAGTTTGCAGCTGCATAAGCAGCGTTCTGCAAGTGTATGCACTGCCGATACAGTTGTGCACTCTTGGATGGCATGCAAGTACTCATCAGGGCCTTCGATGTACCATTTGATTCACAGAGACTGGAGAAATATCAGACACATTCACAGATAAAGAATGAGTTGCACCATGATGCTGTTCAGCAGAAGGTAGGAAAACCCTCAGCTTAACTATACATGTGTAGATTTACAGGAAGAGAGCATGATATGTGATTTTTCGTGGGAATCATTGGAAGATAGGAATACATCCTATCCACACGATTGTACTGCAATATAGAGCAACAGGTCCCTCCCCATGTCTCTTCTTTTTAACTGAAACAATCCAAGTGGATCATTTAGTCTCATGTGCTGGATTTCAAGCATTGCCCGGCAGACTGGGGATGGTGGGAATTGTGCTTGGACCCATCTGGTGGGCACCCTTATAGGGAAGGCTAATGTAAATCATTCAAAGAATTTTCAGCCTGTATTCTTTCTACTCTTATGATTTTCTAAAAAAAAAAGAAAAAAAAGAATTATGATCTCTGTACAAAACATTTATAGCCTGATTTCTCCCTCTGCAAAGAGAACGTCAAAGCATCTAACAGCAACGAAGAAGAAAACAAACAATAGACAACAATCACATCAACAACAGCCCCAATTAAAACATCAGAAGAGAGAGGGAGAAGTGTATAATATAGGCAGGTTACGGTCTTGGCTATTTTGATTATTTGCATGTCTATAAAATATGTACTTCCTCCTTGGTTCGGTATGTCAAAATGTTGGGCATAAACCCCAATCAGCTTGGGCAAGTGGTTCTAACAACTAGCTTTGACCTCTTGCTGTCATATGCAGAGACCGGTAAGACGCTGAGTAGGAGGAAGATCCATAATATCAGGGCATCATTGCAACAACAACAACAACAACAACAACAAAATCATGGCTAGCATTCTGTATTGCATACACAGATCTGTATTTGCTTTGTGTTCAGTAGGACTGTTTAAGTGACCAGCACACCTTAGCAGCCATCTGTCACACTGAGCAAAGGAGGTCTGTTCAATTGCCGATCAGAGGATCAAACTTCCAAACCCACTAGTGAGTGAGGCTGCACCGATCAGAAGCAGGATCTCCATTGCAATCTTTCACTGCAGCCTTGGCTCACTGATGGAAGAGAGCTGGAAACATCCTTATTGTGCCCCAGTTGTCAACTAAAGAGACTTTCCTCTGCTCAGTCCTGCTGTTGGCTCTTAAGGTGGGCTGGAGGGAGGTCATGCCAGGAGACATTAACTACTTTTGCCTATATAACTAATTACAGTTGCCCCTCTGTTCTCGCAGACTTGCAATCCACATCCCTCGCTTATCTGCGAGCAGCAAATGGAGGGGCACAAAATAGGGCACATGGCCATGGATGCGCGCCTCTATTCAAGCCTATGGGGCTTGAATATACATGATTTTCCATTCTCGCAAGGGGGGGGTCTGGAATGGATCCCCTGCGAGAACGGAAGGTCGACTGTAGATTATCAGCCTAATATAAATACCCTAAAGGCACCAGAACCTGTCTGATCATGGAAGCAAAGCAGGGTCAGTGGATGGGAGACTGCCAAAGAATGCCAGATGCTGGAGGCTCTGTTTCAGAGGAAGGAACTGGCAAAACCATCTCTGAGGATTCCTTGCCAAAAAAACCCTATGAATTTTGCGGGTTTTTCGGGCTGTGTGGCCATGTTCTAGAAGAGTTTCTTTCTGACATTTCGCCAGCATCTGTGGCTGGCATCTCAGAGTTTCTCTGAAGATGCCTGCCACAGATGCTGGCGAAACGTCAGAAAGAAACTCTTCTAGAACATGGCCACACAGCCTGAAAAACCCACAAAAAAACTATGGATGCCGGCCATGAAAGCCTTCGACTTCAAACCCTATGAAATTCATGAGGTCACTATAAGTCAACAGGTGAGCTGAAAGCACACAGTCATACACATAGAGCTGATGTAGAATATCAGCCCAAGATTTTAGGAGACCAAGCATTCATCAGGTCATTCTTGTTAAGTGCTCACACCTTTTAGGGATAACTTCCTATTGATTCAGAGGCATCCTCAACAAAAGTGGATCTCAGCCATTCCATTCCTGATGGTTTCTCAGTCATTGGGTTGGCGAGCCTATTCTGAGTTGTAGCCCAAACTTTAAAGCTCACCAAGGCGCTGCAACTATTTGGGGGATAAGATGGAATTGCTAAAGCTGGGACGGCAGTTTGGTCCACTGGAAAAACATGGTGGCAAGCTGTCCGAGTTTAGCCAGACACAGTCTCAACGTTGAACTGTTTTGGCATTGACTCATTTCTGACCTGGCTGCTCAGAGGCACTTAACAAACAAGAGCAAAATTTCCTTTTTCTAAGTGATGAATGCATCCCCTGAAGGCTAAAGGTCACCATCGGGGTAGGTTTTGGTCCCTAAACCATGATGCACACACATTAAAAAAGACACCACTGAAAAATAAGTAAAAATACATGCAAAGACACACACACACACCCAAACACACCCTCCCCAGGTAATAGTAGTCGGAGGAGGTAAACTTGCTTTAGTTTTAGGTAATCTTGGGCACGTATAATCTAGTGAACACTTCTTCTGCTAAGTATTTTGCTTTAGCAGTTGCAAGGTATGGGTTCATAGCTGAGATTCTGAGAAGATACTGGCAGCCTGATTCCTCCAAAAACCAGGAATGTTCAGGAAGGTTGATGGCCCTTCCTACTGATGCTCAAAGAGCGGGATCAGGAAGATTTCCCTTCCTTAACAGGACTTGGAAACTTTACCTTTTTTTGGACTACAACTCCCACGAGTTGACAACTGGGCAATTGTGGGAATTATAGTCAAAAATCAAAAGCAACTTTCCCAAACTCTGCTTTCCTAGTTCATCCTTTCATAAGCACAGTGTTCACAGGGTTCCCACATAGAAAACCTGAAAATCACGGCAAGGAATTTTTTCGAAAATGTGTATTTCTCTGAGCTGGCAAATTTTATTTCTTTCCACTCCAGTGGGAGCATCACTCTGACCTGGTCCTCATCTCATTCCAAACCAGTTTTGGAAATAATAATAATAATAATAATAATAATAATAATAATTCTGGCCCACAGTGACAAAGAGTTTATGCTGATGTCTGCCCCACGGTCATTTCTGCTTGGCTCCAAACAATGGCAGGAGCAGTTAAACAAACCAGTGAAACCAGCATCTGTGGCTTGTTTAGTGTGGCATCTGGCTTAGTCCTCTCCAAAGACACAAGCCAGGATTTATTCTGACTCTGGCTTATTGGAAGAGATTACCAAAGCCATTGACCATGCTGAGTGGGGATAACAGAATTTGTAGTCTGAAATACCTGGATATCCGAGTTAGTCTTTCGGCTGTTTTCCAAAAGGTTCCATGAAAATGATCATTGAACTCTCTAAAGAAAATCAAGCATATGGTTAGACAGATGGTGTTCCCAATCCAAACCAGTATCATTCAGGAATGGTGTACTTGTATATTCCTCCCTAGCAAGGGGTTGGAGTAAATGGCTCTTGCAGCCCCCTCCAACTCTAGGATTCTGTGATTTGATAACCTTTGGATTTTGCAAAAAGTAAACTGATTACTTGTTGAGGATGCATTTCAATTTCAGATGAGAAAACAACCTTCTGCATAGCATCAATGCTAGCCTTTGGCAAATAACTGGAGTGTTTGCAGTTACCCTCTGCCTCCGCCTCTCCCAAATTTGATAAATACATCAGAATCCTAGGAAACAAATCCAGCTTGGGTGCCAACCATGTTGTGTCATCACGTATTATCCTGTTCCCTAAAACAAAGCATTTAAGTATCGTAGCAAGATGAAAATCCTCTCTCGTTTTGAGCACATCAGAGTGAAAGATTTGGAGTGAAGACTGTCAAGAAAGTTCCCCCCGATTTCAAAGACTTTCTAACGGAGCCCTTCCAAATTTTCCAGCTGTTCTCTTAATTCACTGCTTAGTGCCTGGTGATAGAGAATTGCCCCTTTGCTTTGATTTCAAGAGCTTCTCTATCTCTGGAAATGAAATCGGAAACAGAGATGGCAGCTGCTTAACAACACACAACTTTTTTCTTGTTCCTGCACCAGTTGTCTTGAAAGGTGCATGAGAACGATGATACCACGATGATAACAGAGCGTGACTAGTATGCAAGTATTAAAGAGATACTGACCGTAACTATTGTCAAGCATTGTACTGACTAGAGGAGACAAGCAATAGCGTTGCGTTCTCCATGGATTCCCAAATTCTTCATCTTCGCAGTCCAGACAGGAAAATGGGGGAGCTATTTGAAGAGACAGCGTGGTGCAGTGTTTTGAGCATTGCACATTGACTCTGGAGATTCCCCTCTTGGCTATGAAAACCCACTGGGTGACCCTGGGTGAGTCACACACTCTCAGCCCCTGAAAATCCTGTGGTAGGGTCTTCATAAGTTGGAAATGACTTGAAGGTCTCCTCAGAGTACAATATTACTCTCATATCTGCGGAGGATACATTCCCAGATTTACCACGTAAATGCAAAACTGCGGACAATGGCGAACCCTATTGAAATCAATGATTTCCGGCAGAAGTTGACCCTAGAGTAGCACTGGAGGGCCTAGAGAGTCCTAGAGAGAACACCTCTCTAGGCATTTTCTTGGTCTTCCGGCTTGACTCTATGGCCATCTTCCACCAGAAGCATACCACAGAACTGCACCGGATGACCTAGAAAATGCCTAGAGAGAACATATTTTTTCAGAAGTGGCTAAGTGGAACCATAAATACCAGTCCCACGGATACAGGGGTTATACTGTATCCCCATTGCAATGGAGGTAAATGTTTGGGGACCATGTTCTCCTCACGCTGGTACTGTGGAGCATTGGCAGATTTGGAAAGCAAGGCAGAGTAAGAAAGCAAAGCAAAAGGATTTGTCTGTCTGGTATATTCTGATGACTAACTGGATACTGGTCATCATCACCATCTTGCTGGACTAGTTGGGATCTTGTTGTCAAAGATGTCAGTTTATCATAGCATGTGCTTTTCCTAAACTGCATTTGTTTTCTGACTAGTCACTGGAAGGTAAAACCCAGCTTTAATTTGCAAGTCTGACTATTGAGGCATGCAGCTCTGGGGAAGACCCATCACAGAAGGGAAAAGGTCTTAATCACAGGGAAGACACATTCCCCTTGATGCTGAATTTAACCTTTTAATAAAGAACACAAAAAATTAACCCAGTTCCTTTGGTAGGTGAACCACAGAATATCCTTCTTCCCAGGAACAATCATCTGGATTCAGATAAGCTCAGCAAACGCTCTTGTATGGAGACAACAGAGACTGGCTGCTCCAGACCCCGATCTCCAAGCTTCCAAACAGGAATGCTCATGCAAGGTGCCATGTGTAGTCTTCTGAGTTGCAGGTTGTTTCTCCATTGCTGTAGGTTTTTGAGCATCCAACAAAGGCTTTCCTCATCCAGAAACCCATGTCCACACAAGGACTGCAGATTCTAGATTAAGAAAAAGGTCCAATGTGTTTATTCAGAAGGTATTGTCAGACCCAGCATGGTGAAGTGGTTTGAGTGTTGGACTATGACTCTGGAGACCAGGGTATGATTCCCCACTTGGCCATGAAACCCAGTTGGGTGACCTTGGTCAAGTCACATGCTCTCGGCCTCAAGGGAAGGCACAGGCAAACCTCTTCTGAATAAACCTTGTCAAGAAAACCCCATAACAGGTTTGCCTGAGGTTGCCATAAGTCAGAAATGGCTTGAAGGCACACAACAACAACAACTGTCACATCCAACAATTCAGGTCCAAGATGTCTCAGGTAAATGCTTGTACTTCATTCCACTGGAGCCCTCCTCTCCTCTGAGGAATCAAAGCCAAGAAGAACCAACACGTTCTGTAATAACCAAAGTAACCTAAATCTGGCCCTTTATGAACTGTCCACATCCAAAAGGATGGCTTGGTAGTGAAAGAACTACAGACCTTGGAAGGGGAGGAAAGAAAGAAGGAAAGCTGAAATACACTTTGCCAAACTGAAGGCACTGTTAAGAGAGTTGGACGGTGAAGTGAGTCTCCTTTTTGTTTCTAGACTTGAAATCTGTCCATGTCGACTACATAGTGATAGCAGCGATGCAATTGTAACTTCATGGCTCCATCCTACAGAATGCTGGGATTTGTAGTACTTAGTACTTAGGAGAGCCAGTGTGGCGTAGTGCTTTGAGTGTTGGACTGCAACTCTGGAGACCAGGGTTCAATTCTCCGCTCAGCCATGGAAATCCAGTTGGTGACCTTGGGCAAGTCACATGCTCTCAGCCTCAGGGGAAGGCAATGGCAAACCTCCTCTGAACAAAACTTGCCAAGAAAACCCCATGCTAGGGTCCCCATAAGTTGGAAATGACTGGAAGGCACACAACAACAACAACAACAACAACAACAACAACCTTAGTACTTAGACTGGTCTGCTATAGAGCTCTAGTCCTGCACTTCAAGGAGGCAGAACTAGAGTTCTCCAACAGATTGTTCAAAGTAACTTCTCACCAAATGACAAACCCCAGGATTCTGCAAGGTACAAGCCATGGAAATTAAAGTGGTACCAAACTGCTGTAACTTTGTAGTGTAGCCCTACTCTGTGCCCTTCCATGAATGGATGGTGATACCATTATTACCACATTTTTGGGATGCATCTCAAGACTTGGGACGTTTCTAAGGGAAGCCTGGTCAGTTAGAGGAAGAGGTCAGTCTTTCTTTTGAGACACATTTAACAGACAGAAAAACCAAGTAAAGAAATCACAATGCAAGACAGCTTGGTATTAAAAACCAAGCAACTCATCACAGTTTTAGAGGCAAAAATTCAAGGGAGGAGGGATGATAAGGTTGACTCTGGTAGAGAAGAAAAGGAAACACATTTTAAAAGGGAAAAAATGATTCTAAATTCACCCACTCTGTTCTTTTTCTTTCACCCGTTCCCCCCATGATTGCTCCAAAATATAATGTTGAGAATTTGACTATTGTAAAACTAACTCCCACAGCAGCTCCAAAAGAGATTAAACTCCACTTTCAAGGCAAAATACCTATTATGCACAGTTACAGGATCCAGATCTTTTCTTCTTCTTCCTGGAGGTGGAGCAAACCAATACAATCTATTAAAAACTTTTAAGCAGCCAACTATGGATTATCTGCTGTCTTGTGTCCATTAGTAAAATCATGGCAGGGAGTGAGGGGGGAACCCCGCAAAAAGAGTGCTATCAGAATTTCTCTCTGCCAGAGGAAAAACCAAAAATATAGATTCCCCAAATCAACTTGAAAGCAAGCTTTCCAGTCCAGGCTGTCCATACTTTACCAACCAGGAGCTTCCCAGCTACAACCAAAGAGGTTCAAATCCTCTTAGGAAAAGGCTGGGTTCAGCCAATGGCCAGAAGACGCTGGTGGTGGCAAGAGTCTGCATACCCCAAAAGTCGTCGGGAGATCGGAAGGATGGCTTTAGACGTGTGCCTGCATGGCGGGAGAACCGGGAAGGAGTTCTCCATTCAACACCAGCATCTTGTCTTTCCCAGAGTCCAGCCGCTTCCTCTTGAGCTGTCTTTGATGGATCAGAGGAACGAGAGCCAGAACCAGTCCTCCGACGATCGGGGGGACGCCGGCAAAGTAGAAGGTGTAGTGGTAATTCCCAAAATGGTCTCGGAGGAGTCCTAGAAATGACAATGGAAGATCCCTGTTTAGACCAGGGTGGGCAAAAGTGGGAGGCTAGCCCCCTTGAAGACCTTGGAGGGCTGCACTTCCACTGCAGGTCAACCAAAGTAGCATTTTTGTACATCCTGAACCTTGATGGAGAAAATCCTAACTCACCTTAGTACTAGAGGGCTCAGTAGATGTAAAAGAGCAGCAGATAATTAGCTACAAACCACAATTCATTTGTATACTGCAGGTTTGCATGCTCAAATTGTGTTTTGGGTTGTAAACTACAGGTAGAGCAAATCACAGCATGAACCAGAGGTCAAAATATTTACTTTGTGGGAATTACAGCTACCAGAATTCCTCATGCTCACTAGCATATAGAATTTGGAAAATTGCAGTCCAAAGTAGGTAACTTCTCCTAGTTTTGCTCTCAACTGAGCCATCATATCCTGGTCTGATCAAGGAACAAAGAAAATCTAGGTTCAAAGGGTCATAGATGAGTTTCCACCTCTCCTTGCTAACTGAATGTGCCTTCCAAAAGTGGGAAGACCTATTGGAGATCTTGAAAAATTTCAGCCTAGTTCTTCATCTCAGCTTGTGACTTTGCTTACCTGCAATTGGGGGACCTGCCGTCATTGGAATGGCCATAAGTCCCAGGAGATATCCAATGGCTTGAGATGCCTGCATGGGACCAACCAGCTCAAAGGCAATGGGAGCCATGATGGTTATGAAGAGTCCATCACAAAGTCCAAGGAAGAGGCAGACCACAATGACAGCCCAAAACTCTTGGCACTGTGGCAGCATCATGCACATGATACCCAAGACTATGAAGGAGGCAACCTAAAGGAGACAAAACATATTCAGACATCAGTGTGACAAAACATGGAGCGATTCCACACATCAAAACAAAGAAAGTGTTTTAAGCAGGGACAACTGGCTTGTGTATTCTCAAGGTCCACTTTATTCTCCCAACCTTTCCATGGGCATCCGAGTTCTACAATCACATAGGCACTGCCAGAATCAAGTGCTTTACAGAGGACTTGGGCTCTGATATCACAAAATCATTGACTGGTAGAAGTGGCAGCTGGTAAATCTCTTCTCAGTGTGGTGTCGAATCTACTCTGGCTTTTAACCCCAATTTTAAAGGAGTTATCCATGGTGCCAACTCTATTTTCAGGAGAGGATTCAGCACCAGGTCTTTAAAAGTTCTAAGTCAAACTCAAAAGTGGATTCAACCTCCACTCCCAAATAACATGGCAGCCACCTGCTGTCATAGACTGGTTGAACACATGGATCAAGGCATGGCTTCCCCAACAAGGCAGGATCTCTTGGGTTCTCCTAGATATCTGCTCCTGTTGTGATTTGTGAGCTCTTCTGTCTCCAGGCATTTGCCCATCTTAAGTCTGGCCCAAGACCCCTTGTTGCCTGAGGAAAAAGAGAAATTGCATGTACACACATCCTGCCATGACCCATTCCATGGACACAAGCTACCTAGATTTCTTATGTTGACCTAGGTTATGGTATAGTACCCTTCTATACTCCAGCTCAGAGGGCATACAACCTTCGGTTTTTCATCACCAATCCTTCTCCCAGCACCTTCTGCCTTACTCAGCCTCTTGGTATGGCTGGCCTTGGGCCATCCTCTTTTCTTCCCATGGCTGACAACCAAGTCTTCTTTCCTCCCTCCTTTCCCAAATGCCCCCGTTTCCCCCAAATAGGTAGATTATTCACCACTTGGCACCAGGAACGTTCTTGCCTGATTTGGCTTCCCAGATCTGAAAGCGCTTGAAACAACATGTTCCAGAGAAATGAGACCCTACGGACAATGCTGAATTTCATAAAATGAAAAAGTTCTTGGAAGCAACGGAGAAAGCTGGAAGGAAAGAGTCCCCCACTGGCTTCCATAGCAGGGAAAGCAATTGTGTGTTAACCACATTAGAAGCCCTCATTAAGTGACTATGAAAGGTTGCCTTGAATGCACCCTCTGTGTGTGAATATTTCTTTCTGTTTTTTTAATCCTCTAAAATCTCTGCCAGGATTGCAAGATTAAAACCCTTCTCCCTCCTTAGCAGTGATTCCTAGCCAGGTTCACATATAGGCCAAAAACAGGGAGGGAGAGGGTCAACCTTTGGAGAGACCTAGCACACCAAGTTGCTCTGAGCGTTTGCTTGAGACCTTCCTACGGTTGTCTGGCCTCCTCCATTTTGACTTGCAGCATCTGAATGCATGATCTACAAAATCATTTCTGTTCTCCAGCCAACTGGAAAAAGTTTTAGGTCAGTAGCAGAACACATGGCTTTGTGTGCAAAATGTCCCAGGTTCAGTTCCTAGTATTGTTGGATAAGGTTGTGAAAGAGCCTCTCCAAATGGGAGGAAAATCTTTGAAAATCCCAGGTTTTGCTCCTGTACAAACCAAATTTATTTTGGATATATACAATGTTTTCTTCACCCTGAAGTTTTTCTTGGGAATTCCTGGCCTGACCAAGGATTTTTCATTCCCCCTTCTCAGGTCAGTTTAAACTGACCTAGTATTTTCCAAAATGAAATGTATCTCTACTTGGGTGTTTGTATTATCCTGAAACAAGATGGTCGCCACTAGTAAAACACCACTTGTTTCCAGAACCCAGATTCAACAGAGATGAAGTGAGGGAAGAGGAATGTTTGCACCAAAACAAGTTAACTAGTGCAATATTGCTAAAGCACCTAAGCACTTTTGACTTTGTTGTTGTGTCCCTTCAAGTTGTTTCTAACTCATGGTGACTGTAATCCTAGTCTACGGAGTTGTAGTTCAATGCTCAAACCATGCTGGCTCTTAACTTTTGACTATAGCTCCTGAATAATAATAATAATAATAATAATAATAATAATAAAGCTTAAATGAAATGGATGAAAATCAATTTCTGAAACTTTGCCCAAGTCTAGATGTGAGAAGTGATCAGCAGGAGAGGAAGAAGGAAGAATACACAGGAGGAAGAGAAACCCAGGCTATTTCAAGAAAGAATATGGATGCAAATCTGGGCGTACAAAGGTAAAATCAAAACAAAACGAAATAGAAGCTTTTCCAGAGACTTCTCCCCCTTCTGTATGAGCCCAAGGACTCCTGCTTGAAAAGACCATGGCTGGGTAAAGTTGCATCTGTTGAGGTACTCTTGGGCCAGCGGTGAAGCAGAATGGGAGACATAGTTGGATGCCACCACAGAAGACTGTGCTTAAGCCTGGATCAGACTCATTGCTCCACTGGCACCAGAGCCAGCAGGTATTGATGTTACTGAGAGTTGTGAAAGGAAGTGTGGTGTAGTGGTTTGAGTATTGGACTAGGAATCCAGGAGTCTAGGGTTTGAATCTCAGCTCGGCCATGAAAACCCACTGGGTGACCTTGGGTGAGTTGTCCTCAGAGGAAGGCCATGGCAACCCCTCTCTGAACAAATCTGGCCAAGGGAACTCCACAATAAGTTTGCCTTAGGATCACCATAAGTAAGAAAAGTGACTTGAAGGCACACAACAACAACAACAAATGGGAGTTGTAGCCCAGTGGCTGAGGAAAGCATTAGAGGGGAAGTCTTGGCCTGTAGAGCATTGGTTCTTTTTTAGACAAATAATTCCATGGAAGGCAGGAGTGGATGGGCAACCCATCAATGTTGCGATGCACAAAAGGAGACCCTTCATACCTGCAAGTAGATCTTCTTCAGCCCATGGATGAGGTCACCAATCGGTCCTGAAGCCAAGCGCCCGACCCCTGACATGGCTCCCAGGCAAACCAGCACGATCCATGCCTTATCTTTTTCCTTGAACTTTTCTTCCACGTACTTCACCTGGGAAAGTAAGGCAGAGATGTGGAGGGGGGGGAGGAGAAAGCAAAGTTGTATTTCTTACAAAGGTGAGACCCATGACAATTCAAAACCAAGTCCTGGTGATAGGCTCAGTGTTTGCAAGGAGTGAAGGGTGACAACGGTGTACCTTTTTGGTTTGAAGAGGTTCAACCTGTCCCATAAGTAGGTCTGCTTTGGATGCAGAGCTTGGGAAAGTTTTGGACTACAACTCCTGGCCATGCTGGTTCTGGGAAATGTTATCCAAAAAAGGGAAATTTTGCCAGCCCTTGCATATGCTGATCATTTTAAGGATAGCATATTACATTCTCAAGCCTTAACTGGGATACTGGCTTCCTCCCCTTGACCCCATTCATTTTATCCATGACACTAAGATGTAAATCCTTGCCTATTTCATATTTACATACAAAGACAAATGATTAAAGTAGATTTCTCCCTACTATTCTCCCTGCATTTGAGCATCTCAAAGTGTCACACAGGAATTATTCTATGGAAAAGGGAGGGGAAAAGGAAGTTAAACTCAGATCTACAGTTACACATCTGTAACTGCTCTGCGTTCAGAGCACTTTTGGGCAAAGGAGGTCTGTTCAGATGGCAACTGGGGTGCAAAGAAGATGATTTTTCACTCCCAAGGCTGCAATAATTGGAAGGAAGACCCCTGTCTTTTATGCAGTGGCCCTCCTTTCCTTGCTGCAGAAAATGGGTTCCTATGCAGTAAACGCAGTTTTGTGGGGGCTTTGGCAAAGAAAGAAAGAAAGAAAGAAAGAAAGAAAGAAAGAAAGAAAGAGGTTTTTGTGCAAGAAAGTACTGCCAATATTCTAACTTGGCTACTTAGTAGTGAACCTGACTACTTAGTTATGAAGACTTATTATGCATGCAGGAAGTGGAATTGAGTAGTTTCACAATATTCATGTTCGCTTAGTAGCTGCCGTGACATTACAATGTATGGGCCTTTGTTGCACACTGTTGCACAATGGCCACTGGTGCACATTGGCACACTCCCAATGCATATCTAGAGAGCGGCTAGGAAGTGCCAGAATGCAACAGGAGTTCCAATGCACACCACAACTGCACAATGCCTATCAGACGTGTTGGGTGTGCATCAGAAGTGACTAATACACACAAGAAGTGCCTGATAACAATCAGATAAGCCACTGCCTACAAACCGTAACAGGACATAGAAGCTAGAAATGGATTCTCCCCAAAGGGCTTTTTTTGCGTTGCTCTGACACCCAGATCACTGAATGAATAAGAAAATGTTATCTCTTTTTCCTCTCCAGCTTCTCATGCCACTCAACCACAGCAAAGGACAACTGCCTTCTTTAACTTTAACTACAGCGCTGGACCTACTCCTCCGAGAATATGACAATCTCGACTTGTGGATTTCAAGATAGTCCTTGCATTTTCCCACTTTGATCTCTTTCAACGAACCACTTCAGTGACTCATAATAACAGCAAGTCCTCCTGCCTCATCACAGGAGTAATCTGAGTCACTGAATATGACTGGAATTTCATTCATTGGCAATGTACCACCAGCTCTTTCTTACCAACAGTGGCTTTCTTCTTGGGGCGGGGGGGGGGGGGGGCAGTGGGTTTTAAAGGAGTTGTCCAAGGCATTGGAAGCTATCTCCCAAAGGCTTGGTTGCCAGTTCCTTTCTGTGCAGAATTCAAAGTGCCGGTTATGGCCTTTGAAGCCCTAGGTGGATTGGGTCCAGACTACCTGAAAGACTGAACCTCCTTATATGAGCCTGCCCAAACTTTAAGATCCATGGGAGAAGTCTCTCTTTTGGTCCCATCGCCATCACAGGCACATTTGAAGAGGAAATGGGAGAGAGCCTTCTCGGTGGCGGCTCCCAATTTATGGAACTCCCTTCCTCCAGAGATCTGGTTGGCCCACTCCCTGATGTCCTTCCCTCAGCAGGCAAAGACCTTTTATTTAGGAGAAATTTAGTTTTTAGTATGTTATGGCAGACAGAACTCTTAATATATGTGTGTGTGTGTGTGTGTGCGCGTGTGCATGTGGTTTCTATGTTTTAAGTGTGTTGCAAAAGTTGCTTTTAACTTGAGTTTTGTTTTTTTAAAATAAAAAATAGAACTGTGGTTTAATTGTATTTTAACTCTTTTATAAAGAGATTTTTTTAGAAGTGGTACTGTGTTCTTAAGTGGTTGCAATCAAGTGCTGGGAGAATGGTGGACAAGGAAGGAAGGAAGGAAGGAAGGAAGGAAGGATGGAAGGAAGGAAGGAAGGAAGGAAGGAAGGAAGGAAGGACTTCTCACCAGGTAAATGTAAGGTACAAAGTATCCCAAGACGGCAGTTGCAATCCCAAAAGCCCACACCCGGTAGGTCTTTCTCCTGAAGACCCTCATGCTGAAGTACTTCCTCATCTGCGCTGTGCATTGCTGCCTGCAGCTCCGGCTGTCCAGTTTCAGGTGGTCCATATCATGAGGGTCGGAGGTTGAAGGGAACATGGGACGGAAAGTCAGAGACAAGAAGATTTGGATGAGCATCAAGATGCTGAGGACTTGGAACGTATGGGCCAGCTTGATGGCGCGGCCGATGATTTTCAGGAGGAATGGTAGGCTCACGGAGAAGAGGCAACTGCCGGCCGTGACCAAGCCGTTCGCCAAACCCAGGCGCCGCTTGAAGTAATGCCCCAGGATGACCAACGAGGGCTGGAACGCAAAGGAGCTTCCGCACCCAAAGAGGACGCCGTACGTGAAGCATCGGACTTCGAGGGACCTGTTGGAAACACACAACAGTCATCACTACTGGTTTGTGCCAGAGGCAGTGTCTTGCACTTTCTACTTACTTCACTACTGGAGCAGACCAAAAAACTGGAAAGCATATATTCACAGTAGGAGAATGAAAGGAGACAAAGTCCCAGGTGCTACGTGATGGTCCAAAAACGTTTATTTCTTTAAAAGCCCAAGGCATTTCGGCCTTATCACCAATAGGCCTTCTTCGGGGGCTATTATAAAATAAATAGAAGCACATTTATTATAATTGTGGTATTGAGACAACCCACAAATTACCACTAAAAGCGTAATTTCTTAAAAATTAAAGAGTATCTATTATACGTATAAATATATACATACCTATCATCAGAAATTTCTGGAGCCATAAATATGAACCCATCTGGAATTCTTATTTCCTTCTTTCTAATACTCAGAGGGTCCATTTTGATTGAGATTGCAGACTGCAACTCCAGAAATTTCTGATAATAGGTATGTAAGAGATACAATTTTTTGAGCCATCCATAGCACATGGGACTTTGTCTCCTTTCATTCTTTTACTTCACCACTGGACAGCTGATGTGTGATAGATGGGAATTACAATTTATGAGTAACATTAGTACAAAAAACATAAGGATTCTGTATGGTGTGGTATGGGAGGAGGTCAATGGGGGCTGACACCGTGAGTTACCGCATTGGGCAATGCTAATAACCCTAGTGATGCCAATGAATGCGCATTGCCTTTCCAAATATATTGCATTGCAATTGTACAATGGGTTGTCAGCCATGCGCCGCTGGCCACTGAATCACATACCTTGTGCTATGTTAGGATTCATTATAAGAAATGCATAACGTAACTCTGCTGGAGGATGTTTACGCTATGCCGAAGCAATGTCGGATCCTCGCGACGGTCTGGAGTGCTGATACGAAAATTATTCAAAAAGTCTTTGGAGCTGGATGATGGGCAGTCGTATCAAATTATGCTAAACTCCATTTTTATGATTGGCCAGAGCACTGGGAGAAAATCACGCCGGCCATCTGTATTATGTAAGGGGTTTAATGGTTATCTGACATTGATTGCAATTTATACCTAAGATTTTTAGTCTAGCTAAAGTTTAATTTTGTTCAGACTCACTGATTTCAAAAGAAATCTTAAGCACTCCTTGAAACTTTCTCAATCAACGGAGTTTCAAAAAGTGCTTCAAAAGTGCTTTGCTCTGGTTAGATCACACTTGTTGCCCTTGTTTTTTTTCCTCCTTTCAGTTAAATTTTAACTGTTTAAAATATAATAGTTAACATAAAAGAGCCAGGACAGGATAGTGGCTTGGACTGGGGCTCTTGGGTTTGAATTCAAACTTTGTTATGAAAACCCAGTGCTTTTTCTTGGGTAAATCACACTCTCTTAGCTGTAGAGCAATGGTTCCTAACTTTGGATGTTTTGGACTTCAGCTCCCAGAAGCCCCAGCCAATTTGGCCGACATCCAGGAATTATGGGAGCTGAAGTCCAAAACATCTGGAAGACCAAAATTTGGGAACACAATGGCAATCGTCCTTTGGATAAATCTTGCCAGGAAAATAGAGCCAATGTGGTGTAATGGTTTGAGCATTGGACTAGGACTCCAGAAGACCAGGGTTCACATTCTTGATGGAAACTCACTTAGGTGGCCTTGGGCAGATCACACTCTCTCGGCCTCAAAGAAAGGCAATGGCAAACTTCCTCTGAAGAAATCTTGCCAAGAAAGCACTGTCTTAGCTTTGGAATAAGGCAGAATTGACTTGAAGGCACATAACAACATCAAGAACCTGCCAAACCTCATTCCTAAACTGTACATTGCTAAATATATCACAGATTATTATTATTTTTTAAAAAATAGACAATCCTTTGACTTTTAATTGTTTCTGCAGAAGGTTGCTTTCCAAGATTAATGGGATGTGCTGGACATTTATCTTTTTAATGTTCGAAACATGATTTAGAATGTTTTCCAGTTAATTTTAATTGAATTATTTAATGGCCTTCAAACTTTCACCTTATGTATTGTTTTAGCTGTATTGTGTTTCAATCTACAGTATACTGTAATATGCCTTGAAAGAACGATGGGATATAAATGAGATATAGATAAAATAGACATATATAAATGTTCAGCCTGCCAAATGGCTTTTGCCATAAACTTTCCCTTGAATGCCAGACTGGGATTTAACATATTGGAAAGGGTGCATGAAGTGGAAGCATTTCAGGTTTAGAAGTGGTCTTCCAGGCATCGCTGACTACAACTCCCATCAGCCCCTGACAGCAAGGCCAATGGCAAGGAATGTTGGGAGTTGTAGTCGATCAACATCTGGAGGGTCTCAAATTGTCCACCCCTTATTTAGAGGGAAAAAGAAGATGTTTGTGAGACATAATATGAGGTTTATAAAATCCCTGGACGGTGTGGGGGGAATTGAGAAAAACAGCTTTTTCCAATACTGGTTTCCAACTTTTCATTTTGTTTTAGTGTCTCCTGCTCCAGGCAGAAAAGCAGCATATAAGTCAAATAAATAAAACAAATCATTTATTTAAACTGAGACAGCAGGAAGAAGCAATCGCCATTCCCCCCAAGAAAGAACCCCAGACTATTTTCTCTTTTTCTCTCGGCCCCATTGCAAAAATAAATAAAGAAATAAATAAAAACTGAAAAGGAACATTAAAAAGTGTCTGCCAAACCATAAATCAGAAAAGCAACCTCTCTGGAATTATTGCCTGTCTTTCAACGGAGGCCTTAACAAAGCCCTGTCTGCTCCATCTTTTTATGTTCGGTGGAAAGATGGTAGTTTAGACATCATGTAATATTACTTTTAAGCACAGACTGCTTGCTCTTCGTAAGACAGGTGTAGGCTGCCTTGCCTGCAACAAACAGCTGGAAACAGAGAAAATGTTGATGAGTTTATCATATATTCCATTACGAAGTTGTCTTCTCAGTGAGTCAAGCAGAAAGCAGAACAATATCGCTTATTCAATGACAGCCCTGGAAATTGATTTTCATCTCCCAGCGAATTGACGGAGGAACCTCAGGAGAAGGACATTTGCACTGAGCAAGGAGCAATCACCCGGATCCTACATAAGGCATCTTTCTACATCTAGACCAAATCCCTAAATGGAATCATAGAGCTGGAAAGGGACCACAAAGGTCATCTAGTCCAACCCTCTGCCATGCAAGAAGACACAGCTAAAGCACTCCTGAAAGATGAAAGCTGGAAAGGGACCACAAAGGTCATCTAATCCAACCTCTGTTTAAAAACCTCCAAGGATGGAGAGTCCACCACCCTCCAAGGTATTGCTTTTCTCTTACAGTAAAAAATGTCTTCCTAATGTTTAAATGGAACCTCTTTGCATGCAAGCTGAATCCCATACCTGGAAATTGGGCCTCCAAAAATGGGATGACAGAGAATTAATTACTCAGGACTATCTGAGGTCCAAAACACCCTGCAGAAATAATCCAGTTTGAGACTGCTTTAACTGCCTTGGCTCAATGCTAGGGAATCCTAGCAATTGCAGTTTATTGCAGAATTAATGCAGTTTGGCACCACTTTAACTGCCCTGGAATTCTGGGATGTATAGTTTTATACAACAGTTTGTTTGCAGAAGGCACAGCCACCATTGCAAAATATTACAAGCACCAACCATACATTTCACTGGAGGATGTATAGTTTTGTGAGTTACTCAGCCTTCTCTGTCAGAGAGAGCTCTGGTGCACCCACAAAACTACAAGTCCCAGGATCGCATAGGATGCAGCCATGACAGTTGAAGCGGTGTCAAACTGCATTAATTCTGCAGTGTGGCCGCAGCCTCAAAGGGTATATACAGTTGGCCCTCCATACCCACGGCTTCTTTATCCATGGATTCAAGCATCCAGGGATTCAAACTATTCAAAGAATATATAAATTCCAAAGAGCAAATTTTGATTTTGCCATTTTATAGGAGGGACACCATTTTACTATTCCATTGTATTCAATGGGACCTGAGCATCCATGGATTTTGGTATCCTGGAACCAAACCTCAGCGGATACCGAGGGCCTCCTGTTCCTTATTTTTAGCCTAAAATGCCTTATTAACACAGTCTCCCTCTCCATTATTTTTCCAGCCTGTTCTTTATTTGCAGACACAATCTATAATTTAACATTTGGCGAGACGAGTCACAGGTTGCAATGCATTAAAAAGAGAGCCGAAACGGATCTCTGGACAGCCCAAAGCCTCTCCAAAGGACGAATGGCTTTAATTGTGGCAAAACAGAGAGTTGTTGAGAATCCCAAAGTGCCATCCACAGCCAGAAAAGGGGAGAAAACCACAAAAACAAATGGAGGAACAATTGAGTGTTTTGTTCAAAACAACATAATGCAGAGAGAGAGAGAGAGAGGAAAACAAGAGTCCTGAATGGGGAGAATGTATTCTTTTCCAAACCCTCATTTAATATCCTGATGTTTCCTTTTTGGTCTGAATTTAGCCAAACAAAACTTGCAAAGATTGTTTGGGTTAGGAGGAAGAAAAAAAAACCCAAGCCAAATCTTCTCTCCTTCTTCAAAATGTCATGTTGCATTTTCTAGTTATTAATGACTTCAGTTCGGAATAATACTTATTTTAAAAGCTGAAGGGTCTGAGCTGTGATGGAGAGACTGCCGAAGGAATCTTTTCAATTTTGGAATCTTTTCAATTTCGGCAAAAGGCTATTATTAGCCCTGCAACAAGGAGCTTTCAGAAGAGAACTACATTTGGGACATATTTTTTGGTAAGCCAAAGTTCCTCAAGTCTTCAGCCGGCCGCTGAAAGCGGAGACAAATCTCTCTGCAAAACCCAGGAACTTTTAAAAATCCCCCCAATATATCTCGAGTTTGTGTGAATAACAATTATTATTATTATTATTATTATTATTATTATTATTATTATTATTATTAAAGTCCCTTCCGATTTATGGCAACCCTATCATTGGGTTTTCTTGGCAAAATTTGTTCAGAAGAGGTTTGCCATTGCCTTCCTCTAAAGCTGAGAGAGTGTGACTTTCCCAAGGTCACCCAGTGGGTTTCATGGCCGAATGGGGAATCGAACCAGAGGCCTCATTCCCACTACATTACAAACTGGTTTTTTTAATGTAAACTGTTGTTTACATTACAAAATGTGAAGTGGTTTAAATGACCCCTGTTCACACTTGAGACCAATCGCTGAAGTGGTTTGGCAAGGGGGGGGCTCGGCGCTAGACCCATTTAACGTGCGTCTTTCTGATGCTCATTTTCCCCCGCATCTTTTGCAATAATAAATCGATTTGCCGCAAGTGTGAACGAGATATGGATCGGAATCGATTTCCTATGATGTGATCAGCGATCAGCGACCCACTGAAGAGGGTCCATTTTGAATCAATTCATTAGTCAATGTGAACGACAACATTGTTCTTTACAATAAGAACATGCAATTGGGGCAAATGTTGGGCAAACCACACTCGATTCGGATCACAAACTGATTTATTTGTAAGTGGGAGTGAGGCTCTAGAGCCGTAGTCCAACACTCAAACCACTACACCACACTGTCTCTAGAATATCTAGAGTACCCTTCTCCAATTTGATATAATACTAACACTAATACATTATTATTAGTATATTATTATACCCCACCTTTTGCCATAGCGATATAGTCCCAATGTGCTGGATTACAATGCCTATCATCCTCAGCTAGCATATCCAATGGTGGCAGTTGTAGTCCAGTCTGGAAGGCACCAGCTGATCTATACAACTAATTCCATAACAACTCTTTGATTGAATTATTTGAGGGTCTCTTTTTTCTTCGTCTACAGAAAGGGAGATGTGATAGCAACAGGTTTTGGAACAATCAGCCATATAAAAGCAATTTTTGTTTTCTGCATGCCCGTGAAATAATTCTACACAAAACACAACAAGCAAATTCCAATCAAGCATTCTGGATTATGTATGTAGATGAAAAACCTTAATCACGGTCAGTGATTGTTACCAACTTTGTTGAAACTTTGCTGTAACTAGCAAAGACCTTCCTGTTTAAACAAGCATTCAGACAAATGGATGTGCCACAGGTATGCTGTTTAAGTCCTCTTATGAATTTTTAATTCTTTTGAATTAATGCTTTAAAGTTGTAATATTTACATTGAATTCATTATTTAATTCTTTTAAAACTTTCAGGCCTCCTTGTCATTTTGTTTTAACCTATATTGTAAGCCACCTTCCATCTCATTTTGGGAGACAGGCAGGACAGAAATTAAATCAATTCATCCATCAATTAATTAATTTGGGGATCACTCTTATTTTTCTTTTGCAATAACTTGCAGAAGGCATTGAAACAGGGGTGGGAACCATGGGGTTCATTGCTTAAATTGATTGTACCTGTTTGTTTCCATTGGGCATCCAG
This sequence comes from Phrynosoma blainvillii, assembly GCA_026167975.1. NCBI lineage: Eukaryota > Metazoa > Chordata > Lepidosauria > Squamata > Phrynosomatidae > Phrynosoma > Phrynosoma blainvillii. The sequence continues at coordinate 2,434,933 of JANUYF010000009.1, forward strand.
AAGCCATGATTGGGTATCCATTTGGACATACAACTATGATTTTAAAAATGTATTTTACTGCTCTGATTTCCCCATGATTCTCAATGGACATCTGAGGGCCCACTAGGAGCCAGTCTACACAGAAAGGTTATGCCCACCAGGACCTGGACCCTAGTTTTCTTTGGCCAAGCTGCAAACAATTTTGGGAATGAGACGTGCCAAGAGTTTAGAAAGCCAACCCAAGCAGTTCAAGGTTTTCTGCAATGGACTCCACAAGGATCAAGCTTCAAACCTTACTTGGTGAAGGAGCTGGAGAAGAGTCCAATGAAGGCAATGGCTGCTCCCGAGGCGGCTGTCGTCCTGCAACCGATCCGGTCTGTGAAGATGCTGACGATGGGCGAACAAAGGAAAACCATCCCCATCCCGATGGACCCAACCAAGGCTGCAGATGGGAAAGGAAAGAGAAAGGGGGAAGAATGTTAATCATGGCTTTGTCCAGCTGATTGTTCAACAAGAAAGACACCGAGGCAGACTGATGTGTTGCAAAGAAGAAACTGAAGGACTGATCTATTGTCCATGACTGAAAGGAAGAAGACCGGATTGACCTCCATAGTTCAGGTTGCCATCTTTGGATCCAGATCTTAGGTACCATCCTAAGCAAAAATCTTCATCCCTAGCCTTCTGTATCTTACAGTCCACAACTCACTTGATTTAAAAAAATTCCACCCATTGGTTGTTGTGTGCCTTCAAGTAGTTTCTGAATTATGACAGCTCTAGGACAAACCTATCACAGGGCTTTATTGGCAAGGAGGTTAAGAGAGTGTGATTTGCCCAAGTCACACCATGGGTTTCCATTCCAGAGCAGGGATTTGAACCCTGGACTCCCAGAATCCTAGTCCAACACCCAAGTGATTATACCATGCTGCCTCTTGTTTTCATGGCCAGATTTATTCCAAGGAGGTTTGCCATTGCCTTCTCCTAAGACATCGATTCTCCTGACTCAGAGAGGCTGCGTCTGCGCTGCAGAAATAATCCAGTTTGACACCACTTTAACTGCCATGGGTCAGTGCTGTGGAATTCTGGGACAGCTCTAGTGCCACAACAAACAGTACTTCCCTAGTATTCCATAGCATTGAGCCATGGCAATTTAAAGTGGTGTCGAACTGGGTTATTTCTGCAGTGCAGATGCAGCCTAAGTAGCTGATCGTGAATATTGTCCATTAATGTGGGAGGCAATGGGGGAAAAGGAAGATGGCATTACAGGTAGATAGACTCAGTCAAGGAAGCCACAGCAAGACTTGACCAGGATTTTGGAGGGCTCTTGTTCATCGAGTTGCCATAAATCAAAGCCAATTTCACAGCAAATAACAAGAACACACACTCTTTGGGATGTGTGTGAGTTTCCTATTATGCCACAAAAACTCTTTACTGTTCTTTTCTATGCAGTTAGTCCCATTCAACTTGCCTTGAGAACCTTGAGAAGCAAGAGGTCCCTCATTAAAAGAAAGCTTAAGATAGCCAACATCCATCCTTCCACCTGATTATTTTCCAAGAGCAACACAAGAAAACTCTCTGCAACGCAAACTGATGATCTTTCCAAATTAATTCTATTTGGCCTCCCCAAACCAATTTCCTCAAAGGCCTTCCTGTAATAAATTGAGTTTGGAGTGGGATCTTCCAAAGAAGACAGAATAATTGGGACACAGCAGGAAGTCTCTGAGACTCACTTCACACTCACAAAATGAGACCAGCGATGGGGGCAAAGAAAAGAGAAGACCCCATAGCGGCTGGGTTTGTTGGACATGAATAAGGCACTCGGTGTAAGCAAGTACTTCTAATAGGATTAGGTGGCCTCCTTCCAAACAATCATTCCTAAAGAATTGACACACACATACACACAAATCTGGATGAAAGTTTGGAAAAAGCAAGGAGCTAAGGTGCAAGAGACTCATTAAATTGGGTATTTCCAAAAGATATTTCCTGGCTGGCAAAGCCAAGGTAGTCCAAACACGACATAGTCTCTGGATCATTTTAAATTTACTCGGGTTATTAGGGGGGGAAAACAAACCCAAAAGCTTTGGGCAGATATTAAATTTAATGGGTTGGATTTGGAATGCAATTAAGACAGATTTTCACATGGAGGCTTGGTACTGGAATCGGGCCATAAGTTTGGCCGTATAAGAGAAGACATTTTTTCTTTGGACATAACAGCATCCAGCACTGATGGATATTAAAAATTGGAGCAAATCTCTTTGAAAGTGGAGGCTCCGTTGAACAAGACAAACAACCCCTACGATAGAAAATTATTCTTTACAGCTTTGTTTTTCTTCCCAAGAAGATAAACAACAGAGAAGAGGAAGTAATTGTTTTAAGATGAAATTCCCAAGTCCCCTTGGGCATTTATTGAGACGCTCAGCTCACAATGTCATTGTTACAAAAACATCACTATTACAAAATTGTGCTGGGGTTCCTTTTGTCTTGTCTTTTCATTCATCTCCAATTAACCTCCAGAGACAGAATCGGAAAGCATCTGCTTCTGGGATTTACTAGGTGAGGAGGCACGACTGTGGACGGCTCGGCACACAACTCGACAGACATCTTGTTATAAGATTTCTCCATTTTCAGAATTTTTCCTTGTCTGTTTCCCAGATAAGGCACCATGTTAATAACCATCTATTTACAGGTAGACCACCTGGAACTGTTTGCCTTGGCACCGGAAGTGTAACTTCACTGCTACACATCATTGTTTTTTCTCCAAAGGCTCACTTTATTCTTAGAGGCCAGGACTATCCACCCCAGCTGACCATGTCCCTTATGGAGAGCTCCTTGTGACACCAGGCAGTGAAAGCCTCTGCAAAAACTGCAGAGATACAATGTAGTGGTGCACTGACTCTTGCAGAAATAGAATGCAGTGGGGCAATCGTTCGGTGAATCTTGCATAGGTGGCATGCACTGGTGCTTGCACAGCCAGCATGCAATAATGTAGTGACTCTTGCAAAGACCTAACACTGTGGTGCAGCGACATCTGCAAAGGCAAAATGCAGTGATGCGGTGGATCTTGCACTTGCAGGGCCAGAGTGCAGCAGTGACTCTTGCAGAGACCCAATGCAAGGATGCTCATGGTAAATCAAAATAGAGGTATGGCAATGCATGCAGAGAAGCAATGCAGTGATCCAGGCAGTGAACTGACGCAGTCCCTTTTTGCAGAGACACAACTCTGTAGTGCAGTGACACTTGCAGAGGTCCAATGCAGCAATGCAGTGACTCTTGGAATGATACTTTCAGAAGTATGATGCAATGATGCAGTGACTCTTACAGTGGCACAGTGAAGTGATGCCATGACATTTGAAGAGATGTTGTGCAGTGGTGCAGTGATCCAGTGATCCAGTGACCCAGGCAGTGCAGCGATACAGCAATACAATGACACTTGTAGTGACATTGCACCACTGAATCATTGCATTGTGCCTCTGCAAGTGTCACTGCATTGCTTCATGGCATCACTACAAGAGTCAATGCATCACTGCAATGTACTTCTCTAAGTGTCACTGCATCACTGCATTCCACCTATGCAAGATGCATGATGCAGTGATGCTTGTAGAGAATACCCAATATGTACCTCAAGTGCTTTAAGGCACCAAGATTTGGGGTAATGGTACTTGATTTTCTATCAGTCCAGAAATGTGAAGCATTGTTCATACTGCTTATGTTGTAAACCGCTTAGACACTGCGTAGCGCAGTATGAAGCGGTATATAAATAAAGCTGCTTTGCTTTGCTTTTGCTTACATCTGAGAGTCCCAACGCTTCTCTGCACCATAAGGACGTGTGAAAGGGCCCCGGGACTCAAGGCAGCTCACAGGAAAATTAAAACCCATGCAGATTGGATCCAAAGAGCCAATTCCCAACTTTTTCCCCGGTCATGTACCAGCAGCCAGCCTCCTCAGCTGTTGTTTTCCCAAATCCGTCAGCCAGAGTCCAGCCAGGTCCCATTCTCAGCAGTATTAGAGCAGATTAAGAAGGAATGTGCAGGTCAGGAAAGGTGGGCCGCTGTGAAGGCATTAAAAACTTTACTGCCCTCCTCCAGCTGCCCACTTCAGACAAAAAGATTACAGAACTGCTTGTCCAACAACCTAGTGGCATTTTGTTTATGGAGTACTTTGGCCAAGTACTCAAGTCATGGCTCCTGGACTTGAAATCCAGGCGTTTAGCTTCGCAAAAGAACCCGGAGGGTCATGAACTGGGCACAAACAATTATATGAATACCCTGAATATGAATTATAATGCAATTAGCAATCAGGTAGCCTTCTATTACTTTTTTTTTAACAGCTACTTTTATAGCAAATTGTCACAACCTTGTTAACAAATGTGCAGTGCAACAATAACCAATATTCTTTTCAATAATCTCCTACAAACATAGTTACAGAAGGAGGGGTGGCATATTCTTCTCCAAACTTTGCAGTTATATCATGAAGTAGGTGTCGGGTCCCCTGAGCATGCAAATTCCCCTTCTAGCTCTGATTATTTGTAAGAAGAAAGTTCATCTCCATAGCCATGTTGTGCCAGTTTTCCATCTTATCCTGCTATCTCTCCTGGATTGGGAATAGAGACTAATTGTGCATTGTGATATATAGATATAGATATAGATATAGATATATCTGCCAAAAAGGTTCTGCCTCTGCAGATTCTTCCCCACATAGCAAAAACCAGTTGTGTGATAAGACACATAGGGCAACACATGGATTACTGGACGGCTCTCAGTCTTGCCTCTTTATAGCCATGCTGGCTGTGGGATTCCAGGAGCTGTAGCCCACTGTTGTTGTTGTTGTTGTTGTTGTGTGGCACCTTCAAGTTCTTTCCAACTTAAGGCCACCCTAAGGCCATGAACCTATCATGAGGTTTTCTTGGCAAGAGTTGTTCAGAGGAGGTTTGCATTGCTTTCCTCTGGGGCTGAGTGTGACTCACCCAAATAGGCTTCATGGCTGAGTAGGGATTCAAATCCTGGTCTCCAGAGTCATAGTCCAACACTCAAACCACTACATCATGCTAGTCCTCCATATCTATAGCTATATCTATATCTATAGTCCAATACTCAAACCACTATGCCATGCTGGTCCTCCATATATATGTGTGTGTATAATCCAACACTCAAACCACTATACCATGCTAGTCCTCCATATAACTCAAACCACTATGCCATGCTGGTCCTCCATATATATATATATATATATATATATGTCCAACACTCAAACCACTACACCATGCTGGTCCTCCATATCTAGATCTAGATCGAATCCAACACTCAAACCACTATGTCATACTGGTCCTACACATACACACACTCCAACACTCAAGCTAGTATGTCATGCTGGTCCTCCCTATATATATATATATATATATATATATATCCAAAATAGTCCAACACTCAAAACATTGGCTCTCCCATACAAGCCCATTTTCCCAAGCTCTCCTTATAGACTGTCAGCTCAATTTCATGAGTTCAAAATAACTGCTCTGCATGTGCAGCCCAAAGAATGGCCTATGTAAGTCACCATCAGGATGTCACCCTGCACTAAAGCGGACTCACAACCCTCACCCTCTTGTGACTGTAGCTACCATGGGGTACCCCAACATTTTCACAATGGATTCTCTGGCTCACTTCAGTCACTATAGATAATGTTATAGACCATCTCTGGGGGTGGGGGGTAGGTGGGTGGCTTAAGACATTCCTTTACCTGTGGCCCAGGAGTAGTTATTTCAAAGCCCACCCTCCAGAAAAAATAGCAGCTGTTTCCAGAAAAATAAATCTCCTCTTGGGGAGAAGTCAAGCATTTTCCTGAATTACAAACCTATGAGGTCAGCATTCCTCAAACCTCATTTCCCCCACATCCCAAAGGACAAATCTGTCTAAAACCATGTTTTCCTAAGTTAGCCAACATTAAGGAGTAATTTGACCTGAATTATGGTTTCTGGTAAGAACAGTTGGCCAAAGAACTTAAGATCTGGCAGGAATGGAAATACGATTCAGGGCTCGGGGAGACCAGAGAGAATACAAATACATGAGCAGCTGGATTTGCAGGGTAACCGATCAAAACAGCCTAAAAGTGGCTGGATTGGGTAAAGTGGTAGAAATCACTATTAAACATGAACTTGCCAAGCACTGAAAAGGAAAAGTCCACTGAAAATGAATCAATGTGGCTTCCACAGAGGACAGTCTGATGGACAATTCTGACTTTAGCGCACGGTTGTATATCTTTACTCTTTAGGATCTTTTCTAGTTCTTTCATAGCTGCCTTCCCCATTCCTGGTCTTCTTTTGTTGCTGTTACATTACTATACAACGGAGCCAGCAAAGTGACCATTACACATTGGGTTGACCCACCATGGGACCTATCCACAGTGGGACAAATGCACAACATGACTGATGCACATCAAGACACAAGGAGTACTGAGGCACACCGGCACTTTCTGATGCACATCGGGACACTTGTATCAGTGACTGGTTAAACATTTTTGCACCTAAGAAGGTTTCGTAGCGCCTCTTGTTCTGTTGTTGCCGACATATGACAACTCTGAAGCAAACCTATCATGGGGTTTCCTTGGCAAGGTTTGTTCAGAGGTTTGCTGTTGCCTTCCCCTGAGGCTGAGAAAGTGTGACTTGCCCAAGATCATCCAGTGGGTTTCGTGTCCAAGCTGGAAATCGAACCCTGGTCTCCAGAGTTGTAACCCAACATTCAAACCACTGTGCCACGCTGGCTCTCCTATTACATAGTAAAGTTACATAACGTAGATTGTGAGTGAAAACTCTGGCCTGACCCATTTATTAGGACATATGCCTTCATGAATTAAGGAGTCCACCATTCAATGAAGCAGACTCCAAAAGCCTAGTCTCCAAAGTGTGACAAGACATTTTGTCATTTTTGCCGCAAGAGACGAACATGGCGCTGGCTCCGAACATTAATTTTATAGAGGCCACGGCCAAACCTGCCCTGACCAGAGTATTATTTGTTCCTGTTGTCTATTATACACACCATCCTTTTCAACTCTGTCTTCTTGGCAGGGACTCTGTGCCAGTATCCTTGGAGACACAGCAGTTGTGCAAGTAACATTTCGCTGGATCATCTCCATGCCTGTCGCTGTTCTAGCAAAAAGAAGGAGAAGATGAAGACTTCAAATATTTTGCTGGTGATGTGTCTTGCTGTGCATGGGATTGCAACACCTTTCCTTTCTGTTTTTAATGAGGAAGGATGCTATGTTCCTATCATGGGTGGTCACTTATTTCTTGGCTGATCCACCAACCTCACTGCCACGGAGGAAGAAAAACATGTTCAGTTTTCAAACCTGAGCTATAGAGTACAGTCTATAGAGTCTTTGCAAACAAAATGCATGATCCAGATCAAGTTCCCTTGATTTCTAACACTTGGTCAGATGCCAACAAATTGTGCCTTTAGTGCTAAGCTGCGGGGAGACAGAATCAATGACACCTCTATGCCAAGAACCCAAAAACATATAATATGAGAAACAATGTTTAGTTTGAGTATCTTTATTTTCCTTGCTTGCAAACAAAGAAAATTAAAATTATAAATCATATATATATATATATATATATATATACACACACACACATACACACACACATACATACAGTGGATTTGCTGGTACAATTTTTGTCCTAAATGTTTTAGGACAAAACGTTTCGGTTAAAAATATGGACTTGAACACGGAAGGTGGTGGAAACTTCAGATGATATAGTCACAAAATGAGTACAGTCAGTCGTCTCTATCCATGGATTTTTTTAATCCACAGATTCAAGTATCCACGGTTTGAAAATATTTTAAAAATGTATAAATTTCAAAAAGCCAACTTTCATTTTGCCATTTTATATAAGGGACACCATTTTACTAAGCCATTGTGTTTAATGGGACTTGAGCATCCACAGATTTTGGTATCTATGGTGTGTGTGTGTGTGTGTGTGTGTGTCCTGGAACCAAACCTCAGTGGATACCAAGATGCCACTGTACTTCTCAGCTTGGACAAGTCACACTCTCTCAGCCTCAGAGGAAGGCAATGGCAATCACTTCCTCAAGAAATATTGCTGAGAAAGCCCCATATAACTTTTACTTGATGGTGGCCATAAGCCAGAAACGACTTGAAGGCACATAACAACAATCAGAATGCTATTTTGTGCTTCTTTGGATGCAACTGAATGTTGTGTTTTGTCTTCTTAAACCCTGTTGTTGTTGTTGTTGTTGTTGTTGTTGTTGTTGTTGTTTTAAATCTGACCTTGGGTTTTGGTTCTCTTGCATTCCTCATAGCTTCTGGTGTCCAGGAAGGACCTTTATGATCAGACTGTATGAATAGCCATAGAAATGAAAAACCTGTGTGTATAGTGGCTATTCGTACAGCCTGATCATAAGGATCCTTCCTGGACACAGTTCACTCCATGCATCTGAAGAAGTAGACCGAGTCTACGAAATACTATGTTACAACTTCTTTTGGGTAGTTAGTCTCAAAGGTGCTAATTCCACCCTCCATTCTTAAGGAAATACACAGTCGCTTTTCAAAATGTTGAAAAACTACTTTGGGGAAGTGGATTATTGACATTATTATGACTTCCTTGCCAACCAAAGTTCACCACGGCTGCTTGTTTGAATCAGTTTCCTCTGGAAGATCCACGAAAGGTCTAGATTGCATTCCCAAAGTGGGCTGTTGCATTAATTAGGTGTATCAGACCCTGCCATTAATTGTCTCACGCCCTATTAATTGCAATTGTTTTGCAATCTTTTGAAAAGATCCCGACAGAGAGGAAAATGAAAACAGCATGATGACATGCTAGGAAACAAGGGTTGTTTTATTTTGTTTGGGTCTGAGGGTTTGGCTGGATATTAAATGATGTTTCACATAGTGCGAAGGCTCCTTCAACATCCACAAGCCCAACAAGGAAGTCATGGAAAGACAGTAGAAGCCACAGGCTTTGAACCTCAGCCTAGAAGCTCTGCAGGATGTTTTTTCTTAATGGTTTCAAATTGATCCACCTGATGATAAACCGAACAGGGCCAAGTATTCCCATTATTCTGGGCTTTCAATTACACAGCAGTATGTTTTTGTGGGGAGCCAGTTTGTGTTCCTGTGCGCACTGGGTACTTCCAGTGTGCGCTGGACACTTCAGATGCTCATCGGACGGACACTTGTGATGCACATCGGGCACTACTGATCCAAATCTTGCACTCCTGTGGTGCTCCAGCACTTCCATGCCAGTGTCCAGATGTGCACCACAATGTGCTACGGTGCACCAGTTACTCACAGCCAGCTGTATGTTGTAACGTCACAGCAGTCCCTAGTTGAATACAGATGTTGCAAAACTACTCCTGCACACGTAAGTCCACTTACAAAGACGCAGGTCCCATGCTGAAATTCCAGCTAATTATTGTTTGCATGGCCATGTTTAAATCAATGGAATGCTTTTTTTCCCCTAAGCAAGCAAGCCCACCCAGTTCGGCTGATATTTTAATGGCTTGGAAGATGCATCGCTGGCTCTCAAAATCCAGTGGGCTGGATGAGGAGCAGATGGACCCTTCTTAGAACAGCTGTCCTTCTTGTCCAAGTTGGAGAAGTTCAGAGTCAAACGAACACCTAATAATTAACTCTACAGTTTGCAAAACAGCTTGAGTTAGCAAGAGGCTCTGAGCACAGGACTCTGGCTCCTTCCAGATTCTAGGCTTGGAAAAAGCCAAGATCGGAACACACATCCTCATCTTTGGGCTATGATTAACTGACTGCCCCATGCAAACTTTGCTGAGTCAGAGGTGGGTCAATGGTGGGTCAACTGAGTGACCACTCAACCCTTTCCTACTCTCTCCAAGCAAACTCCCATCACCTGGTTGAAGTTCAGGGCTTCTCTGCTCTTTGATCCTGGAAGGACGCCCTATTAAGACCGAATTCACAATCCTGTGGGTGTCCTCAATGTGTCTTAATTCCCTTAGACATGTGGTTGTACTCTTTTGGCTGTTGTGCAATGGACGAATTCAGCTCATGGTTGTGTAAGCCAAATTCTACAAATGGAACCATTTCATACAGAGTCCAGTCTTATTGTTGGTACTGGCTAGAGTCAAGTCATTGAATCAATTCAGTCCCCCCCCATGCAAATCTATTCAACAATTGATTCAATGGATCTACTCCAATTGAAAATTTAGAAGGGAACTGAGGGTGCATCTACACTGTAGAAATAATGCACTTTGACTCCACTTTAAGTGCTGTTGCTCCATCCTGTGGAATCCTGGGATTGATAGGTCTTGAGTCTTCTCTGCCAAAAAATGCTGATGCCTCACAAAACTACAGATCCCAAGATTCTGTGTTATTTCTACAGTGTAGAAGCACTCTTAGACACATGTGGGACATCAACTGAGGCTATTTTGGACATCTTAGGAGACGGGGCAACTCATTGGAAAAGAAAATAATGCTCAATAAAGTGGAAAGCAGTAGGAAAAGGGGGTGACTCTACCACTGATGGATTGACTCAATCATGGAAGCCACAACCCTGAATTTGCAAGGAACCAAGGAAGGCTGTAGAAAAGAGGGGGGTCTTGGAAGTCTCTCATTCATATGGTTGCCATCAATCAAAGCTGACTTCACAGAAAATGATACAAATTAATTCTAGTTGGGTCAAACCAACAGGATTCCAGCCATGCAGTTGCACATTCTTGGACGGAGTCTAATTCTTTTGTCAGTTCAGTGCATCCCGTGAGTCACTGGGATTGCAGGAGCAGCCCCTACGCTTTCCCCATTATGCAAGGGGACAAGAAACAGATATATAAGCAGATACGCAAACCATAGGCACAATGTCAGTATTCTGCAGAACAGTGGGCTAGCGATCTTACTAAAGAATTATGTGAGTGTGGATTTACACAATGAAAGCATGACGTGAGACCTTGGCTTACTGGTGTAATGGACCTGCCTCAAGTCCAGAAGTGGTCTTTGCAGTGCAGCAATGCCGAACCGGTGCCAGTTTGGGCTTGCATTTTGTTTGGGCCATCTTTTGGCTGAAAACTGGGCGGTTATAATGTTTTAGCAACCTTTGAAGCTGAAACAGGACGGTTCTCGTTTGCTCATTGACCATGTCCTCTTGTTCCAGGGTAAATGGTTCGTTTCTTTCCAAATGAAATAAACAGCCAGACATCCGCTGCCATCTCAGGTAGTGGCAAATGTAGGGGAAAAGCCACTGTCTGGGCTGTTGACCTCCAATTGAGTCAGATGGTGATAAGAGAAGCAGCGGACATCTGTGGCACGTCCAAGGATGCAGACCAAGCACGACTTTTACTTTGTGCTAGAAGTTTGTTTATCTCTTCCCCTCTCTGCAATATCCAAAGCCCCTCAGGACTCACTTTTGTGCCTCCATAGCCCTGCAAGTCATTCCATTGATGGTGGAGAGGATTGGAGAAGCATTTGGCTATGTTCCCACAACCAGGCGCAAACTGATAACATCACTTGCTGAGACCTTCAAAGAGTACATTGACAGATCTTGGAGGCAGATGTAGATGATGATGATGATGATGATTTGCCTTGCTTAAAGTGGCCAAGATGGGTAGTGACTGATAAGGAGTTTGTTTTAATATATTATCATATTATTTTAGTAGTTTAGCATTTTATAGTGCTGTGCTTTATCATCTGTTTTTGATTATACATGTTTGATGTTCCATCCTTTGTTGGAAAGGGCATTATTATTATTATTATTATTATTATTATTATTATTATTATTATTATTTTATAATACCCTTTCCACCAAAGGACAGAACATCAGACATATGTAATCAACAACAGATGATAAAACACAGCACTATAAAATGCTAAAATACTAAAATAATATGATAATATATTAAAACAAACTCCCTATCAGTCACTACCCATCTTGGCCACCTTAGGCACATTCAGCAACTCAGCAATCCAGCCAAGTGAAGAGAAAGGTCTTCAACCCTTTACGAAAGCAGGTAAGATCCTCCTCCAGCCAGAGGTGCAAAGGAAGACCGTTCCACAAATGCAGAGCCAGATCCTGAAAGGCGTGCAGCCTTGACAGAGCCATATGCATTGACTGAACCACCAATAATCCTTTGGATCTTAAATGCTTAGATGGTACATACCATGCTAGCCGAGCTGCCATATACTAGGGGAGGCTAAAGCACAGGGCCTTAAATACCAGGACCAAAAGCTTGCAATGAGCCCTGGCCCAAACTGGTAGCCAGTGGAGAGATCTACAAGGGGAAGAGACATGGGAGTATTTGAGGAGATTTAAAACATCCTGAACAACACTGTTCTGGATTAAAACCAAAGGACTAAGAGATCAGGAAGGCAAACCTACCAGTAGACTATTGCAGTAGTCCATACTTGGTTTGCATCTTGCTACAGGGCCATAGCCAGACACTTTTGCAAGCCTCTCCACTCACCATCAGCAACATAATACGTTTATGGGGGGATGCATTGGTGAATCCTAGGCGTTGCAACAAGGGAACCATAGCAGATTCTCATAAGTGGAACTCATAGGTGACACTTGACCATGTTGGCTCTCAGCCTGTGTGTGTCTGCTTGCTAAAAGAAAACACAAGCCTTCCTAGTATTTTGAACTGTAATTTCTTACATGTTGTTTTTGACCGCCCTAGATAAGAGACCCTTTCTCGCAACACCTTGGATTTTTTCAGCTCTTGAATTGGGAACTTGCTCTGAGTCCAGATTCGAAGTTTCACCAGGGTGAAAGTTGACCTCATATAAACAGATAAACTGTACACATATTTCCTCTGTTGCCAAGGCTGTGTGGCGAAGGAGAATCTCGAAGATAATGGCATCTTTCCAGAAGGACCCTGAGGGAATACATGGGAAAAAATACTGCCTCTAGCAGTGACTGAATGACTCAGGGCTAAGAAGGAAAAGGACCTATTTTATCTCTAATGCAGCACTTCAGATCCATAGCGAGTCAGTTCTGATCCAAAATGTCTCTAGGAAAAAGGGAACTGGGGAACCTACAAAATGCAAATAGAATTCATTATTATACTTATGGATGTGTAACCAGACAGCCAGTATGGCATACTGGTTTAAGCTTCGGCCTAGGACTCTGGAGACTAAGGTTCAATTCCCTGCTTGGCCATAGAAACCCACATAGAAACCTTGGGCGAATCACATGCTCTCAGCCTCAGAAAACCACATGACAGGTTCGCCTTAGGAGCACCATAAGTTGGAAATGACTTGAAGGCACACAACAACAAAGGTTTCAAATATACGAGATACATTATTGGCTGGAAATGTCAGTATGCTACAACCCAATGGACAGAAGAACACCCCTTGCTAACATTTGCAGCAGCTGCTGCCCAGTAAAGCGGGATTAGGGAGGTCGAGCCAGGGAAAACTACTTAGTTAAGCCTACATAACTAAGTAGCTGATCTAGGATCTCAGCCTCCATTTGTCTGTATGACATTCTGGGTCTTTGCGCAACATCAATAGGAACAAAGTCCATAGGACCAGCTTCTTCCTCCATAATTCAGAGGCAGAGCACAACCATGTAGAAAAGTGGTGGATAATGTGTGCCCTTTCTGATGTTATTGGACTGCTGTTCCCATCAGCCCTGCTCAGTTCATAGTTACTTCCAGCTTCTTTGTTTGTTCACATACAGACCACCCTCCACAATGACACACACGCATGGCATATACAGGTGTAAGGTTGCCTTATGCCTGAGTATGCCACAAACAGGATGCCTGCCATGAAGCAGCCTATGGATTTGCCAAAGCGGGTGCAAAACGACCGAGAGCCTTCTGCCTTTCCTCAGCCAGAAGCGCAGCATCGCTGCCTGGTGCATTCCAGGCTCCACCTCTGCAATTCCAGGCAAGGCTCCAGGACTCTGGGAAAGACCTCCAGGGACCATCTTGACATGATCAACCGTGGCATTTCTGCTCAGGAGGTCGATTCCTCAGCATGAGGAGCTGGCTGCTCTTCCAAGAAGCAAGCTGGCTGGGAAAATAAATGTCACCCCAATGTCTGTCGCACCATTTTTTAGGATGCATTTTGAAAAAAAGACATTTTTATTATCTGCAAATGGGGAAAGACATTTAGCAACGCAGCATGGGAAACAGAGACAAACTGCACCGTAAAGGCATTAGAAGCAAAATAAACCTTTTGACCAGAATGCTACTGGAGTCTTAAACCTGTATAAATCCCCCTAACCATGCCGTTGCACTTTCCTGGGCATTGTGCAATGGATGGATTAAGTACATGATTGTGTAAACCATATTCCGTAATTGTAACCATTTCCCAAGGGTTTCAGTCCTATTGTTAGCCCCATGTAGAGGAAAGCCAAGGAATCAACTGGATTTGCTTGTGTGTTGACTCACCATTTCACAATGCATTTAGTAGGTCTACTCTAGTTGGGACTCACTGAAAGGACTCCAGCCATGCCTCCACATGAAATTTTCCTTCCGCCCCCAAATTTCTAGCATTGCCGAGAGGGAAACACGGAAAAGCATTCACACCTAGAACATTTCTATTTGCTGTGTTTGCATTCCATTGGGAACTTTCTCTACCCCTTTTATTTGGATGCCTAAACACTATTTTTAAATGCATGAATGAAATTTTAATTTCCTGCAAAGATAGAGATTTGGAAGGGGAGGAATTACTGAATCCTTATCCAAAAGGCTTTGAACCAGAAGCGTTTTGGATTTCACTGGTTTTTGGATTTTGGAATATTTGCATATACATAATGAGATAGCTTGGAAATGGGACCCAAGTCTAAATATGAAATTCATTGATGCTTTGTATACACCTTATACATACAGCCTGAAGGTAATTTTATATACAATATTTTGAATAATTTTGTGCATGAAACCAGGTTTGTGTGCACAAAACCACCAGAAAGCAAAGGTGTAACTATCTCAGCTACACATATGGACAATTTTGGAATATTTTGGATTTCGGAAGTCTGGATAAGAGAGACTCACCTGTACATCCCATAAGTGACTTTAATGTACTGCTTCCAAAGAAATAGTCATGTTAGCCTCTTGCAGATTAAAAAAAGAGGAAAGGAAGGCAAGTAAAAAGAAAAAGGAATGTGGCAGCAGCTTTAAGACTAACTGGTTTTTATTTTTGCATGGGCTTTTGTGGATATAAACCCACTTCTTCA
Source organism: Phrynosoma blainvillii (assembly GCA_026167975.1). Classification (NCBI taxonomy): domain Eukaryota; kingdom Metazoa; phylum Chordata; class Lepidosauria; order Squamata; family Phrynosomatidae; genus Phrynosoma; species Phrynosoma blainvillii. The sequence goes on from JANUYF010000009.1 coordinate 2,450,060, forward strand.
GATGCAGTCCAGAGTTATATTAAAGCCTCAGTTTATGGTGCATATTTATGCAATTGTGGGAATGGGATAGACTGTACTGTTCAGTTCTTGGAGATTGCAGAAACAGCCTCTGTGCATTTTCCATTTGCACAAGAGGATGAAAAGCAGGCACACAAGCAGAAATATAGTTGCTTTGCACAACCTTGGTATTCAGCAGCAAGGCGGCATAGTGCAACCACTGTGTGAGTGTAGTAGATTCACACTATGCAAGCATCATGTCAGATCTCAGCCTTGGGTTTTGTTCCTAAAAAGGACAAGAGAGACAGACGGTTTGAGAATTCCTTTCTCAGTGCAACTGATGTTACTCTGTACCTGATGAGCCTCATGCTTCATTTTTTTGCAATGTGTTCCATCTGTAATTCCCCTCCTATATTTTGTGCCAGCTGTGGCCAGATCATTTTTCTCTTGCAATGACCAAAGATTTGCAACATCGGGCACTGGGATTAGCAGACAAAATGGACTTCAACAACAACAACAAAAATCTGCTTGCCTTCTCTTACAGATTATAAACCTCTTAGAGAGTGCTGAGTTCACTGACAAGTGGTATAGAAATAGCAATTGCTATTAGTTCTGTGAAGCTGGTCTCCCTCTGGAGAGCTCTGGACCCGAAGGCAGCAGCAACCGGATGGATTTCTCCTCCTTGAACGGGACTGAAAATGCTTTTTCGAGGACTGCGGTGGAGGCCACCTCGAGGGTGGCTGCATCCGCCTCTCTCCAAACATCCGCTCCTGCCAAAGTGTCACCTTTGAATCCCAAGGCGTTCCTTCCTGTTTTGGAGCTCTCTCTGGGTCTCAGGGGAAGACCATTTGCACATTGTCTTGGGCAGGATAGAAGACCACAGGGCACCTTCCCCTCATTAAGGCTGGACATTCAATAGCAAACGGGAACGATGGGGGACCAAGCCGGAGACGCTGGGGCCGGAGAGGGGATCGCAACACCGGGGCGGCCCTGAGAAACCAAGCAAGCCAAGAGGTCGCGGTGGGCTGCTGTGGCCAGATAAGAACACCAGCCGGAAAATGGCCATTAAGGAGAACAGCGAGGAAGGCCTGGGCGTCCGTCATAAAAGCGGAATGGCCCCAGACTGTTCTTGAAGAGGCGGTGGGAGAAAGAAAGAACCACTGGCTCTCGTCCAGTATGGATTCCGCCAGGAAAGACCCTCCTCCCCACCCAATCTCAGGCTCTCTTATGGAGAGCCATAAACATCAGGAGAAGGTTCATCTGAATTTGTGTGTTCTCTCTTTTCTGGAACGGAAAGCCCCGCAGGCTTTGGTGGTGGCTCTTAACTGCTGTCAAGTCAACTTTGGCTTGGGGCAACTCTACAAAAGAGAGACCTCTCAGACTGAATCTGCACTGCAGAAATAATGCAGTTTTAACCGCCACCGCTCCATGAATCCTGGGTTTTGAATGTTGTTGGGGCACCAGAGCACTCTGGAAGAGAAGGCTAAATACCTCATAAAACTACACATCCCACAATTCTTTGGTGTCGAGTGTTGGCACTTAAAGCAGTATCAAATTGCAGTGCAGATGCAGCCTCAAGTCACTCTCAGAAACTCAGGTCTTGCAGATTCATGGCAGCCGTGGCTTCCTTGATGGATTCCATCCATCTTTTCCTAACACTTTCCACCTTACCAAGCATTACTGTCTTTTTGTCTTCCCATAATGTGTGTGTCCAAAGTGCGACAGCCTCAGTTTGGTCATCTTGGCTTCCGGGGAGAATCCATTTGGAAATATTATGAGATACCAAGATTCATTGAATTGGAACTTAGCTTTGCTTTACTATCCCTCATCCAGCAATTAGTTAGCAGTCACGGTTTTGGATAAAAGGAGCTATAAAGGATACTGAACCTGGTCCCCAAATAGGCTCAGCACTGTGGCAATTTATTTATTTATTTATTTATTAAAATTAATACCTCACTTTTCTTTTGGCATGAGACCCCTTTAAAGTTGAGACAAAACAGAAACAAAAAAAGCCAGATTGGATTCATTAACATATGGGCATGGGAGCTTCCAAAGCAGCCAGCAGGCAGGTGACTATGGGTGCATCCGCAGTGTTAAAATAATGCAATTCGACACCAGTGTAAGTGCTACAAAATCCTAAGATTTGTAGTTTTACAAGGTCATTAGCCTTCTCTGCCAGAACTAACAACATTAGGATTCTGTAGGATGGTGCCATGAGAGTCAAAGTGGTGTCAAACTGTAGTAGTTCTGCAGTGCAGATGCACCGTAAGTTACCTGTGATTTGTTGTTTCAAAGCTCTGGGAACCAGAGCTCCATTTCAGCCCAAACGCAGGGCCAAGCGGATCACTCTCTTGTAGCTTTTGCTCCCCTGCAGAGCGGCACAAAGACCGAAGAAATCTTTCCTAGTCAGGAGGAGAAGATGCTAGAAAGTGCTAATGCAGAACAGATGGCCAAATCTCATTGCAGAGGGAAACAACATGGCAAATCCCAGCAAAAAAAGCCCACTTGCTTACAGTAGGATTAGAAGTTCAGACGCCTGGACAAGAAACACCGAAACAGAAACTGTACACACAGGAAGGGCGGTTGTGGAAACTATTTGCGAACAAGACTAAATGAGACCCATTCTCGCAGCCTCCAGGAAAATCATCGTCATCATCATCATCATCATCATCACACAATAAACTGTTCAGGGAAAAAGACAACATATATATATATATATATATGTGTGTGTGTGTGTGTGTGTGTGTGTACACGTTTTTCTACAACAAAATGTGTCCTCTCTTCCAGGAGACGTAAAATCCGTCTTTAAACTTGCTTGCCCCCCGCCTTCTGCAGCTTGCCCACCATCAAGCTTTGTTGAAGGATTACATGCAAAGGGCATTCGGCTATGAACGGATGCAATGCCACTGATCCATGTTGAGCAATCGCTCACATGGTTGATTCCACAAGATTTTTAGGGTTCTTTGGAGTTTTTTTGGTAAGGCTAAAGAAAACTTTTCAAGCTCAGGATGGAAGAGGTTGGCTGGTTTGGGTTTGCAAGGTCTCCACTTCAGGGCTTTGAGCACATACCCGCCTTGAACCCCACTGTAGGAGAAAGGCAGGATATAAATCCTGGAGATAAATAAATAATATATAAGATAAACAGATTCGAGGTCAAGCCAGCTCTGTTTCCTCCAATTCTTGTTACTTTACTCTCCTTAATCCAAGCAAAAAAGGAAAGAACTGGCAAAGGAGGGCCTTCAGAAAGCTTGATAAAGTTGGCCCACTGTATCCACAGATTCTTTATCCACGGATTCAAGCATCCAAGGCTTGAAAATATTCAAATATATATATAAATGTTTTTGCCATTTTATATAAGGGACACAATTTCACTATGCCATTGTATTTAATGGAACTTGAGCATCCACAGATTTTGGTATCCATGGGGGGTCCTGGAACCAAAGCCCAGCAGAAACCAAAGACCCAATGTGTTTGGAAATCATGGAGGAATGAAAGTCACTTCTCCCCTATATATGCATTTTCAACCTAGGAATAAAAGGTACATGGATCCCATTCCTTCATTTGGGTATGAAACAAATTCCACAAGATTTTGGGGTATGGATTTTGAGTCTGTTCTGGGAATATCATTATGAAAGAGGGGAGGGAATGCAAAATTATTTATTTTGTGATCCCTGATTGTTTGGGACCTTACTTGACTAGGCTCCCTTACCTTTGAGGCATGTCTGATAGGCTACATGGCACTGTGACATCATATATGAGACATATATCATTGTGACATCGTATCTGATCCATATAGCACAATGACATCATATCTGATACATATAGCATGGTGACATCATATCCTGAACATATTCCCCGGTTGCTTGGGAACATTGGGTGCAAAATGAGGGGAAATAGCATACAAAGTTCTAGCAAAGTGGTTGTGCACAGCAAATAAACAAGTAACAAAGAATCAGAAGGACTGAAAAGAAAGGATTTGACCTCCTCTGAATGACCGCTTTGAAACTGAAAAGTAAATCCACGGAGCACCCTGCTTAGCTGTATTTGCTGTCTTTTGGGCCCAGGCTCACCTTTCCACCTCTTTCTGTTATCTGTGGATGTTTTGTTTTCCTTGAATCTAGTGCAAAAGGCCACAAAAAATGGTAATGGGGAGAATATATAGACTGAAGTCCACTTCTGGACCTGGAAAAGCTGGTATTAATTGATGTTAAACCATGGAGGAGGGGAACCTGCAACCTATTTAAAGGATGGATTGCCACTCCTGAGCCTTTCCAAGAGAGGTAAATCATCCTTTTTCACTTGGTCCTGAAGGCAATCCAGAAAGTCTGGAAAAACAGCCTTCAGAGTGTATGTGGTCCCATGGCTGCACTTTGCCCACTTCTGGTCCAGATGCATCTGTCTTAAACCTTTGTGCAATCGTCCTTTCCTCAAATGACCAGACCTTCCACGGTCTATTGGTGTTGGGCTGTAGGCAAAGGAAAACACTCATGGTAGAAAGTCCACCATGTCTTGGCTGGACTTCACTAACTAGGACATTCTAGTTATTACTTTCCCGTTATTACCATGGTAATCCTAATTGGATTACCATTGGGCGGGGTATAAATAAAATTATTATTATTATTATTATTATTATTATTATTATTATTATTATTATTGGGCACCTTTGGGCAAGTCACATGCTCTCAGCCTCAGGGCAGGCCAATGGCACATCCCCTTTGAACAAATCTTGCCAAGAAAACCCCAGGATAAGTTCACCTTAGGGTTGCCATAAGTCAGAAACAACTTGAAGGCACACAACAACAAGAACAAGAAGAACAGGGTTGGTGAGCCCACTTACAGAGTCCCTTACTAAGATGGAGAGAAAGGTTCAAAATGCAATCCAAATTCAACCATGGTGACACAACGCAGGTGGAGTGTAATTAGATGTTTGGACGTATGGAAGAGATGTTCTCATAAATTTTAATTTTAATCAATCCATCAGTCAATCAATCAATCAATCAATCAATCATATCCCACCTTTCCCCTAATATAGGACTGTAAGATGGCTTGCAATCCTTCTTTTCTTATGCCACCTTTTATAACTGAATACCAAGATTAGCGTTTAAGTTATTGCAGGGCTAGAAATTTGGGGATATATGGAAAATTACATCAGGGGAGCAGATGACTTACGGGGGACAACATCAATGCCTTTGTTCTGGTTTTTCCCTGTAACTACATCCCTAGGGTTGCACTTTCCCTCAACGCCAGTTTGACCAGACCAGTCCTGGGTAGATACCCCAAAGTTGAGAGATGTCTGGGGAAAAAAATCAAATCCAGGATGGGATAAGGCACACAGTAATGCTTCTCTGCCCCTGTGCATCTGACAGTTTTCCCTCTCTGTGCATGCATGCATGCATACATGCGCACGAAGGGGGACTATCTTCTCGGCAGCCGAGGAAAACAAAAGCGCTCCACAGCCCCAAAAATAGGCCTCGGAAGAAAAGTGGGTCACTGGGTTTGGTTGCCTAGCACCGCATAAGGAGCATTGGAGCCATGCGCCTCTGCCTTCCACCCCCTCGCTTTACACAAACACACATACACACACACACATTCTCCATGGTGGAAGGCTTTTGTAGTAGTTTTCAAGGAAATAGCTGTGTTAGTCTTTTGCAGCAGAAAAAGGAAACAGAAAAGGGATGGGGGGGAGGGGAAACTAGCAAATGCAAAGCATTCAATGGCACACAAAAACTATGGACTTGGGAGTGCCAACCCATCGGATGATAGTCCTGATGAGGAATCTGTACTTAGGACAAGATTGGAACAGAATATGGAGGTTGCAATGAATGGCGAGTGAACGTTTACAAGACAACTAACTGTAAACTCGACGAAAGCTTATGGTTTTGGTTTTTTCTTTGACTGTTACATTTTTATTCTGAAATTTTAGTGACTCTGTAAGAGTAACTTTGAGTGGCTTTATATTAACTTTGTAAGAAGCAGATCAACGAAAAACCTCTTGAAAAAGTAAATCTTGCTATTGATAGTGTGATTTTAAATACTACATAAGGTAAAAAGAAAATAACAAAGCTATTTTTGGAAAAGCCGGTAGTGCTTGGAATGATGGAGGGATGTAGAAAGAGATGAAGACCATATGCAAGATGGATGGACTCTATTAAGGAGGTCATGGGTATGAATTTGCAGGAACTAAGCCGAGCAGAACAAGGATCTTGGAGATGTTTCATGAGTAGAGGTCCATTCGAAGGCAGTTAACAACAGAGGAGTCTAGCAGCATCTGAGTTCAAAATTAACGGATCTATCTGAGCATGAGCATTTGTGGATATCAATCGGATAGAGCAGCATTAAAAGCACAGGATTTTAAGCACAGTTGCACAGTGGAGGGAGTGGACCGAATGTAGTAGGACACAGCAAAGTAGGATCTCTGGCTGACCGTCTTCAAAGAGCAGAATGAGATCATACCAGGCTTTCAAGTGGCTGCTCTAGTCTTTAAAGTGGTCTCTTTGCATTGATGTCTGAAAGCCATAAATCTGCCTAGCCAAAGTCAGGCGCCTTTGGCACTGAGCTCTCCTACGCAGATACACAGCAGACACAGGCATCCCAAGGGTTGCCTGGCGTCCCTGGCAGGAGGTTAGAAATGGTTGGCGTTTCTGACACACCCGACCGAATGCCAAGCGAGTGACTTAGGCAAACAACTGCATTATGTAGGTGCCAGTTTCAGGGTTTTCAGTATCATATCCTCCTGCCGAGAGCCAGTGTGATGTAGTGGTGCGAGTGTTGGACTAGGACACTGGGAGGCCCAGGTTCGAATCCCCACTTAGAAATGGTAGACCTTGGGCAAGTCACACTCTCTCAGCCTGAGGAAGGCAAAGGCAACCCCCATCGGTACAAATTCTTCCAAGAGGTAACCCTGACCAAACTGCATTATTTCTACGTGTAGATGCACCTCAATGCAGTGTTACAACCACTATACTGTGCTGTCCTATCCCATTCTCCTTGCTATCTTGAAACTAAAGATTAATAGAAGCTTCTCTCCTGTTGAAATGCAAATTTAAAGCATGCACTCTGCCACTGATTTCCAGGATTTACCCCGCTCCCCTTTATATCATGCCAGACAACCATTATCCCATTGCTTTCCTGCATAAGAAGTGGCAGGAAGAGACCCTTGAGGCCGAAAGAGAGAATCTGATGACCGCATTCTTGGCAGCTGAGCCGTGTTCACCGAAGAGAAAGGGGAGGAAGGAGATGGCATAGAAAACTCACACTGGATTGTGTGTCTGTGACAAATGTGGTGGGGGTGGGACTGGAACCGAATCCGGAGCCACTGCCCTTCGACATTGGGGCATGTCTGCCAAAGAGGCCATGGATGCAGCTGCAGGGATGAAAACGCCCCCATCACTCCCACAAAAGCAATTCAAAGAGACAGCCACAAGTATATTTAAGAAACGTACGCACCTACACAACAACCAAAGACGGACTTTCTCAGCCTGCTTTCAACACACAGAAGGGGTCTGATCATTGGCAGGAAAACCTGTGGTTCTTCAGAAGCCTGTTGGCCTGCAACTTCTATCATCCACCATGCTGGCTGAATTTCCTATGGCGGATGGGAGTTGCAATTCGATTTCATCTGAAGAGCCTCCAGCTGCCTCCCTCTGGGATTCACATCTCCCCCTCCTCCTCCCTCCCACCTCCACAATATTTCTAAAAGGAAAAATGGTGCACAGTCCCGTCCCCCCTTCAAAACATGCTGAAGTTTCTTCTAGGAAAAGCTTCTACTGTAACTGCCATGGCCAAGGAAGGGGTGGTCAGAAGGGAGACTAGGCTGGATTCTTCACCTTGACTGGAGATGGGTCCCTTTGAGCAGGAGAAGACAAAGTTGCATTCTAGGAAAAGGTCATCCCAGACTTCTAGAGAAACATCATTTTGCCCTTCCAGATCAGGGGCATTCCACCCTCTAGAGAAGGGACACCCCATCCTTCCAGATTAGGGGCATCTCACCTTTCCAGATCAGGGGCATTCTATTCTTTCAGATCAGGGATATCCCAACTTTCCAGATCAGGGGTATTCCACTTTCAAGAGAAGGGGCAGTCCACCTTTCCAGATCATTCCATAATTTCAGATCAGGAGCATGCCATTCTCTAGAGATGAGGCGTTCCACCCTTCCAAATCAGGGACATCCCACCTTTCCAGATAAAGGATATTCCACCTTTCCAGATCAGGAGCATTCCTCCCTTCCAGATTAGGGGCATCCCACCTTTCCAGAGCATTTCACTCTTCCAGATAAGGGACATTCCACTTTTCCAAATCAGGAGCATTCCTCCCTTCTAGATCAGGGTTGTTCCACCTTTCCAGAGCATTCCTCCCTTCGATCCAGGAGTATTCTATCCTTCTAAAACAAATTAAAACAACAACAAATCCAGCATACTCATACAAGTCTTGTTTCCCTGAAAAATCAATTCTCAAAGGCCTACTGGAAAGACAGTAAGGAGGGTGCCAAGCTGGAAAAGGAGCTGTAGAGTCTGGGACCAGCCACTAAGGAGGCCCTGTCTTCCATGTTCCCAACAAATGTACTGTAAATGTACATTTACAGAAGATCTCACAAAATGGGCAAGTTATTGCCCATGTACCTCTTCTGCTAGGATGGTGATCTGCTTTGAGTCCCCAGCAGAGGAGGCATAGCTACGATTATCTTGAAAGTAAGATATTGTTTGACACAAGCTAACGCTTCCTTCGCCTCTGTAAGCAACAGAATACTTACCATTATGGGACTTCTGAAAGAATTACTGTCAAAAGCCCTTTGAGAACACTACATCGATGTTAAACATTACAGCAATAGTATAACTCAGGGAGGCTGAGTCAGAGCATGGAAAAACAAATGTATGAAGCTGCCTGCTGAATTGACATCCAAAAAACTCAAGCAACGGATGTGAAAAAAGAGAGCAGATTAAAACAAACGGCAATTGTCTCACTCTTAATCCAAGATTACACCAAGTTAACAGCAGCTGTTGTCTTCTCCTTCCTGTCATCATGGTTGTTATTCTCATGCCAAACTTGGCCTTAGCTGCCCAGTGTTTCATTTTTTCGCTTTTTAAAAGAAAACTTATAGTGCATGATGATCTTGCATGTTGATTTTTCAAAAAATCTTTCATCTGCTTGTCTTCCTAGAACAGAATTTTATTTCAGGTTTTGCACAGAACCAGAGTTACAAGGTAGACATTTCACAATGCTGTCTTTCAAAGAATTGTAAACCATGCTCCAGAATTACAACCATCTGTATATCTAGGGTTGGTGTTTGTTTTTTTAAATCACTGGAAAGAGTGGCTTTGCTCCAGAATCTAGATTCTTGATTATATAGTTGCAAAACACTTTCATTTCTCCACCCCCATTCTACATGGCGGATGGATTGTCCTCCAGGCAGAAATTTGTAAATTTCATTTTTGCAGCAAGAACAAATAATTTCACCATTTTTCTCCTTGCAGTGAAAAATTCGTCAAAAACTGCACATTTTTGAAGACTATTCACAATTCAAGTGATGTCAAACCACTTTAAATCTGCAGTGTGGATACCCCCCTCAGTCATTAATCAAAATGGAGACTGTAGTCAAGGAGTCAGAAGAAGGCTAAGAATTGGAAGGAACTCTATGAAGGATCTTGATAAGATCTTCCAGGGTAAAGGTGTACCATTGAATACCAAAGTCATGATCATCCATGCCATACATTTCCAGTTTCTAGGTATGGTTGTGAAAGCTGGACAGTGAAGAAAGCTGAAAAGAAGAGAATCAACTCATTTGGAATGTGATGCTGGAGGAGAGCTTTATGGACACAGTGAAGAAAGCTGAAAAGAAGAGAATCAACTCATTTGGAATGTGATGCTGGAGGAGAGCTTTATGGACACCACGGACCACCACAACGACAACTGAAAGGATCCTATTGCAAATTTTCCTAAAATGCCGAAATGACTCAACTGAGGTTGTGGTAGTTTGGACAAATCACATGACAGCCATGAATGCCACCCTGAGTTTGCAAGACCTGAGCAGGGCAGTGGATGACCGGGTTCATGGAGGTCTCTCATTGAAAGTGGACTTGATGGCAAATAACAATAAGAACATAGTTCTCATACTTGGAATGTTCTCCAGTGTAGAAATCTGCATTCAGTTGAAGGTTGCAGAAGCACATTTGAACATGTGGTACCACTACGCACTGCGCATGCAGATGGGTAATGTGTGTGGCAATCATAGTATTTCACATCTGCTTGCACCTTCAGTTTGCACTTCAACTAAATGCACAATGGCAACATAACTCTGTGGAGATGCAGTGATGCTCCGTCTACTTGATGCACAGTCTCAATTAATGTTTTCTGATGGCCGTGCCATTTCTGAAGGCCCTTTGTCTTCATCCACCTTTGTCTCTCTTGGTCTTTGGGGAGTTATTTCAGGCACTGCTGAAAATAAAGGGGTTTTTGTCAGGGATTTTGTTGGATGGCTGGGAAACGGAAAGGGAAAGGAAGGGAAGGGAAGGGAGCAGGAGAGCAAACAGCAGCGTAGTGCTGTTGTCTGATGTAGGAGACGGAAGCGAAGGAAGATGGAAAGGTTTTGGAAGAACAGATGGGCAAGGAAGCAGGAGGAGCGAGCATGGCACCCAAGCAATAAAGGCAAGAGTAAATACTGGTTTCCATGGGATTCCCAGCTGGTTCAGAGAGGGCTCATGCATTTCCCTGCCTCCACCTGGTTTCACCGCAATAGGTAACATCTCTATGGATAGGGGAACTAGATGCTGCAAGAGAGGTCCACCTTCACGAGAGGTTCAGCCCAAGATCCTCTGAACTGGAGATAGGAAGGAAGGAAGGAAGGAAGGAAGGAAGGAAGGAAGGAAGGAAGGAAGGAAGGTTGGTTCTGAGTTGCTACAACTAGGTCAGTACTGTTGGCACTGGCTGGCAGCAACTCTTGGGGAGTTCAGGGAGGGATCTTTCAGAAATTGAAAAGGGTTTGGGGGGATTGTTTGTTGTACTGCCTGTACCATGATCCCTCAGCCCAACATGGCCTGCAGCTTCTACCTAAGACCGTAGAGTACAGCTTGGAAAAGTTGCCTTTCTGGACCTCGACACACCTTGGGCAAATCACACTCTCTCGGCCTCAGAGGAAGGCAAAGGCAAACCTCTTCTGAACAAACCTTGCCAAGAAAACCCTGTGATAGATTTGCCTTAGGGTAGCTGTTAAGTCGGAAATGACTTGAAGGCCAACAACAACATGTAGAAGATGGAGACAGCTTGTTTTCTGCTGATCCAAAGACTAGACCACAAACCTATCAACTCAAATTACAAGAAAAGAGATTCCACCTAAACAATAGGAAGAATGTGTTTTTACTGTTTGTCACTGGAATGGATTGCCTCAGAGAGGATGGTGGATTCTCCTTCTTTGGAGGCCTTTAAACTGATGTTGGTTAGGCATCTTTCAGAAGGCCTTTGGTTGTGTATTTCTACATGGATAGCTCTTATGGCCTCTTCCAACTCTATAGTTCTATGATTCTGCAAGGATGCCATGTTCAGCAGCAACCGTCTGGTCTTATAATGTCTAATCCTATCCCTGTCTGCTCTTTTCAGGCTTACAAATTGTGTCTGCATTCTGCTGAAAGTTTACATAGCCTTATATCAACAGAGACCAATCCCTGCAAATGAGAAATGCCTTACCTAATGGGTTTCAATTGCCAGAGACTGCTTATCAACAGAAGGCTTGCCGCAACTTGGCTTAGCAATACAACAGCAGCTCAATCTGGACTTGAACTGCTTTACCAGAGTATGTTCAGCAGCTAATGCCAAGAGAAAAGAACCATTTCAATGGCTGGAGAAGGGATGTCGAAAAGAAAGGGGCATCGTTTGGGGACATACCTTATCTTGCCCCAGAATAATAAACTGTTGGATAGAGAAGGAAGAACAAGTCCTGGGAAGTGTCTGATCTACCAAGGCTGCATCTGCACTGCAGAAATAATCCAGTTTGTTAAGACTTTAACTGCCATGGCTTGATGCTATGCAATTCTGGGAACCGTAATTTGTTGTAGCACCAGAGTTCTTCGGCAGAGAAGGTTAAGTGTCTCACAAAACTACAGTTCACAGAATTCCATAGTATGGAGCCACAGAAGTTAAAGCTGTGTCAAACTGGATTATTTCTGCAGTGTGGATGTAACAATTCTGGGGTTTATTATACAAAGGAACCGATCCAAGACTCTACCAGTTCAGCTGTACCATCTGTGTGAAAATTGCCATTTCTAGATACTCAGTTAAGAAAAGAAACTTCCTGAAAGCACAGGTAAACCTCAGTTAATGGAGAAGATGTGTTCCTGGCATTAGTTCTTTAACTGAACATTTGGTATCAGAGGCAAAGATAACTGATTAAGGACAAGTTCCTACACCATAAAAAAAGAAGAGCTGTTCAACATGTTTCAGCAATTCAAAACTAACCATACGCTCACGTGAAATGAAACAATAAGTCAGGTAAGACTTGCAAAATGAACAAAAACATTTTGAGCCTCCTCGAGACTAACTGAAAGGTTCTTCCAAATTTCATCCAGGGATTGTTTTTGATTTCACCAGTCTCCACTTTTCTTATTACAGATTGAATCTCCTTTATCCGAAATGCTTGGGACTAGACGTGTTTTGGATTTCAGACAGATAGCCAGATAGCCAGACAGACAGATAGATTTGGGAATACAGTACCTGTATTTGCCTATATGTACATAATGAGATATCTTGGAGATGGGACTCAAGTCTTAACACAAAATCCATTTATGTTTCATACAGACTTATACACATAGCCTGAAGGTAATTTTATGCAATATTTTTTAATAGCTTTGTGCATGAAACAAAGTTTCCATACACTGAACACAAGTTCAATTCAAGTTATAGGAAAGCAAGTTATTGATGTAGGAATCCCTGAGGACAGCAGAATCAAAGATGAAGAGAAGGAAAATATATATATGAAATATCAAGGCCTAGAAATAGAGACCTGGCACCATTCTGGTAATGTGGAAGCAATCCCAAGCTAACTGACAAAACAGCATCACCGTCACGATCATCTTTTTCAAAGGTTCATTCCTCACCAAGCTCTTGAGCTCATATTTGCAAATTCTAGCCATCGTAAGGTGTTACGGGGATACAGCGGCTGACAGATCAGGATCATCTGGATCTTTTCCAGATCAAGTTACACCATACCTGGAACGGTGTAGTAGGAATCCCTTTACCTCCCATCACCTTCCAGAAATGAACATAAATAAACATTGGGGAGCTTTCATACAACAACAAATAGGAATCGGCAGCCAGGAACCAAATGCATGCTTTGTGCCAAATGCCACACCTTTTGGGCTAGTCAGATATTTAAGGCAGACTGATCAGTTGCATAACATCAAGGTGTATGGGAACCTCAAGGGAAACAAACTCTGAACACAGTGTTCCTAAAGACAACGTATGTGTATGTGTGTCTGCAATGCAGCTTTCCCAACAACTACAAGATTCACCCATATGAGCCTGCCTGTGTTTTGAGATCTTCTAGGGAGTTAAGACTACAACTTCCAGTGTTCCTCATTATAATTCCAGTATTCCTTGAGAAGCTGATTCCTCCAATATCCAACTTTCTTTGCAACCACTATGCCAATAGTCCTTTTCCTCCTACGCCAACGTAGCTATGCTGATGGGATGGACGTCTTGTTTCTGCAGGCTTCCAGGAAAAAACACCAACTTCCACAGGAGGCCCAACAAAGAAGCTATTGAGATCACATTTGCTGGAATAAAAAGGTCTGCAGAAATACAGCAAGGAGGGTGCCAGTCTGACCTCTCTGGGAAGGGATTTCCAGAGCCTGGGAGCAACCACCAAGAAGGCCCCGTCTCCTGTGTTCCCACCAGATGTACCTATGAGAGTGGTGGGACCAAGAGAAGATCTCGAAACACAGGAAGGCTCACATGGGATAACTGTTGTTGTTGTGTGCCTTCAAGTCGGTTCTGACTTATGATGACCCTAAAACTAAACTATCATGGGGTTTTCTTGGCAAGATTTATTCAGAGGAGGTGTGCCCTTGCTTTCACCTGGGGCTGAGAGTGTGTGACTTGCCCAAAGTCACCCAATGAGTTTCAATGGCCAAGCAGAGATTCAAACCCTGGTCTCCAGAGTCATAGCCCAACACTTAGACATGGTTCCCAATATAATGCTGGTTCTTATGAGAGAATAATAAGGTCCTTCAAATACTCTGGACCTGAGCTACATAGGGCTTTATAAGTTAGCTTGATTATAACAGCTTAGTACCACTATAATCGCTATGGCTTCCTTTCTGGGATTTGTAATTTGGTGAAATGCTTAGAACCTTCTAGTGTAACCCATGAAACTACAAATACCTGGATTCCACAAGATGGGGTCACACAGTGATCAAAGTGATGTAATTGTGTGTGTTGTGTGGATACACCCATGGTTTGCTGAACACCTTCCACATTTCACCAAACTGTATGGGTCTCCAAATTGGGTCTCCACACACTCAAACACACACACACACACACACACACACACACACACACTTTACATTCAGCCTAACAAAAAGTTTTGAAGAACTTGAAAGTGGTCTGCTACTTTTCTCAGTTGGTATTAATATGGGTACTACTTAGGTTGTTAAAATGCCTCCCCTTTTTGACCTTCCCAAAAAAATTTTTTTGTAGTCTGGTTCAAACCTTACAAAACCAAAGGTTGACTTGAGTAAGACTTCTGGTGGCCAGGCTCAAAGATTGTTTGCCCAGGCATTCTCAGCCTGGTGCCATCCAAACTGAACTACAACTCTGCCTACCAGTGGGGTGATGGGACTTGTAGTCCAACAAAGCTTGAGGACAGAAGGTTGGGGATACCTGCGCTCAACCTTTTGCTGGAACTGATGCATTTCCGGTGTTGCAAGATGATGAAGACTAAGCAAATGGATGATATGGCTGAAAATTGTTGTTGTTGTTGTTGTTATGGCATGCCTTCAAGTCGCAGGAACATGGACCACCAATCATGAGAATCAAATCTGGCTCTCCATTCCTAGCATGCACCTCTGTGTACAATGTCTGGGGAGAATGGGTCCTTTTGTCTCCGGTGGGAACATTTGCTCAAAGAGGGTTTAGGCAGAATTATTGAGCAGGAAAAATAAATCTCCCAGTCTTGTGCTCGCCGGCTTTTACCATGCATTGAGTACTGACTGCCACTCCAAAAAAGTCCCCCAACACAAATAACAACAGCCTCTTTTTAATTGTCAGCCAGAGCCACGAATTCCTGGAAATTACATTTGGGGAAGGGGAGGGAATGTACGGCATCTAATCTGCTTGGTGCATGAAAGCCGATTGGGTCGGATGCTAATGATTAAAAGCAGGAGGTGGAAGAAAGACCTTCAGGTCTTCAGGAAGGGACCTAATGGAAAAGTCTTTAATTAATAAGGCAAGGAGCTAAATCCTGGGAACAAGTCACGATACACAACAGTTGTTACTGGTCTCCAAAGAGATTTTATAGTACAATCCTAGACTTGGTTTCCAGACCTGATGGCACACAACCACAACAATATATTTTTACATGTGAGGATCTTATCTAGTTCCTTCATAGCAACCCTTCCAAATCCTAATCTTATCTCACTGCTTGACTACTGGGGTCTCCATGTTGATTTATGGCTAAACTAACAAGAGATAGCAAATCCTTGAATGTTTTGATGTCATCACCATCTGCTTTGAAGTCATGTAAATCATCTCTGGTCATGTTTGCTTAATGCTCATCTGTCACTTTGCTTTTGGCTATTTGTTGTTGGTGTCGTTGTGTGCCTTCAAGTCCTTTCCAACTTATGGCAACTCTAAGGGTGCTTAACCTGAAGGGAAAGTAGTCAAAAGCTGCTTCTTTTTACTTTTGGGATTTTCTGTTCGGGTTAAGCACACTTTAAAATGGACGTTGTGTGAAAATCTACCCGCTTTTATGGGGTTTTTCCCCCCTATTTAAATACCGTTTCTGCACGGGATTTCCCCCACGTGATAAAGTCCTTTTTTGCCCCACAAGGCAACTGTAAAAGAAAGAGCTTTAGAAGGAAAATGCAGCCCAGAGTCTGTTTCTGTGGGCTCCAGAATCCCAATTCTAGGGAGGGCACAGGAGCCTTGTCATCAACAGTCTTGAATTATATTATATTATATTATATTATATTCAGTTTGCATTCCCAGGCAGTGCAGTGGACTGTTTCCCCCCCTACAAAGGCAGCTGAAGTTTTTGCAGCAAAGTCTCATTAGAGTTCCCAATTTCTGAAGACAGCCTTGGGGCAAGGAAAAGGTAAACAGAAGGAAGGAGAGAAGGGAGCCTTTCAAAAGACAACTCTCCAAAGCTGGCTAAGCCGCTCATTAGTATAATTAATTTACTTTTGTCCTTTATCTGAATCAAACAACCCCATGCAAAGGAGGGATCTTGTGCTTTGGATAGGAAAACAGTGTCTTTTTTCGGTCAACCACTATTAAGGGAAAGAGGGGTTTCATTTTGGCAGAGAGAAGGGGATTCAATGAAGAAGAAGCCATTTCTCTCCTCCTTTGCCGCCCTTTTTCTTGAGTATACTTTGGATCCCAGACAAAAGGAAAGTGGTGTTTGCAAAAACCCACACATTGCCCCTGTCTTCCCTACCACCCACACAGCAAGCAACCATTCCTTTCGGCTACACAAAGAGGAAAACTGGGCTTCAGAGGTTTTAAAATAACATTCCTAGCTCTATTTCCCCCCTCCCTCCAAAGAATGTTTTTGTCTCTCTCTCTCTCTATGTGTCTATGTGTGTGTGTGGAGATATATATATATATATATATATGAGGTCTCCTTTTTTTAAAAGCCAGGCCTCTTGATCACAGTTGGGTTTGCTTGCTATCATTCCTGTTTAGGTCTTTGTTTAATCTGTGGAGTAATCCAGATCAACAGCAAAAGCAGAAGCAGAAGAGGGAAAGAAGAACTTGGCTTTGGAGGATAAGTCAACCTTCTGGGCTAAGCTGGGCATCCAAGAAAACCAACCCCTGCCAATATATACAAACTGTACAGAATTAAGCAGCTGTCGCCGTGTTTTGCATACCCGATTTAGCGGGTTATGGGACAAAAAGACTTTTCTGGACTATAGCTTCCTAAATCCCCCTGCCCCAGTTAGCGTGAAACCAAAAATGGCAGCTCATACAACCCAATTCAAACTGGCAGCAAGGTAAGAGTGCAAAGGTATGGAAGGACTGAAGGTGTTCTGAGACTGTCTACAAGAATAGAAAGATCCCAAAGACCCTAAGTATATGCTAGGTGAAGCTCAATGGGAAGGTAGAGACATCAGGAGATGGATGGAGTGCCACAACTGAAAAACCTATATATTTTAATTTTTCTGCTAAGAATTTTTAAAAATATATATGTGTGTTTTTAAGGCTGTTTTATGCCACATTGGGTCCTGTATTTGGAGGAAGCTGGGATATAAATTAAATAAATAAAAGAAAAATATAAATGCAGCATCTCAAACAATTTTGATTTTCTTTACGTCAGTTTTCTTTATTGCCCAACTCTCCCATCAGCGCATGAATATATTGACTTGGACGATGCTCACTTGAGCGTTCCTAGTGTTATCTTTACATTTGCAGTGGTTCCCAAACTCTGGTCTTCCAGGTGTTTTGGACTTCAGCTCCCAGAATTCCTGACTGTTGGCCAAGCTGGCCGGGGCTTCTGGGAGTGGAAGTCCAAAACAGCCAGAGAACCAAAGGTTGGGAACCCCTGCTTTAGGGTCTTGTCCAGTTCTTTCACGGCTGCCCTTCCCATTCCTAGCCTTCTTCTGATTTCTGGACTCTGACCTGTGTTTGGTGTAAAACCAAAGCAGAGCAACAGCCGGAAAAAGAAAACACACTGATCTAGAATGATTAGATGAGCTTCTTTGGAGCTCCGAGGCCGTAAAACTCCTCCCGGCAGGCATCTCCCCAGCTTTGCAAAGGGAACTGACGTTGTTCGTGTTCATTAGCAACTCACTTTAAAGGCCTTTTCTAACCCAGCGTGACTCCAGACCTCGATCACTTTCCAAAACCCAATTAGGCTCCTGACTCATGTACCCAGAAGGGGAGAGAAAGCCCTTTCCCATGTGGGGACAACAACTGAGAATGCAACAGCCACAAGAAGACCTTATGCCTCATCTCCGGGGGACATCCAGTCCCATCGTCCCCACTTGAGCAAAGACACCAGGCGACGGCTCACTGGGAAGCCCATAAGGACGAACGCAGCCCAAACCACCCATGTATGACAAACAGCACCTGGGAAAGATTTTGAAGAAGGAGGAGGCTGGGGGCTATCTGAGGTCAGCAGGAGGTGGCAAATCCATCCTGGGTTTTAGCCTAAAGATGCTATCCAAGGGACTGGCCTTTTTTCCCTTCTTCTCCGAAATGGTCCAGCTTCTTGAACTGAGGGATGCAAACACTTCACTCTTTCATCCTCATCCTATGCAAGGACAAATAATGACAGGAGCTTTCTCCCTCCCATGGCAAAAAAGGAATGTCTTCTATAATGTCCTGAAAGGTTCTGGGGCATTCTTTTGTGTAGAAATACGCATAGGTGTTTGGGGTTGAGAGAATGTGACTTTCCCAAGTTGACCCAGTGGGTTTCTATAGGGATTCGAACCCTGGTCTCGCAGAGTCCTAGTCCAGCCCTCAAAACACTCCACCGCTCTGGCTCTTTCTACACTCCAAAACCCAAAACGTTTCCAGAAATGGCACCTTGAACACTTCTGAGTGCATTAAAATTAATTATTTTCTGGATAATAATATCCGTTCCAGCATATACATTGAATCAATACCTAAAATATGCCTGTGAGTCATGGTTTAGTAAAGGAAATACTCATTACGGACGTGATTGCCAGCTTCCAAGGGCTAATTCATTCTCAGCCGCTAAAGCCTTTTTAATTGTATTGTTCTTCTAAGGTTTCAAGGTCCCAGTTCTGGGAAAAGAGCGGGATACAAATAAATATAATAATTATAATTATTATTATTTTCGTTCATGATTAGGATCATTCATTTTCTTGAAGCAAAACAGAAAACCCAGCACAAAGGGGATCTTATTGTTGTTAATTATAAATGGAAATTACCTTCTAATTTTCTTGATTCCACCCGCATATCAACATTAGCAAAGGGAATGATTTGAGCTTTCATGCACATAAGAGTCAACCCTGACCAAAATTAAATCTCTGTTTTTCTTCCAAACATGAACAATACAGGAACCCATATTTTTTCCTCCTGGAAGCCTCTGTTAAATTCAATCCAAGCCAGATGGGGAATTTATTAATTATTAGTCTTGGGACTTGAAAGGGGACCTATACGTCCCAATTAGTGCCCATCACACTTTCCATGACAATATTTGCAGGATTCCTTAGTCTCTGAAATCACCAGAAGAGTCTCTTTTCTCAGGCTGCATCCACACTGCAGAAATAATCCAGTTTTATACCGCTTTAACTGCCATGGCTCAGTGCTATGGAATTCTGGGAATTGTAGTTTTGTCAGACATTGAGCCTTCTCTGTCAGAGAGCTATGGTGCCATAACAAACTACCAATCCCAGGTTTCCATAGCACTGAGCCTTAACAGTTTAAGCAATGTTTCGGGTTCAAATCCCCACTTGGCCATGGAAAGCCACTGGTGACCTAGGGCAAGTCACACTCTCTCGGCTTCAGAGGGACTCCATGGCAAACCTGCTCTGAATAAATCTTGTCAAGAGAACCCCACAATAGGTCCTTCTTAGGGTTGCTATAAGTCATAAATGACTTGAAAGCAAACATGAACAGCAACAGTGTTTCGAAACTATAATTTCTTTATTTGTATTTTAGTGTCATGATGTTTTGTCTGATTTTATCTTCATTTGCTTTTAGTTACACTTCTTGTTGGACTGAATCCAAGTCTTAGGATAAAAGCAAGAATTAAGTTGGGAAATCTGTCTATCTATCTATCTATCTATCTCATCCATCCATCCATGCAATTAAATTCAGATTTACATTTATCTTTCCAAGGACAGAGGGAACCCACTGCTCCTTGACTGAAGCAGTTTTTCAAGTTGAAATCTTGTATTTTCTGCAAAGCAAAAAACCCTCAAAAATCCCAGACTCCCAAAACTTTCCCCCCGATCCATTTCTTTATTGACATTTATAAAAATATACAGATTTCTTTGAGATAAACTCCCCCCACCCAGAGTTGTGCAATACATACATGCCTTCCTTTAGTCCCTTTTTAAAAGTCCTTTATCGTTTCTTCGTTTTACTAAAACAGTAACAATATTTATATTACCATTGTGTACTTATCCGTATTACAACAATCCACTTATGAAAAAGACCTCAAAAATCTATAGTGTCATAATACTTTCATTTCACAAATATATATCATTAATATGTACCATGCATACTTTACAAAGAGCAGCAAACTTATAGAGAGAGAGCTGTCACTACGTCATTGGTTCAATATCACAGCATCTCCCCAATTTTCTTTAATAAATGTTCTAATTTTATCCCGAACGCTTTCATCCTTGATCTCATCTTCTAATGTGTCTGTTCATTCCATTATTTCCAAAATAATATATAATTTGAACATCCATTATTTTGGTATTTTATCCGATTTCCATTTCTGGGCATATAACATCCTAGCCGTTGTGGTCAAGTGAAATAACATTTTACCATATTTTATGTCAATTTCATCCTCAAACAAACTCAGAAGCGTATATTCTGGCCAAACTCCCCAAACTTGAAAGAATGAATCATTGGGAAACGGCACTTACTTGTGCTTTGCTTACCTATCCTTGCCTGGACATGCCAGGAATTGAACTTGGGACCTTTTGCATGCAAAGCAAAAAGAACAACAAAATCTTTTTGTTCCTTTTCCCAGCAGAACACCCACAAAGAACTCTGTGTGCCCTTTTAGCCTGCAAACAAATGGATCAAGAGGAGGCTTAAGAATTTGTGTCTCCTTAGTTTCAGACTAGTCCAGGATCAATCTGGGAACAGGAAAACCTGTACGACATCCCACGGTTTCCAAATAATTTCTTGAGAGCCAGCATGGCATAGTGGTTGGACTACAAGTCTGAAGACCAGGGTTCGAATCCCAGCTTGGTCACGTCAACCCACAGAGTTGCCTCGAGCAAGTCACACTCTCTCAGCCTCAGGGGACAGCAAGAGCAAACCCTCTCTGAACAAATCTTGCCGAGAAATCCCCACGGCCTTAGGGTCGCCGTAAGTCAGAAACCGCTGGAAGGCACACAACAACAATTGCATTCCCTCTATTTTGGCCAGTTTATTCTCAGGCTCGGTTTAAAGAAGAAGGTCTTTTGCCTGCCAGCAAAACAGCAGCAGAGAGGGAGCAAATTGGGCCTCCCTTGGGAGCGAGTTCGAAAGCCAACACTTGCATGTAAATATAAATAAAGGACTGCAACGTTTTCTGATTTTGTGGCAATAAATATTTTGAAAAACAAAACAGAAACCACACTTTTGGATTTGGTTGCGCAGCTGTCCACTCATTTTAGTGATGGAAAATCATTTATCAAGGGGGCTGAGATTATATTCTTCCTCGGCCCTTTATCCATACAATGACCCTGCAAGGTAGGCCAGGCCAGGAACAGAGAGCTGGCCATCCATAATCTCCATGGCTCAGCGGAGACTTGAACCTGGACATCCCAAGTCCGAGTGCAAAACTGTAACCCAGGGATTCAGATTGTGCAACCTTCCAGGTCAAGTCTGTCAGACTCCAACTCCCATCAGCCTTGGCCAGTGCAGCAGTGGCAGGGGACGCTGGGAGTTGTAATCCAACAAGAGTTGCACTATCCCTATTGCTCTGTTGTTGCTTTTAGCCTCATTTTTTCCAGCACATGCCATCGAAAACAGGGGAGGCTGGCTTGCATTTATTTTCTTGCTAAGCTCCGACTTGTTTTCCTTGGAGATCACACTCGGCTTTCTTTTCAAACCAACACAAGCCTGGGATGGACACACTCCGGACCCAGGATAGGAACGCTCTGTGTAAAAGCACTCGTCCGTGCCTCTCTTTTTTCTACTCCCCGGGAGATTCCCCTAACTTCATATTTTAAAATATGTGTTTTCTCTCCCACATCAGCCTGGTCCTACTCCCTTCCACCTGGCAATCACAGCATCCATTGTTTATGCAAAACTTTAGAAATTAGACCTATATATATATATATATATATATATATATATCCCTTTTTTTATTTGCAAAAACACACAAGATTAATTCCTGGCCCAGCATCAAGAACATTGTGACTGTTGCTGATCCTTCATCGTTCGCCAAAGAAATCGCAGGAGCTGGTAGGGCTTCTTACGCAACAACTCCAAACAAGACCTTCCTTTCTGTCCATTCTTTGGGTTTGGAATATGAGCAAGGAAATGCTTTAAAAGCAGAGGTTCAGCACTCCAGAGGTTCTTGGACTACAACTCCCAGCAGTCCTAGCCAGCATAGCCAAGCATGTGGGATGATAGGACATGCAGTCTGACAATACACAGAGCGCTGGATGATTCCTGTCCAAGCCCAACTAGAGTAGTCCCACCGAATCGATGGAACTTACAGAAGTGTTGTTTTCCCCTAATACAAACACGCACAGAGCATCTACACTATAGTAATAATGCAGTTCGAACCACTTTAAGATCTGAAACACACTGCAGAAATAATCCAGTTTGAGACCGCTTTAACTGCCTTGGCTGAATGCTGGGGAATCCTGGGAATTGTAGTTTATTGTGGCTCCGGAGTTCTCTAGCAGAGAAGGATGAATGTCTCACAATACTATAATTCCCAGAATTCCTAGCATTGAGCCAGGCAGTTAAAGCAATCTCAGACTGAATTATTTCTGCAGTGTGTTTTGGACCTGAATTAATGGAACTTACCTAAGTGTTGATTTTCCCTAGTGCACCTACACTGTAGAAATAATGCCGTTCGAGATCACTTTAAGTGCTGTCTTTCCATCCTTTGGAATCCTGAGATTTGCAGTTTTACAAGGACTTTAGCCTTCTCTGCCAAAGAGTGCTCACCAAACAACAAATCCCAGGATTTTGTACAATGGAGCCACGGCAGTTCAAGTGGTGTCAAACAGCATTATTTCTACAGTATAGATGCACCAAAATACACAAATCCCTTGCAGGGAGTCCAGTGCATACTGGTCTCCTCTGCAGACACAAACACACGCACACTTCCCTGCACAAAGTGTCTAAGAATGAAACATCCGAAAGTACCCAGAGAGACCTGTTATACTAGGTAACTGCAGGCTGTTTGAAATTTTGGAGAGAAAGCCCCAGCCGCACCAAACATACACAGTGATAGTTGTGTGTGTGTGTGTGTGTGTCTTTCCTTGGGTAGTTGTTTGTTTTGCAACGGCCGAACCCACACTTAAAGAGTAGGTTGAAAACAGCTCGGAGGAGGCAAATGACACATCGCCCATAAGGCTTCTCCTGCTTTTCTTCCTCTCCCTTGGGGAAAAACAAAATCAATACATTTACATTTATGATGCCAATTCCCAGTCATGTGAAAGCTTTTGGGGGCTCAAAGGCTGTGTGGGATGGCAGAAATCCTACAGGGATGATAATCACCCTGGGCTTCATGGTACACCTCGCCACCCCACAATATATATATATATATATATATATATATATATATCCGCGGATGGTCAAGTCTCATTAATTACAATGGCATAGTAAAATGGTACCCCTTATATAAAATGGCAAAATCAAGGTTTGCTTTTGGGAATATATATATAATATTCTTGGTCTCACTGCCATTTTTTCTACAAAAGCGTGGTAGAGGAGGCCTGTGCAAAAACTGACTTGCAATACAGTTGTTCCTCCACATTTGCGACTTTGACTTTTGCAGATTTGATGAATACAGTGGTCCCTTTGTATCCGCTGGGGTTTGGCTTCCAGGACCCATTATGAATAACAAAATCCAAGGATGCTCAAGTCCTATTGAATACAATGGCATAGTAAAATGGTACCCCTGACCGAAAATGGCAAAATCAAGGTTCGCTTTTTGGAATTTATATATGCTTTGAATATTTTCAAGCCTTGGATGCTTGAATCTGTGGGTAAAGAATCTGTGGATATGGAAGACTGGCTTTATAGTGGGCAATTAGGATTTATTGGGATTTGGTTCCAGGACATGCCTTGGTTAACAAAATCAGTGGATGATCAAGTCCCATTAATTACAATGGCATAGTGCAGGGGTTGGCAACCTACGGCCCGCAGGCCTTGGGACTGGCCTGTGGCTGGTCCTGTCGTCGCCACCCCGAACGTGAGCGCGGGCACCATTTTCACATCCAAAATGGCGCCCGCGCTTGCGCACGCATGTGCATGGCGGCGGGCGCCATTTTGGAAGGCCCCACAGCAGCTGCACCGTGCAAATTCGCCCGGCGCATGCACAGTGGGGCCTTCCCTGGGCCTTGGGGGCCCTGGGCATTGGGCCTTCCAAAATAGTGCCCCCACGCACACACACATGTGCACGATGGCGGGCGTCATGTGCATGCGTGCGTGCAAGTGCACACACACCCACCCTGCTGCCGCGCCATTCCCCCCCCCCCAGACCCCCAGCAACAAAGGTTGCCGACCCCTGGCATAGTGCAATGGTGCCCCTTATATAAAATAGCAAAATCAAGGTTTTCTTTGGGAATGTATATATTTCTTTGGATATTTTCAAGCTGTGGATGGTTGAATCCATGGATAAAAAAAAATCCATGGATATGGAGCGTTGGTTGTATCTTCATTTTCTGTCACCCGGTGCATCCGCACCCCTCGCACTCCCCTAATGACGCCTCTCGCTTTGAGCAACTGTGTTTAGTATGAATTAATAAATAGGAATTAATTAATAGGAATGAATGCCTAACCCTTAATGAGGTCCCCAGGGCCTACCCCAAGTCTCAGGTTTTGGCTAAGAAAGCTCAGGGCCTGGGATGATGCTGAAGAGACAACGCTGGGTGTACCTAAGGTGCAAAGCTTTTAAGAAAAAGAGCCGCGTGAAGGCAGGAAGATGAGCCTTATGGTTGCCTTTTGGGGGGCCAGGAGCCCCAAAGCTGGACTGCGATGGTGATGGAAGCATTCACTTCTTGCCAAGCCCAGGCTGAGAATTTCTTCAGGACCACTGCGGCAAGTCTATAACAAAATGAGAACTTCAACCAGATCAAAATGTGGGGGTTTTGCCACTTTAATTTTGCAACATCTTTGAAAGCAAAACTGAATATCACATAGGAGAGTTGGTGATAAACTGGATTATTCCAGTACTTTATATATAAAGTGCAGGTTGCTATTTGAATACAACATGATGTATTTCTTATTGTTTTTGTTTGGTGATTGTTGATTGTTTAATTGTAATTTTAGTATTGGGATGGGGGTTGGGGGTTGGGAAGGGACTAATTTTGAATTTTATTGTATTTATATATTTTTATTGCTGTAACCTGCCCGGATTCCTTGTGATTGGGCAGGCTATAAGTAAATAAATTATTATTATTATTATTATTATTATTATTATTATTTTCAAAAAGGATAAAAGGTCTTTGCCTCTCAGAGAGGGCTCTGGCATGTTGGAAAGCTCTCCAAAACAACCAAGCCGGGGCCGTCCACACAATGTGGGTTGGACAGTATTTATAGCATAACATTATGCGTCCTGCCACTGAGACACAACCGGAAGGCTACACACCACAAACAGATCGCCTGTTATTCTAGTCCCCAATCTCTGGCTCCCGGCCAAGCAACCCTGAATAAGAGACTCACAGACTGTAGCCGTAGCCGAGGAGGAGGAGGAGGAGGGCGGCTGGGGAACGGGAAAGCTTTCCAGGTCACTAATTTTAGAGGCCGAGGAGGTGGATGGAGAAGGCCAGGGAAGCGAAACAGCCGCCCAGACAACGTTTCCGCAAGATATTATAGAGGCTCCTGACGGGTATTTCCTCTTGGGATTTGCTCCTTCTTCGGTCTGGAATAGCCCTCGCTTAACTGACGTATGGATCACAGGCAAAGTCTTCTAGACAATGTACACACACCGGATTGCACAAAAAAGCTTTCAAGCCTTTCTATAATCCTCTGCTCAGTTACCTTCGACGGAATGGGACCTCTTTCTAAATCAGAAGTGGCCAAATGCATGCCAAGTATATGAATCATGTTCGAGAATTAGCACGGCGGTTTGGGTGTTGGACTAGGACTCTGGAGTCCAGGATTTGAATCCTTGCTCAGCCATGGAAACCCACTGGGTGACCTTGGGCAACTCACACTCTCTCAGCTTCAGGGGAAGGCAAAGGCAAACACCCTGTGGACAAATCTTACAAAGAAAAGCCAGGGATAAGTTTGCATTAGAGTCGCCATAAGTCGGAAACAACTTGAAGGCACACAATAACAACAACAACAAGAGGGATGAACCCAGTGGATTCTGTGGAATCACGGCTTACCATTTGTTGTAAATGTGACCAAGAAGCCACTGAGAACATTTGCAAAAGAAATGATGTTTACAATATTCTTAAGATCTACGGCGTCTTCTTACATGGCAATGGTGGGGTGGAATAGAAATTAATGAGAAGTTGGGTACATGGCTTTTATGTGATTTTTCTTCTGCTCCTCCTCCGCCTATCCTAACCAAACTAGGCAAACATCCCATTCCTGGAGTTATAAATTGCCTCTTTATCAATTGGTTCTATTACACAAGCAATTAGCTTAATAGCCCTCTTGGTTTTCTGAGACATGTGTACCTCCTTGGAAATCTTAATTTGATCAGCAAGTGGCAGAGCCTTGTTAAAGTGACACATGGCCAAGCGCTGCTGCAAGGAGTCGGCCCAAGAAGGATGCTTCATGCTCCTGAATCCTGGGCAGGAGGCGATCCTTGGACACTTTTGGAAATGCCCAAGTCTCAGGATGCAGAGTTAATACTTCGTTAAGTCTAGGGATGCAGAGAAGAATGGCAAATCTGCTAATCCTCAATGAAAAATGGTGTCTCATAGACTCACAGGGTTGGAAGGGACCCCAAAGGCTTGCCATACAGGAATACGTAACTAATGCTCTCCAGAAAGATGCCTACCCAACCTCTGTTTGAAGATCTGCAAAAGGGAATGTTTCCCACTCTCCAATGCAGTCTACCGTTCTTACAATAAAGGAGCTCTTCCTAATGATCAAAGTTGGCCCTCCACATTTGTGTCTTTTGACTTTTACGGATTTGATTATTTGTGGTTTTGATTAGTATGTTCTCTCTAGGAATGTTTAGGTCCTCCAGCACAACTCTGCCTGAAGTTGACCATAGAGTTGTGATGGAGAACTCTAAAAGATCCTAGAGAAAACACTTCTCTAGGCATTTGTAGGTCCTCCAACATGGTTCTATGATCAACGTCTGGCAGATGTTGACCTTAGAGTTGCCCTCGAAGACCTGGAGATCGCTAGAGAGGTGTTCTCTTAGGTAAAAAGAATAGCGTTGTTGCTTTTTTATTTGCATTTCCCCCACATTCACGGCGGTCCTTCACCTCTAACCCCAGCGAATATGGAGGGACCACTTTGGGTAGGAATCTCTTTTCTTGTAGTATGAATCCATTGGTTTGCTACTGAATCTCTGATGCAGCAGAAAACAAGGCGGCTCCATCTTCTACATGACTTCCCTTCAGATATTTAAAGATAGTTATCATGTCACCTCTCAGTCTTTTCTTCTCTAAGCTAAACATACCCAGCTCTCTGCGTTGTTCCTCATAAGGCTTGGTTTCCAGACCTTGGATGGTCTTGGTTGCCCTTCACTGGACATGTTCCAACTGGTCAATATCCTTCTTGAACTATGGTCCCAGAACTGGACACAGGAGTCAGATGACATCAGGCCAAAACTGAATAGCATAGCATTATCTCAACCCATTGAGAGAACCCCATCAAAAGTTATTAATGAGGAAGAACCAAGCTAGGAAAGGCTGCAGCTGTCTGCTTTTGCCAGAGCACTGTGTCTTCAGTCCAACCCCAGTTTACGCTAGACTTCAATATTAGAGGGAGAGAGCAAGATGGATAAAATATTTTTAATCACAATTTTGAAACACAGAACCCAAACAGCCACCCCTTAAGGCGGGATGCTGATGGTCTTTTGCCAGATTTTTATTCATCAAGCAGTTTTGCTGTATAAACAAAAACAAATGGGAGCAAATCTGAAGGATTAGCCTGTGTCTGAAGGGGTGTTTCTGCCAAAGGTAGTTCTTGCATGTTTCCATTTAGATTTTGAAGATTCAAGGCTTTGGCTTTGTTTTGTCTTGGTGTTTTTGGCAAAGCACCAACTACACAGAAGAAAGGCAGAAATAAAGAGGGTAGAAATTATTGCTGAGGAGGAACACACAATCTAGGAGAGACCACAGCACTTTACTTTTGCCTGAGCCCACTGGGAAGGACAAGATGCCACCCGCTCCTCCTAAATTCATGGAGTGCAAATTACATTTGCACTTTGAACTCACTTTTCAGCAAGTGACATAAGCAGAGGACAAAGGGGGAAAGTGGGAGGAGGAGAGAGAAACAGGGACATTTCCAAAGCAGATGAAAAAGTAGGATGGCACAGGATTAACTGGGACTGTCCCTTCTTAATTGGGATACAGTTGCAGGGTATACTCCCAGAATTCTCACGACAGCACAATTCTGGTGGGTTAAGTAAATAACTTTCCCAAACACCAGTATAAAGTAACTTTCTCAAGCTCCAGTTCCTATGTCCAGCATTCCTGAGTCTGCAGGGGCCATCTCTTTGCCATGGAGTTCCCCCATTCCTATTTCAAGTTCCTTGCCAGAGCTACAATTCCTTCCAATGAGACCCTTGTATCATTGTCCTTGCATTTGCAAACCCTGTTTTCGGTCACCTGATTTTTCCCAGATGGGTTAATAGTCCACCAAAGATGTTTCTCTGGGCCACAGACCAACGAAAGCTCTATTTTCCTTTGTCTGTTGGCATGTCTTCCATCCATGTACTGCACTTCCAAAAGCCACTTTCAAGAGCTGCTAATTACCCATTTACCCGGGTTGCTCCCTTTTAATTTCCTCTTTGCTGAGAGCCACAACAGAGTTTCTCTTCTTCCTTGATGGCAAATGCATTTGCAAGAAGAAGAAGAAAGACTGGAAACAGGAGACATCTCTGCTTAGATGGGAGTTTAAAGAATTCAAAACACCCCTTGGCGCTGAAAGTTCAGAACGTGGTTGGAAAGCCCGGCTTGAGCAAAAGATTCCCTGGGCAATGAACACACCCTTTGGGTAATTTATAGCAAATGCACATTAGCAGAGACAGCTACAGGAATAATCTGTTGCCAAATGCTACATCTTTAAGAAAAGAGTTGGCAAGGCACTCCCAACTCCTCCATGCCTTTCCTTCGCTCCCTCCTCCCCACTCGAGGCCCACTTATGTAACTTTCGGGTCTCTTTACGGTCACAGTTCTGCGGTAAAGAAATCCTCGGCACCTTTGAATCCTACAATCTGAGGCATTTGTAGGGGAATGCAGGGGGTGCAGACTGTTCCAGGTGACACCTCAGAAGGGGATGTCTGCCTTCAGGTGTGGAGTCTACACCGTGCATAGTGACACCATTTACATCTCTGTACCACTTCATAGTGAACTCAGCACTCTCTCAGCATTTTACAATCTATAAACCGATTGCCCTCAACAAGCTGGGTTCTCATTTTACCAACCTACGGAATGATGGAAGGCTGAGTCAACCTGGGAGCCCTCTGGCATTGAACTCACAACCTTGTAGCTGCAATACTGGCATTTAACCACTGCACAACCAGGGTTCAATGGGTAGACTGAGACTCCCAGAGACTAAAAGCCCTGGGAAAGATCCAGTCCACCTGCCTGGAGGTTGCAAAGAGGCTAGCTGGGATGCTTTCGTCATGCCACAGCAAACTCCTGGCAGCCTCTCCCAATGCTGAATGGCTCCTGGACCTCTTCAGGAACTTGCAAACAAGAAGGGTAGACTGGTTACAACCTGGAATACAGTCTCTTTGGGAGGCCTGGTCCACCAGCCAGCAATGGCAAGTTGACCAGAGCCATTCTGTTCCATAGTGGTCCAATCTACTGGCTCCAAGCCCTTGGGGTTAAAGCATGAGTTATTACCACACTGGGGTGACAACACCAACCCTAGTGATGCCAGTACTTGCAACCACAAGGTCTGCAACATGGGATTGCCATTGCCTATCATTATTTCTCTTCTGCCCTTCCTCCAATGAGCACAAGATGGTACATCCTCCTCAGCATATTAGCAAACCAGTGAGGCAGACCAGGCCAAGGGTCCTTTCACACTACACACATATAGCCTATGATTCCACTTTAACTGCCATGGGTTGCATCCTATGGAATCCGTGGGTTTGTAGTTTGGTGAGGAACTATTGTTCTCTCTTTAAGAATTCAAAAGATTCCTCCCTAAACTGCAAAGGAGAGCCTGTGTGGGGTAGTGGTTTGAGTGTGAGACTAGGACACTCAGGGTTCGAATCCCCACTCGGCGATGGAAATTCACTGGGTGATCTGGGAGAAGTCACTCTCTCTCAGCCTTCGAGGAAGGCAAGGAAATCTAATAGAGCAATGTGTTCTACCCAGCAACTAGCAGGACTGAAAAAGGTCACCCAGCACAGTAAAAAGTACAGAATGAAACGCGAGGGAATGAAACCAAAGGCCAACTTAGGAAGTGGTTACCTCCTCCATTAGGTTACGGGGCATTTAGGATTGTGACCAAAGAAGTGTCTTGAGCTGAATTTGAAACACAATCCTGAAAAGAGCCACTAAGAAGAGTTTTTGCTAGCCTCCTTTGGCTTGTGGGGAAGGAGGCCACCCATTTCATTTCTGTAGCCCTTTGCTCCCGCCACGGATGAGGCCAGATCCTGCCGCCATCGCTCTCGTTGGGCTTTCAACATGGCCACTGTGTCATTATGGTTTCCTCTCCAAGGCCACAGAGCCAAGAAGGACCTCACACAGAAAACTTTCCCAGGGTTTTCATTCTGGTCTGTTTCTGGAAAAGCCATTTCCCCATTTGGAATAGATCTCCAACTGAAAGAATTTCCACCCAAACCAGCAGCTTTCCAACTGGACATCTCTGACCCCTAAAGGAGCTCAAATATCTACAGTGGAGAGGCTTCCTGATAGCAAAGGCAGCCTAACTGCTCTTGGAAAAGCCCCTGCTGGTCAGAATACTGCACCTTTTGATTGCCAAAGGGTCTGGGTTCAAATCCTGGCAGCTCCAGGAAGGTTTAGGGAGAAACTCATCTGAAATCCTGGAGAAATGCTCTTTTATCAGTGAAGAACGGAGTAGCCCACAGGGTATATCCAGCCCTTGGACTCCTGAAACCCCCCAAATTTAATAGGGGAGGGAGCTATTTTTGAGTGCTTTCCATCCAAAGCCAGCCAAAACTAATTTTAAGGGGGGGGGGGGGTTATATGATTGTTTAAATGTGGGTTGTATTTTTAATGTAAGCCACCTTGATGGCTTTAGCTAAAGGTGGGGTATAAATAAAATTATTATTATTATTATTATTATTATTATTACACCCCAAACTGCCCACAAATGCAATGATTTCTCTCAACCCACCAAAACTATCCAAAAGACTGCAAATCCCCAAACGATAATGAAAAGAATTGGTTGAAAAATCAGCCAAATTGGTGGCCAGAAGCGACAATATTGAGCTAAATGGACCAAAATATTTGGATCCTGACCTTCCAACCCTGCCTAAAAGGGAAAGACCTTTTTTTAAAAACCCAACAACCTTGGACTACTTCAGCTTTTACCTTCTTCCAAATTAATACTTATTGCATTAACTGTTGCATAAATGGCAATACATTGATTCCTAAGAAGGGCATCTGTTTCTGTTACATTAACAAAGATAGCCTCTGCCCAGCTTAGAAATACAGAACCTATTTAGCAATCTAAGCCTTTCGCAGTGATGTAATACGAAAATCAAAGATTTAGCAATGCAAACATTTTTGCATCATGCTGACACAAAGACAAGGTGTAGGATGTTGGGCTGGGCACACTATATATATGCTTACATCCTTCCTTTGAACAAATATATGGCTCTCCATATCCATGGATTCCTTATCCACAGATTCAACTATCTGTGGCTTGAAAATATTCCAAAGAATTGATATATTCCAAAAAAGCAAAGCTTGATGTTGCCATTTTCTATCAGAAACACCATTTTACTTCTTCATTGTATTTGATGGAACTTGAGCATCCACGGATTTTGGAATCCACAGCGATATGCCGAACATATCATATGGAAAGACTCAAAAGAAAAAGGTGTGAAAATTTGGGGGGGAAGAAACAGCAGCCATTTCAGATACACAGACAACACCATATTAGGACTGGAAAGGATATTTGAAAAAATTTGCAAAATGGTTGAAAACATTGTTTTTCAAGTGTTGAGAAATGCTGACGAGACAAATTCTGGACTGATATGAAATTTCATAGTTCGGGACTTATTATGAGCAAAAATTGAACATGGCTGTTTTGCATAGAAAATAGTATTTCCTGCACAGAAAAGGCTGTTAACTGGGGAAATGTTCTGCGCAAAATTCGCACAGGCTTTGCATAGAAAAACAAAATTTCCCATATTCGAAACACCTTTTTTCTGCACAGGGAATAATATTTCTGTGTAGAAATGTTACTTTCTGGGCAGAAAATGTTGTTTCCTATACAGAAAATGTTCTTTTTTAAAAAATGCAAATCAAGCTCATGCGAATTTTGCACAGAGTAAGGACCAGATTGCAAATGGGCTTTGAAAACAACCTGGTTTTCCAAATACTTTCTTGCAGCGGGAAGAAAACTTGTTAAAAGTGCTTGTTGCTTCCTTCGAGAGGAAACCTTAGTGAAGAATTGCATTACTGTACCATATTAAATTATCAGAAAACAGCAAAGCCTACACTGTATTACTGTTATCTCCTTCTGGGACTCTTCCAAATGAAGCCTCCAGCTGCTGTTCAAGGGCATATTCATATTGATTCCTTGCAGCCTTTAAGCAGACTTTTCCATCATTATTCCCATCATCCATCTCCTCCTCCTCCAGGATTTTATGGAACCAGTAGTTCCTTCTTCCAAGGGAAACACTCTTCCTTCCTCTAGGTTCTTCTCTAGCAAATAAAGGTTAAGTGAGAGGGAATTAAAAGGAATGCAAAGGCGGTTTTTAAGGTACATGCTCTTCCATCTTTACACAGGGCATGTGAGGTATGGAGCTTTCAATACCAAAAAATAATGTTAACGCAGCCCTACAGACAGAAATGTTCTCTGCTGTCATCTTGCCTGCCTTTGGGTGCATCCACACTGTAGAAATAATGCAGTTTGACCCCACTTTAAATCCTATAGCCTTGTCCTGTCGAATCCTGGGATTTCTAGTTTGACAAAGTCTTTAGCCTTCTCTGCCCAAAAGTGCTGGTGCCTCAAAAACAAAACAAAAAACCCCAAAAAAACCAGCCTTACAAATCCCAGCATTTTGTAGGATGGAGCCATGGCAGCTGAAGTGGTGTCAAACCACATTATTTCTGCAGTGGAGATGCACCCTGTAGAAGGGCTGAAAAGCAGGGCTGAAATCTTGTAAGGTTTCCTGGCATCGGTCTTTGCTTTCTTCCCTGGCTTTTCCGGTGACCCTGTTGCCCTTTTACGGCTTCCTCCCAATGTACAGAGCATTAAATACCGCGTTTGATGTGCACCTTTGATCCCAAGAGTCCCCCCCTGCCTTCCTTGGCATGTTGCAATAAAGCCTTCTGCCAGCATATATCCTGGAGGGAAACTCTCTTCACAGCCTCACAAGAGACAGGCAATTTATTTTTCACAAAGAGTCCACGGTGCTTAATTATATAACACCATCTTTGTTCGGAAAGGCATTGCCAGATCAGCTTCGGCACGAGGGTAAGGGAATTGTCTAAGAAGAAAGACAAAACGTAAGTCAGAAGACTAGAAAAATCGCCCGGTTGCTGGCTGCACCCTTCAACTCAATCCATGGCCAATTTCCAATTCCCAACCTGCAAAGAGCAGCATCGGAAGCGACTGGCCTTTGAGAAGACTAGTATTCATTCGCCTGCCCTCATCTCATGCTTTGATGCAGATAGATGCACATTCAAGCCTTACTTTTGCCTCTTTCTGCTGCTTTGAATGAGGCACCGGGTTGCAAACCTGAAAAAAGGAGAGAAGCAGAAACTGTGGGGGCATCTAATAGATTCCAGAGAAGAAACTAGAAACATGTCTCAAGTTGCTCAAAAGACAACCCTTTTATTCATTTTCTTTTTAAATAGACATGTTTCAGCCTGTACGGATATGTACTCCGGGAACCAGGATTTGAATCCCCGCTCGGCCATGCAAACCCATTGGGTGACCTTGGGCAAGTCACTCTCTCTCAGCCTCAGGGGGTGGCATTGGCAAACCTTCCCTGAAGAAACCTGCCAAGAAAACACTATGATAGCTTGGTCTTTGGGTCGCTATAAGTTGGAAATGACTTGAAGGCAAACAACACATGCATAAACCTGAAACTATTTATTGGATAAGTGCAAAACTAATAAATGGTTTGAGAGTTTCTGGCCCCAAAATTCCTGGACTTTGATTCTAAATCAAAGGAAGGCCTTGGGGAGATAGATAGGCTGAAATGTGCCAGGATCGCCTCCTCCTGTAAATGAAACAATCCCCCAAGCATCTTGAAATGGGTTTGCAGCTTCTTCTGGGAAATCTGCAAAATGGGAATAAGACAGCACCCTCTTTTCACAAGTAAGCAAGGAAAGATGGTTATATTCTGAATTGTACCTTGCAAATCTGACTCCTGGTTTGGAAAAGGCAGAGGGGGGAAAACGGGAAACCAGGTCAACAAAAGCCAGACCCCAAAGCCAGCCGGACAGCAAAGCCTTTATAGGGTCAAGGAGCATCACGTGAATACCTCCAACTTGCTCTTGCTAAGAGGCTTTTCTCATTCCCTGGCAAGGATTGCTGCAAAGGACTATTTCTTCTGGCCTGAGCTGAGGGTTGGAGAGGGCAGCAGACTACGGATTTAATCCTCTCGGGTCACCAGTTCAAGATCCATAGCTGCCTTCAGTCCTGACACACATTTAAACCATGCAGATGTAGCACAGGCCTGGTGAAAAGCTTTCAGAGTTTACCAGTCCTGGAGGCGGTCAAGACTTCAGGATCTCAAGAAGTAGTTGCTGCAAAATGCCAGAAATTCAGAAGGGGCGTGTGATTTGTGCGCACTCCAAATCCCATTTCACGGATGGAAACTGGAACACATATGGCCATGCAGCATCCAAGCATGGTCAAGATAGCAAAGGTTATTTAATGAGGAACATGAATTACAAATCCCAGGTGGCACATGCATATTGCTAGCCTTGGTACTGGGCCAGCCTCGGAGCAGATATTTTATGGAGCCAAGGGTTAGACTTCTGAAATAAATCAGATTCGGAGAGAATATTGTCTATTATCTCCTGGGTGGTCCCTTGTCCCTCATTCTCCGTTTAATTTAGTGGAAGCAACAATCCTGCTTCGAGGTGGTGGTTGTTTTTAATTCCTTTTCAGCACAAAGTAAAGTCCGACACAGCGAGCGAAGAACAGAAAAGAGATCAAGTTTAGCTAATTGGCGTCTCAGAAAATCACAGCAGTCCTAGAGCTTTTTCAACGTACGGAATCGCTCCTTTAAGGAATATTGCTGCATATTACACGTAAACAAAGGAACTTCACATTGAGTCCAGTATTTAAAAGATAGCCCTTTTGTACATTCAGGTCAAAATCTGAACTCCTGGGAGGCGGATCAAGAATGTGCAACGGACGGCTCAAAAAGTGGATAACCAAAAGCCCCGTGCGTTTCTGTTATTGTTTGGGTTGGATTTGCAGTTTGCACCTTTGTTATTTGTTGATGTTCTTTAACACAAGACCTATTTTTACAGTAGTACAACTTGTTCGCAATAGTAAGCTGCACGTAAGCCTGAAAGAATTTTCCAAGCGCCCAGCCACTCAATCCATTGAGATAGGCAGGCTTTAGTCTGTAAGGTCCAACGCAAACACAGATACACATTTTTGGAAAACAAGACATAAAGGTAGTCAGACGGAGTGACACGGTTCAGGCCATAAAATGAGTCAGTGGCAGAGCTGCCTTCAAAATGTACTTGCAGTAATTTCCCAGACCCAATGCTTAAGCTGCTCCAAATCACAAAAGTCCAACATAATATGTATATTGTTTAATATTAATATTAATATTTTAATATTAATATTTTTATTTAGGCAGGCATTTGGTGGGTGAATTTTATTTGTGCCGTGCGGTGTGCTGCCTTAACGTTTTACTGGTTTTTACCCGTTTCAACAATGCCATTTTAAACTCCTGTTTTAATATTAGCAGTATATAATTATTATTTTTAACTGTTGTAATCAATGTTTTAGCTCTGTCTTTTTTAAAATTATTGTAACTTTGAATCCCATTGTGGGAGAAAGGCAGGATATAAATCCTTGAAATAAATCAATAAATATGTTGGAAATATATTTGGAAACATGCCTGTTTCTCGGTGTGACGCAGTGGTTTGAGCGTTGGACTAAGACTTTGGAGACCAGGGTTCGATTGCTGCTCAGCCATGTAAACCCAATGGGTGACCTGAGGCAAGTCACACTCTCTCAGCCTCAGAGGATGGCCATGGCAAACCCCCTCTGAAGAAACTTGCCAAGAAAATCCCGTGATAGGTTTGCTTTAGGGTCGCCATAAGTTGGAAACAACTTGAAGGCACACAATAATATGTCTACCTTTTTCATTCCTTGCTTTGCAGAGAAGGGTCTATAAGGACAACACAAAATTTCTTCCCAGGAAAAAGCAAACAAACCCAAAATATCCCCAAACCTACTAACAGCATCCTATCAACCTTTTCCAGAGAAGCACCTTCCTGTGGATTTACAAACGGGAACTGCAACAAAGTAGTGCAGCATGGAGCATCCTTACTCTTGGAGAAGCATTTATCCTCCATGCCTCCATTTGCAGACTGAGCGACAAAGCAAGATTTCGTATAGAAGTTTCTGCACTCTGCAGCGTGTTCAGTCTTTATCAGTAAAAGAAGCACAGTGGGGAAAATGGAAACCAAGGCACTGAATTCCAGAAACATTTGGAAGCAAAGAAAAGAAGCCAGCATTCATCCGTCTGGTTCCAGCACCTGAATTTGAAGATTTTTGGGGTGGAAGGAATATGACCAAGGTTGGCTGAAGAGAGCGAGGGAGGCCCTACGGAACAGGATTCTCAGGATTCTTATCAGAGAGGAATTCTTGAAGCAAAAATTCAAATGCGTCAATGGTTCCAGCCAACAGTGCTCACTCCGCACTTGAGCAGTCCTCTCTTAGGAGGCTTAACGCTGCCTTATATTTTGTTATCCTTCTCCTGAGCCTTCAAGTCAACTTGGAAATAATGATAATTTCTGGCTATCCCAGGGACTTCTTGGCAAGATAATGCCAAAGGAGACTTGCCCTGGCAAACCCAGGTGGGGAGACGATTACCTGCCCAAAGTCATCTAGATGGTTTCCATGGCCGAGCAGGGATTCGAACCCTGGTCTCCCAAGCTCCTAGTCCAACACTGGGATCAGTACACCATGTTGGCTAAGGATTTCTGCAGAGGAGGTTTGCCGTTGCCGTCCTCTGAAGCTGAGAGAGTGTGACTTGCAAAAGAGAGCAGAGAGATCCAACATTCGCATTGGATGAAGATATCTTCAAACCTCCTCTGGAGAGATTCTGCCAGGAAACCCTGTGATGGAATCACCATAAGTTAGAACTTACATCAAGGTACACAACAACAAATTTTCCAGTCTTCCAGGAGGACTATAAATGCCACCTTTCTCTACACATCCCAGAGGAAGGCCTGCATTCAACAGGTTAATCCAGTTGAGCCAACCATGGCATAGTAAATGCACCATTAATAGTGCCAGCCTGGTCTAGTGGTTTGAACACAGGACTATAACACTATAACCAATCAGGGTTCCAGTCTGATTGTTGGTTCTCCTTGCTCTCTTTTGAAAGTCACACTCTCTCAGTTTCAGAGGAAGGCAATGGCAAACCTCCTCTGCAGAAATCCTTAGGAGACCAAGGTTCGAATCCCAGATCAGCCATATAAAGTCATTGGGTGACCTTGGGCAAGTTCAGATCCCTACTCAGCCATGGAAAGCATCTAGTGGTTTGAGCATGGGACTATGACTCTGGAGATTAGGGTTCGAATCAGGGTTCCAGTCTGATTGTTGGTTCACCTTGCTCTCTTTTGAAAGTCACACTCTCTCAGTTTCAGAGGAAGACAATGGCAAACCTCCTCTGCAGAAATCCTTAGGAGACCAAGGTTCAAATCCCGGATCAGTCATGTAAACCCATTGGGTGATTTAGGGCAAGTCACACCTTCTCAGCCTCAGAGGATGGCAATGGCAAACCCCCTCTGAGGAAACGTGCCAAGAAAACCCCATGATAGGATTGCCATAAGTCGGAAACCACTTGAAGGCACACAACAACAACAACAACAACAACAACAACAACAGCAAAACGCACACTTCTTCAAATCCCATTCATTCAGTGACTTATCCCGAACTGGGTCTATGAACAGATGCAGACTGACTTAAGATGTTTTGCAAAAAAAAGAAATGTTTGAATAAATGCACAACTCAGAAACTCAAAGGTCGACCGTAACTGAAATGAACCGCATCAAAGGCTGTTCCGTTCACTGAAACGGATGGCAAGTCATTGTGGCCATTTGGGAACATGCGGCGTCCCAACCACAAGAAGAAGCAACATCTCCGGAGAGGGCATTCCAGTTGACACAAGCGTAGCCTCCAGGTTCAACTTGCAAGCCAAGCTCGGCCACATTCCTGGCCTGTAAAACATGGGTGCAGGACTTGAACTCTGTGCCCTCTGCTGCCTTGCCTTAACCTTTTTTAAAAAGACAAAAACCAAAACTCCAAGCTTTTAGAAATGAGAGAAACTGAGAGAGCTGACCATCGCCTTGAGCACATGGGAGCTCTAACCAAACACTGGACGCCATTTGAACTCCAAACTTTCAATCAGCTGATGGAACAAATCTGCCCAGGGAATAAAGAAAGAAATAATAATCTCAGGTCCAAAACAGACTGCAGAAATAATCCAGTTTGAGACCACTTTAACTGCCCTGGCTCAGTGCTAGGGGATCCTGGGAATTGTAGTTTATTCTAGCACCAGAGCAATCTCTGACAGAGAAGGCTCAACAATGTCTCACAAAACTACAGTTCCCAGAATCCTCTCGCATTGTGCCAGGGTAGTTAAAGCAGTCTCAAACTGGATTGTTTCTGCAGTCTGTTTTGGACCCCAGAGGCATTTATATGATACCAATACTATGTGCCATTATGGATGCATTTGCACCAGAGAATTAATGCAAACTGACACCACTTGAACCATCATGGCTCCATCCTACGGAAACCTGGGATTCATAATCTGTTGTGACCCCAAAGGTTAAATATCTCACAAAACAAACAAATCCCAGAATTCCATAGCATGGAGCCACGGCAGCTAAAGCAGTGTCAAACCGCACTATTTCTGCAGTGTGGGTTAGCCCTACATTTGATTTTTGTGCACGGAGGAGGATAGGCTTTATTTTCCTAAAGCGTGTGTGTGTGTGTGTGTGTGTGTGTGTGTGTGTAGACACAAACAGTGTGAAAACTGCTTTGCTTTGCTTTGCTTCAACTGAACTCCAGACAAAATACAAGGACAAACATTTGGCAACTTCAGAGTCTCAGAAACCACCCTGGACTTCCAAAAATGAGTGAAAAGGACACCAGAAGTAACAAAAGCCCGGCTATTTCAGTTGGTGACGTGACTGCATCCCGTGCGTTTCAGTACAAAAGCTGGTTGTTGAATTGCCACCTATATACACAAAAACACACATACACACACAGAGGAATTCTTGTACCTGGGAGCTGTTTTTATTTTATACTTTGATTCTTCTGCTGTGTTCTGCTTTGGTCCTTTTTTTATGAAGGATCTGGGACCACGATAAAGTTAAAAGCGGAAAGTCTGCGTGCCACGGCACAATGCATCACACAAAAGATATATTATTGTGCGCATGCCTTTATAGAAGCACCAGTCAATACAGGCAAGAATACCAAATTCTGCAGTGTGTTATTCTTTCTGGATCTTTGATTGAGTATTCCTGCATGGCAGAATGGGGTTGGATTGGATGGCCTTTGGGAGAGTCTCTTCCGACTCTATGATTCCATGATCTGGATCTGTCCCCATTTTGCTGCATGGATACTCTCTCCTCGCCTCAGTCACACTCCACCTGATCTGTAAAATGGGCATAACTACAGCTGACCATGTACGCTTATCATCAGGAACAGCAAGCTTCAGAAGTGTTTCAAATAAAACAATCGCATTATACTTTAATTTTTAAACAATGAAGAGGCAAGTGATCTTTTTGGCTAGCAGCCATGTGGCGTCTTTCAACATCCAGCTCAACCTTCTTGCCAAACAGGCAAGCAACCGAAAGACAGTTAATGACAAAGCTTCTTTGGAACAACATTAAGTGGCCTGACTGTGTATAAACTACATTTCCACAATTATTCCCTCTAACCTTTTCT
This sequence comes from Phrynosoma blainvillii, assembly GCA_026167975.1. Classification (NCBI taxonomy): domain Eukaryota; kingdom Metazoa; phylum Chordata; class Lepidosauria; order Squamata; family Phrynosomatidae; genus Phrynosoma; species Phrynosoma blainvillii. The sequence continues at coordinate 2,490,581 of JANUYF010000009.1, forward strand.
ACTAACTTTTGAGGATGAAAAAATCCCAGGTTCTTCATCGAAAGTACAAGGAAAGCCATCTCTTCTGACTGTTCCAACTTGGCCGGACAGTCAGGATTAATCCTCTAACATCCCACTTTTTCAGCTGCTTTTACAATGTCCCAATTTCTCTTTCCTCCTCCCACTTTCCCCCTTTTGTCCTCAGGTGCTTCCTTCAGATGCTGCAAACCCAAGATTGCACAGGGCAAGTCAAGGGATATCAAACTGTTACAATTCTGCTATATAGATACAACCCTGAAGACTGCGTTTGGAAACTCCCTGGTCTTGGAAACAAAGAGAAAACAATCTGCACTGTTGCATTTCATACCAAAATAAATAAATAAAATTAAATCAACACAGATTTCATACTCAACAATGAATGCACAAGCTATCTGGTGATTCTCTTGACCTGAAATGAAAGTCTCCTCATGCTAGGTGACGGGTGAAGGTCCTAAAATACAAAACAAGGGCTGCATCCGCACTGTAGAAATAACCTGATTGGACACCTCTTTAACCGTTGTGGTTCAGTGCTATGGAATTCTGGGAATTGCAGTTTGTTGCAGCACCTCATTGGACCTCCTTTTTGGCACACGGTTTCTCCTTCTGAGAAGCAACGCAAGCTCCAAGTCAGTGTTTTGATGCCAGATCTAGCTAGATTGATTTCGCTAAAGAATTCATAAGCAGAGCTTTGGAGCATCGTAATTCACGAAACGCCACGACAACACACTTAAGGAAAAATACAGCTACCCAACTTGTCACAGACATTTGGCACAATTCAATAACGGATTAAGAAAAGAGTGCGCTCTACGACGGTTGGTTCTGCGTGCATCCTTTCCGTATGCATTGGAAATATGGGGAGGAATACCCTTGACTATCCTTGTTTTGGGGGAACGGTTGAATGCATTGATATGTTAAATAAAGATTAACAACAACAACAACATCAACAACAAGCCCTGAGAAGGAAAACAAACTCACGAAGGGCCCCGAATTCATGCTCCGCTGTTGCAACAGCCATGCAACCTTGATCAAAACGCAGCTTTGTTGCTGTCATTTCCCCATTAATTCTCCCATTAATTCCTGCAAATGCACCCCACAACAAATCTCTTATTAATTTCATCCCATACACTTTGCCAAGAGATCCCAGGTCTCTTTCACACTATGCCACTACAGCATGACGATGCCGCTTGCAACTGCCACGGCCACGGCTACATCATAAAGAATGCTGGGATTTGTAGTTTGGTGAGGCAGTAATGTTCTCTGGCAGCAACATGGAAGTATCTCAGGAAACGACGAAATTTCAGGACATCTTAGGATAGCGCACAATGATTCCCAAACTCTGGCCTTTCAGGTATTTTGGACTTCAGCTCCCAGAAGCCTTAGCAATCTTGGCCAATAGTCTGGGATTCTGGGAGCTGAAGTCCAAAACATCTGGAATGCCAGAGTTTGGGAACCATTGCTTAAGACAAGGGTATAGTATAGTGGGAAAGGTATACAGTTGGCCTTCCATCCAGATCAATGGATTCAACCATCCTCAGCTTTTAAAAATACAGTGTCAGCATCCAAAGAAAAAGGTGGACAAAGTTCCCAAGGGAATGCAAACACAGCAAATCGAAGAGACCTAGAGGCAAATGGAGACCAGGGTTCGAGTCTTGGCTCAGCCGTGAAACCTCCTGGGTGACCTTGGGCATATCACACTCTCTCAGCCTCAAGGGAAGGCCATGGCAAACCTCCTCTGAACAAACCTTGCCAAGAAAAACGTACAGTCCGAGATGACAGCAACATTTTAAATACTAACCAGGTTGCAAAATTTGCCTTAGCTGTCGGAAAATTAAGAATTTAATCACCATCACTATTGGCAGGATATATAGAATGATTTGTTCTTAGCTCTTTTTTCTACCTCCATCATCTTTGAAGGTCTTTAAGCAGAGATCGGATGGGCATCTTTAGGAATGGAAAAATTAAGAATTATTATTATTATTATTATTATTATTACTACTACTACTACCAGGATACATACAATGTTTAGTTCTTAACTCTTTTTTCTACCTCCATCTTCGAAGGTCTTTAAGCAGAGATCGGATGGGCATCTTTAGGAATGGAAATAATAATAATAATAATAATAATAATAATAATTATTATTATTATTATTACCAGGGTATACAGAATGCTTAGTTCTTAGCTCTTTTTTCTACCTCCATCTTTGAAGGTCTTTAAGCAGAGATTGGATGGACATCTTTAGGAATGGAAAAATTAATTATTATTATTATTATTATTATTATTATTATTATTACCAGGGTATACAGAATGCTTAGTTCTTAGCTCTTTTTTCTACCTCCATCTTTGAAGGTCTTTAAGCAGAGATTGGATGGACATCTTTCAGGAGCGCTTTAGTTGCTTTAGTTTAGTACCTGGGGTCCCTTCCAATTCTAAGGTTCTTTAATTTTATATTTGAACCCTGTGAGGAGAGGTGGATTACTGTGCCTTTTGTACCATGGGGAATTTTTGCTATATATCTGACACAATTTCCCCAGTCCCGGACATATCTGTTGTTAGATTAATGTCAATGAGAAATTATAATAATGTGTGTGTGTGTTTTTTAGATACAGTCTGTTCTTTGTATCCATGGATTCAACCACCTGCAGCTTGAATATATATATATATATATATATTCCAACAAGGCAGCTTTGATTTTGCAATTTTTATATAAGATACATCATTTCACTGTGCCACATTATATAAATAAGATTTGAGCATCCATGGATTTTGGTCCTGGAACCAAACCTCAGTGGACACCATATTTTGCATTTTTTATACCCGATTGCAACAGTCTGTGGCTATAAACAATACAGGCTTAAATCCCGTTGTTAAAGTAAACCCAGTAAATCAATAGGATTTTCCCATGTGTTGCCTCAATTCAACCATTGACTTAATGGGTCTACTCAGGTTAGGATTAAACAACGGGGATGTCAGCCATCTCCAAACACACCTACAGAGATGGAGACATGCAGAGACACTTTCTGGAGGCAGAGAGCAATAAGAAGGAAAATATTGATTCCCATCATCCAAAATATCCTCTTTTTATACAACATGGTGGACAAAGAGAAGGGTTTTTGCATTAAAAAAAAAAAAGGGGGGGGGGGGAAGGATGTGTTTTTCAGAGAGAGAAAGACGCCAGGGAAGGCAGATTGGTGTGTTTTCTTAGCTAAGGATCCAGAAGATTTGAGATCACAATCTCTGATCTCCTCCTCGTGGGTGAAAAGATACACAACCGCTCTGGATTTACTATTGCAAGCGGGAAGAATGGCTAGAAGCTGCACATAAGATGTTTTCCCCCCAAAGACACACATATTTTAATTTTCATTTTCATTTTAATGGGAGAAGAGAAGGCCCTTCATGCAACAGCCAAAATCCACGTACCAGTCCCCAACATGAATAGACCCAATTGCTCAATGGTTAAGTCAACCCCGTTGATGGATACTATGGGTCTCTGTCTGCCTGAGATTGGAAATCGATCAATTATTTTTGACTACCAAAAATGCTCTCCTGGGGAAGAAAGATGGAGAAGAGATCCAGGTTGAAAGGGCTGATCAAGGGAAGAGAGAAGCGAGGGACCATCTCTCAAAAGGCTCCGATATCCATCAAAAAATAGGAACGTCGGTGCAATTGATGCAATGCCCACATTGGAAAAAGGAGGATTTATAGTTTTATTTGTTGCAGCACACAGGCAGCAATGGGTCTGTCTAAAGACCTAAATTCTGACCCAAAGGAAAAAGAAGAGATATTCACATTGGCACGCTGTGTGGAGATCAGGGTTCGATTCCTTGCTTGAGCATCAAAACCCACTGGGTGACCTTGGGCAAGTCACACTCTCTCAGCCTCAGAAGGTGGCCATGACAATCTCCCCTCTGAAGAAATCTTGCCAAGGAAAACCTATGGTAGGCCTTAAGGTGGCCCTAAGTCAAAAATGACTTGGAGGCACACAGCAATAACAACAACAGCAACATCTCTTACTGGCAGTGTGACCAGACGTCCTCGCCGCAAAGGAGGACCAGGCACCGCAAAATGGAGGGCCTTTCAGCAAAATGGAGGACAAGACCACAACAACAGCTCGAAACGCTCACAGAAACAGAAACCCATGCTTCTTAGCCATGCTCCAAATGAAGGGCATTTTGCAATCCTGGACAGAAGATGGAAATGTAGGGCATGTTCTGGAAAAGGAGGACGTCAGGTACTACTACTACTACTACTACTACTATTACTAGGAGACCATAAAACAAGTGGAAAACATTGCAGGCATGAAAGCACCGATGTGGAAGGTCCAAGGAGAAAATGCAAAGGTGGGATTGCTCCTGGACAAAAAGAAAGAGCATGGAAGAGATGTGGATCCAGTGGATGTGTCCTGGAAAAGGAGGACCTTGCTCACCTTGCTTACTGGTTGACCCCTTCCCTCCCAGTCTGCTGAATTCCCTAGCATTGAGCCAGGGCAGTTCAAGCGGTCCCAAACTGCATTAATTCTGCAGTGCGGATGCACTCTTAGGGCCCAAACACCCTGCAGAAATAATCCAGTTTGAGACTGCTTGAACTTGCCTGGCTGAGTACTATGGGATCCTGAGAATTGTAGTTTCATGTGGCCCCAGAGCTGTCTGACTGAGAAGGCCCAATGTCTCCCAAAACTATAAATCCCAGGATTCCCTAGCACTGAGCCAGGGCAGTTCAAGCAGCCTCAACCTGCATTGATTTCTGCAGTGAGTTTTGGACCTTAAATCTCTGGCTGCATCCAGCTATATAACTTGTTTGGACCCCCTTTCTCCTTGAACTGCCCTGGCTCAGTGCTAGGGAATCCTGGGATTGGTAGTTTGTTGTGGCTCATAAAACTATACGTCCCAGGATCCCCTAGCATTGAGCCAGGGCAATCCAAGCAGTCTCAAAGGGCACCGATTACCGCAATGTGTGTTGGACCACTGTCTCTGGTTGCATCCAGCAATAACCCAGCATCGCTGAATGCTATGGAATCCTGGGAATGGTAGTCTATGGTGGCCCCAGGCCTCTCTTGACCTAGGAGGCTCAATATCTCACAAAACTATAAATCCCAGATTTCCCCAGCATTGAGTCAAGGCAGTTCAAGAAGCCCTTCAACCTTCCTGGATGCCTGCATGGTTTTGTGTGTGTCTTTTGGGCCCTTCCTTGGTTTGGAGGACCAAGAGGATCCTCTTGTGGATGATGGGAATCAATCTTGTCCTTGCTATTGCTGAGCCTTCTCGGCTAGAGAGAGCGATGGGGCCACAAAAGTGCCTGCCTCCCCTGAGCCCTTCTTGCCTGGCTGCTAGGGAATCCTGGGTAGGCTCTCTCTCCCAGGGCCTTGACGGATGGGGGACCCTCCAAGTCCTATCTGTAGCAGCTGCCTCCAGCAATCCTTTGCCTTGGAGCCCCTTTCCCTTGCTTTGCCTGGCTGCTAGGGAATCCTGGGTAGTCTCTCCCTGCCAGGGCCTTGATCTCCCTTGCAGTGTGCTTTGGACCTTTACACCTCTGGCTGCCTCTCTGAGCCCTTCCTTCCTTCCTTCCTTCCTTCCTTCCTTGCCTGGCTGCCAGGGGCCCTCTCTCCTCCGCGGGGGATCCTGGGAAGGGTGCCTGCCTACCTGTCTTGTACTGGAGGGCCGGGTCCTCCTCTCCTCCTCCCCCTCCTTCCTCCTGGAGCAAGACGTAGAGCATCCCGAAGGAGTTGTGGATGCCGAAGATGGAGCCGTTGCACCAAGTGGCGGCCAGGACCACCACCCAGCCGAAGCCGCCCTCCGGCGGGGAGAAGCCCGAGGCCGAGGCGCTGGAGGACGCCGTGGAGGACGCCGAGGCAGCGGCGGCGGCGGCGGCGGCAGAAGCGGCAGAAGCGACGGCAGCCATGCCTCCGGGGGCCTTCCTCCCTCCTCCTCCTCCTCCTCCTCCCCCCTTCCCCTCTTCCTCCTCCTCCTCCTCCTCTCCTCCTTCTCTTTCTCCTTCTTCCCCTTCCTCTTCCCCTTCCTCTTCCTCTTCCAGGGCTCCTTTCTCCTCCGACATCGCGGCAGGCTCCGGCCGACGCAGCACCATCGCGCCTGGCTCCTCTCTCTGCCTCCGGAGCCTCGGGTCCTCCTCCTCCTCCTCCTCCTCACGGGCCTTTCGCCACTCCTCCTTTCCCTCCTTCCCTCCTTCCCTCCTTCCTTCCTTCCCCGGATGCTCCGGCCCCAAAGCCGCAGGGAGAGGAGGAGGAGGAAGGGGGGCTGCGGCCAGGAAGGCCAAGAAGAATGGGGAAAGAACGAGACAAGAGCCTCAAGTGCAAAGACAGACAACTCAGCCCCAAAGTCAGGATCCTACAAGAAGCCATCGTACTCCCTATTATTCCCATGGAGGGATGGATGTGAAAGCTGGACAGTCGAGAAAGAGGATAGGAAGGAAACCAAGGCAGCCTTGGAGAGAATGTGGGGCTGGAGAAGAGGCTGAGGAGGATCCCATGGAGGACAGCCAAAAGGACAAAGGAAGGGCTCCTAGAGCAGATCAAGATGGAAACCTCCCTGGAAGAAGAAGCCAAGAGGACCAAACGGAGGCTGTCCTACTTTGGCCACATCATGAGAAGAAGAGAGGACTCTTTGGGAAAGAGAATAATGTTAGGGAAGAATGGGGAGGGTGGCTCTGAAAGAATTAGAAATGATCCTAAAATGCAAAGACATACAACTCAGCACCAAAGTCAGGATCATACAAGCCATCGTATTCCCTATTATTCCCATGGATGGATGGAAGAGCTGGACAGTGGAGAAAGAAGATGGGAAGAAAACCAAGGCATTTGGGAGAATGTGGGGCTGGAGAAGAGTGATATATTATACACACACACACACTCACATATATATATAAGCATATATAAATATATAAACATATGGACAGTTAAGAAAGAGGATAGGAAGGAAACCAAGGCAGCCTTGGAGAGAATGTGGGGCTGGAGAAGAGGCTGAGGAGGATCCCATGGAGGACAGCCAAAAGGACAAAGGAAGGGCTCCTAGAGCAGATCAAGCCAAAGGTATCCCTGGAAGAAGACTTAGACTGTCGTACTTTGGACACATCAGGAGAAGAAGAGAGGACTCTTTGGGAAAGAGAAGAATAATGCTGGGGAAGGAGGAAGGAAGGAAGGAAGGAGGAAGAGAGGAAGGCCAGATGCCGGAGGGACTTTATTATGAAGGAGGTCCCTTTGGGGAGCCATGAAGGGCTTACAGGATTTAAGCAGAGATCAGAGGAGGTCAGAGGGTCTTCTGGGAGAGCTCTCCTCCATCCAGAGGGTCACTGCCAGGGGTCAAGATCGGCTCGAGGGCAGTTAACAACAACAACAACATTGTTTTATAATAAACGAAAGGGTAATACAGTACAAAAACCAACACATGTTTAAATAAAGTTCACCACCTTTACTACCATTAAGGGATTGCAGCCAGTGTGACCTAGGTCCAATCCACACTGCAGAAGTAATCCAGTTTGAGACAGCTTTAACTGCCCTGGCTCAATGCTAGGGAATTCTGGGAGCAGTCTGAGACATTGAGCCTTCTCTATCAGAGAGTTCTGGGGCCACAATAAACTACAATTCCCAGGATTCCCTAGCACTCAGCCAGGGCTCAGTTAAACTGGTGTCAAACTGCATTAATCCTGCAGTGCAGATGCAGCCCTGGAAGCTCTCTTTCTCCCAAATCTCTCCCAAGGAAAGGAGTGCAAGATCTTCTCTTCATCTTGTTAAATTGTATTCTGTTTTGAAACAAATGGTTCACTTTAATATTGCAACAGTTTCATTCTGGTTTTCATTGTCACTTTGGTAAGTTTTTAATTGCACTGAGCTTTTAGCCTGTAAACTGCTTTGAGTCCCAATTTTTTGGGGGAAAGAGAGAGAATAATAAGGAGGAGGAGGAGAAGATAATAAGATGATAATAATAATAATAATAATAATAATAATAATAATAATAATAATAATAATGATATGATAATGATAATAATAATAATATGGTCAAAGTAGAGCAATTAAAGTAATGGAAATGTTAAAGAATCTTATTGAGGAAGGATAAGATGATTAAACGATAGGATGTATGGAAATATATATATGGAAATTATAAGATACAAATAATGAGCTGGTGAAAGAGAGCTGAGCTTTAATAATGATGATAGAAAAGAAAAAGATGTATAACCTAAGACTAAGGACAATGGTATTTGTTGTCAAAGCAACTTTACGGAAGTTTAGTAATGTAGTTTAGGAAATTATGGGTGTACTTAGCTTATGTGTGAAAGCTTTTTTTAGAAGTGTAAATAATGATAAATAAAATTATTAAATAATAATAATAATAATATGATAGGATGATAATGATAATATGGTGATGATAATAATATGATGATATGATTATGATGATAATAAGATAATAATAATAATAATAATAATATGATAATAATAATATGACACGATGATGATAATGAAATGATAATAATAATATGATGATGATAAGATTAAGATGATGGTGAAAATAATAATAATAATAATAATATGACTGTAGAATAATAATAATAATAATAATAATAATAATAATAATAATAATAATATGATGATGATGATGATGATGATGATGATGATGATGATGGGAATTGCACACTTAAAATTGAGTGTTAAAAAGGAGGAGTAGCAGGGATTAAAATTGAGGAGAGGCCAATTGTAGGCTACTCTAGAGCCCATCATCCGCTCTCCCAGCTGCATGGAAGAAAGGACATATGTGAACCCTCTTTCTTCAGCCCTGGGGTGGTGGGGGGGGGGAAGGGAGGCAGGGGCTTTGCAAAGAGGTTTCTTGGCCAAAAGGCCCCAAAGCCCAGCAAAAGGAGCGGCCCTCCTCTGCCTCTGCTCCTACTAGGAGTAGCAAAGACTTCTGGGGGGGGGGGAGGAAGAGAAAGGGGCTCCAGGGGTGAGGGAAGCAATCCCTGTCCCTGCTCCACCTCCAAAGCCTGGCCTTTCTTCCTACAGACACAAACCTGTTTCCCCTCCACCCCAAAAAAGCAAAGACCTGTTGCAGGATGGAGAGGTTGCATTTGTGTGTGTGTAAGAGAGAGGGAGGATTGCACCCAGGGCTTGGAGGAGGGTTTTGCAAAAGCAGAGGAAGATGCCAGTCTTACTTACTATTGCAGTCCACACTGAAGAAATAACCCGGTTTGGCGTCACTTTAACTGCCATGGCTCAAGGCTATGGAATTCTGGGAATTGCAGTTTGTTGTGCATAGCATAGCCAGGCCTCACCTGGACGACTGTGTCCAGATCTGGGCACCACAATTCAAAAGGGATATTGACAAGCCGGAGTGTGTCCCGAGAAGGGCAACCAAAATGGTGAAAAGTCTGGAAACTGTAAAGCCCTATGAAGAGAGACTTAGGAAATTGCTGGGTATGCTTAGCCTGGAGAAGAGAAGGTGAAGAGGGGACAAGAAAGCCCTGTTTGGATATTTGAAGGGATGCCATATTGAGGATGGAGCAAGCTTCTTTTCTGCTGCTCCAGAGAATAGGACACAATGGAGCAATGTATTGAAACTGCCCAAAAGGAGGGCCATCAAAATGGCAAAGGGTCTGGAAACCATAAAGCCCTATGAAGAGAGACTTAGGGAATTGCTGAGTATGTTTAGCATGGAGAAGAGATGGTTAAGACGGGACAAGAAAGCCCTGTTCAAATATTTCAAGGGATCTCATATATTGAGGATGGAGCAAGCTTGTTTTTTGCTGCTCCAGAGAATAGGACCCAATGGAGCCTCAATGGATGCAAAGTACAGGAAAAGAGATTCCAGAAAACCCATCGGTACAACTGCCATTTGTCAGTTTGAAGGCACAAAAAAGAAAGAAAGATTAGACATATTACAGCCCAGGACTATTGTCTCCTCGACATTGATATAGACTGCGCTAGACATTGTCTCCTCGACATTGATCTATCCTTCAGTGTGCATCACCGTCTCTCCGCCAGACTCGGAGGTCTCCCTTCCTACTTTGTTCCTGATCAGTTAATCCCAGAAGGTGTTCGGATGGCAGACAGATGGTGTGTGGGTTGAAAACACCCAGAGATGCATCTGGAGAGGTCTAGTTTGTGCACCTTGAACTCGACCCCAACATCATATCATCCTTGGTCAATAAGGCCATAGGAGTGCTCCTCCACCTCCACCTTGGCAGGAACCTAAATGTCAGGTTGCTGCTCCAGAAGACTGGCTATGGGACAAAAAAGAAAGAGAGAGAGAGAGAATTTCACCAGTACCACTAGGTTATTCTCTTCAATGGGATTTCTAGTGCACATTAAGACGTCACTCCTACAGTCTCCTTTCAGCATCAAAGCAATTAATTGTCTTGTATTTATAGAAGGCTGCAGCCATGGTGAGCGGTGCCCAGATGATGATGATGATGATGATTGATATGGAGTCCAATTTCTTGCATGGAACATTGTCGGAACAGAAAGTACTATGTGTTTAATTGGCAGGAAAAAGGAGCCTTCGCATTCAGGGCTGCATTTACGCAAGATAATCATCGGTGAGTATTTTATGGCAACTGTAAAGCTTATGGAAACAATCTCGAATGTGCATCAAGGCCTGTCCGGAGATTAAAGAATTACACAGTGCAAATTTACTCAGGGAAAAAGGGTCCTCCGTGTGTGTTTAGGGCCTTTATCTGTTGTTTTGTCAGTTAACAAACAGCCCTCCAACAACAACTGCACAAGTTGTGGCAGCGAATCCAAGAAAGAGGGACTGACACTTTTCCCATTGCACCAGTTGACACCAGTATGCCATAGTGGTTAAAGTGGACTGATCCCTGGGTGCATCTACGCTGTAGAAATAATGCAGTTTGGCACCACTTTTTAGTGCTGTCCCTCCATCCTATGGAATCCTGTTTCAAGCGGTCTTTAGCCTTCTCTACCAAAAAGTGCTGGTGCCTCACCAGACGACAAATCCCAGGAGTTTGTAATACCATCCAAGTACTAACCAGGGCTACCTCTGCTTAGTTTCAAAGAGCAGATGGGACCTGAAGCCTTTAGAATAAATCTTGCCAAAAAAATCCAACAACCCTAGGCTCACCTTAGGGTCACTACATGCGGGAAATGATTTGAAGATATACAACAACCCCCTGTAGGAAACCCCCGGGTGACCTTGGACAGGTCACACTCTCTCACCCTCAGAGGAAGGAATGGTAATAGTACTTTGAGTAGTTTCTTGTGGTTTGTCTTATGGGCTAGGGCTCTAGGAAACTAGGGTTCGGATCCCCACATATTCATGGAAACCCGCTGAATGACCTTGAGCAAGTCACATTCTCTCATCTTCAGAAAGCCAGTAGCATGCCTCCTTTGAATGTATGTATATGTACATGCCTTTAAGTTGCCTGTTCACTTAAATTTCATAGGGTTTTCTTAGGTAAGGAATACTCAGAGAGGCGGTTTTGCCAGTTCCTTCCTCTGAAATAGAGCCTCCAGCACTTGATATTCCATAGCGGTCTCCCATCCAAGCGCCAACTGGGACTAACCTTGCTTAGCTCCCAAGATCAAATGGGATCTGGTGCTTTTAGAAATAAATCTTGCCAAAAAAAAAACCCATCAACTGTAGGCTTGTCACATGTAGAAGGTACACAACAACATAAACACACAAACACATTTAACAATTATTGGTACATATATGAAACAACCTTTTTTTGTTGTTGTTTACAAAGCTGGAAATTCTCCCTTGATCTTTTCCTTCCCGGGAAGTAAGAAATATGGCCACGCTTTTTCCCATCTTCTATGCACTCCTCCAAAAGAAGATGTCTTCTAAGGAGAGCCTCATCCCTGTTTCTTGCGCAGAGCCAGGATTGGGGGCTATCATGCAATTTTAATCCCAAACTTTTAGTGCTGTGGTTTTATTGCTATAAATTATGGAGTGCAGCTTTGGGTATGCCAGCAATTTAGTGGGTGGATTTATTTATTTATTTATTTGTGGGGGGGAGATCCAAGGCACAAACATGCAAAAAACATGAGAGATGGATAGTATGCCAGGCCTGGACTTGTACTCAAAGAGCGCCAGTTTTGGGGCAAGTCCTGAAAGAGCAGCCTTGCTTTTGGGTGCCAAAATGGACTACCACTCTGAGTCTGTCTTGCCTCTGCAACCATCAGTATGCCATCTCCAGGATGGGTTGCATTTTCACATACGTGAGAGATCCAGCAAGGACCAAAGGCCTTGCTTTGGGGAACGTATTGAGGTTTTCATTGTACACATGCCATCTTGTCAAAATCCTTCTGGAATTGTGCTGCCCAAAACAGAAAAGAGTGGCACTATTGCATATCTCTTGATCTGGACACCATGATCACTATGCAACCTAGAATTGCATAAAATAAATCTTGCCCAAAAAAATCAAGAACCCTGGGCTCACCTTAGGGTCACTACATGCAGGAATGATTTGAAGGTATACAACAAACCCCTGTAGGAAACCCTAAGCAATTGTCACTCTAAGCAATGCATTGCATTGTCTTTCTTTTTTAAAAAAACTGCTGCATCGCACTGTTGACTTATGTTTTGCTTGTGATCTACTAAGATCCCTAGATCCTTTTCACATATACTGCTTTCAGGCCAAATTTTAGTTGTCCTATATTTTTACGTTTCATTTTTCCTAAGTGCCTGCATGTTGTAGTGGTTTGAGTGTTGGACTATGACTCTGGAGACCAGGGTTTGAATCCTGGCTTGGCCGTGGAAACCCACTGGGCGACCCTAGGGAAGGCACGCTCTCTCAACCTCAGAGGATGGCAATGACAATCCTTCCCCGAAGAAACTTGCCAAGAAAACCCCATGCTAGGGTCTCCTTAGGGTCACCAGAAGTTGGAAACAACTTGAAGACACACAACAACAACAATAACAACAACAACAGGTATGGTACATGTCCAGTTTCTCTCCACTGGATGTCCATAAGCCACTCCATTTGGACCCATAACTATTACTTAAACCAGTGATTCCCAAACTTTGATCCTCCAGGTGTTTTGGACTTCCACTCCCAGAAGCCCCAAATAGCTTGGCCAACAGTCAGGAATTCTGGGAGCTGAAATCCAAAACATCTGGAGGACCAAAGTTTGAGAACCATTGATTTAAACAATGTTTTGCTGTGTAATAGCATGCATGAAGTTGCTTTCTCAGAGAAAATAATAATAATGTTGTTTTTGTGCAGAAAATGTTAAATGTCCAGCTTTGTTTTCTTCCCACGTTGCAACTCTGCCATCTGGCGGTGCGAGAAGTATTACTTGAGCATTTCTGTGCTGAACATTATTCCTGCACAAACAAGAGATAGCCAGGATCTTTCCCCACTCAGAAATAAATTAAATGTATGGCATAAATATTACATAGGTTTAAAAAATAAAAACTCAGAAAGTTTGCTTTCATTCCAAAAGTTTCACCAATAATGAACCAATAATGAACAAGTGAAAACATGGATTTTTATTAAAGCCTTTGTGAACAAATTGACTTCAGAATGTATATATACCTGGTTTTAAGTCATTGCAGCTTTTAAAGCAGTTTTAACTATTGTTTTGTTTAAAGGGGGTCAATTGTTTGTCTTGTTTCAATTATTTATAGTTTTTAATCTGGAAGCATTAATTGTTTATAGTGTACTGTCTGGCCCTTCGTATCCATGTACTCCTTATCCACGGATTCAACTATCCACAACTTGAAAATATTCCAAAAATCTATACATTCCTGAAAGCAAGCCTTGATTTTGCCATTTTATTATGGGACACCATTTTACTGTGCCATTGTATATAGTGGGACTTGAGCATCCACGGATTTGGGTCTTGTATTAGCATGTATAAAAACATAACATATATATATATACCCCACTCACCTCCATTCCAGCATTCTCTGAAGATGCCAGACTGTGTATATATACATGCTAATTTCCATGCTAACCCTCTCAGCCAAAGGTCACACAGTATATATACCCCACTCACCTCCATGCCAGCATTCTCTGATGCCAAACTGTGTATATATACATGCTAATTTCCATGCTAATCCTCTCAATCAAGGGTCACACAGTATATATACCCCACTCACCTCCATGCCACCATTCTCTGAGGATTCCAGCCACAGATGCAGGCAAAACGTCAGGAATACATTCTTCTAGAACATGGCCTGACAGCCCAAAAAACCCACAAAAACCTATGGATGCCAGCTGTGAAAGTCTTTGACTTCACAAACATTAATGATAATAATAATAATAATAATAATAATAATAATAATAATGTTTATTTATATAGCACCACACAATTTACATGGCATTTTACAGACACCGTCCATTCAATGGCGTGCAGTCTAAAAACCATAAAGTATAAAACTATACAGTAATTAAGCAAGTTATACCGTTAAAATACAAAACCATAAGAACAGGTAATCCGTACGACAAATCTAAGTTATAAAACAATATTAGAACTAAAACTTGTCATATTGTTGGCAAAGCTAGTGAGTCCAAAGGGCCAGCCATGGTGCTGAACTGTCTCCTCCGAAAAGATCCAAGCCGATGGAGAAACTCCATTTTAAAACATTACCAAGCTTTGCAATATTTTCAATGGGGGGGGGGGAAGGTTAGCATTTCCTCCTTTTTCTTATTTTGATTTGATCTGAGTATGTGTTTGCAAAAAATCCCAAAAAACCCCACAAAACTATTTTGCACATGCATGAAAATGGATGCAAGGAGCATTTTGTACAGAAATAAAATGCCAGTTCTCTTTTCTTTAACTCATGGCAATTCTGTCATCTGGTGGCCCAAGGAAGAATTACTTGCACTTTTCCATGTTTAAATACAGTGTTTGCATCAGAAATCAAGGCCTTTCCACAACGAGAAATATATTGAAATCTGTGGCATGAACTTTTTGTCTGATATTTTAAACATTACAAGTCCCAAAAGTCCCAAAAGTCCCACAAGTATGAGATATGATAGAAATGGATAAACTAACAAGTATGATAAATGGAAGAGAAAGTAGAAAAAGAATGGGAACTAATGACTAAATACTATTTAAAATATATGGACTTAAAGCAGCGTTATTAATAACTGGAAGCATGCAATCACTAATGACTAAATACTATTAAAAATATGGACTTAAAGCAGCATTATTAATAATTGGAAACATATTTTAACAAATCACCAAGAGCTGAACTAATAAATAACAAAAGTACCAAAAAGTATGAGATATGATAGAAATGGATAAACTAACAAGTACGATGAATGAAAAATCAGAAGAGAAAGTAGAAAAAGAATGGGAACTAATTACTAAATGCTGTTTAAAAATATGGACTTAAAGCAACATTATTAATAACTGGAAACACATACTTTTGACAAATCATCAAGAACTGAAGTGACATTTAATTACACAAGACAGAGATAAAGACGAATACAGCTGACCGCTCTCACAATCTAATGCAATATGTTCATAAGTGAATAAGTAAATAAGGGAAAGTCAGCATGGCATAATGGTTTGGGCATTGGACTATGACTCTGGAGACCAGGGTTCAAATCCTGGCTTGGCCATGAAACCCACTGGATGACCTTGGGCAAGTCACACTTTCTCAGCCTCAGAGGATGGCCATGGCACACACACACACCCCGAACAAATTTTGCCGAGAAAACCCCATTACAGGTTCACCCTAGGGAACTTTACTGGATTTTATCTATGAAAACTATACATCCTGATGTCCTGAATGAAGGCCTTGATTAGGGTCATCATAAGTCAGGAATAACAACAACTATATATATATATATGTTTTGGTCTTGTGTGGTATGTGTTGCTGTTCTTTTTATAAGTGTATAAATGTTTAATAAATTCTTTTTTTAAAAAAACAACACAACCTGGAAGAATGGTTATAAGAAATGGTGATTGAAATATATCAGATTGTAATAGAGATATATAATTCAAGTTGTAAGAAAAATTATGGGAAAAATCAGTTGGAAAAAAAGAGATATGATTACAATATTCATAGTAAAGGATGGGAAGTTATTTTTATCTTTTGGTTTTATGTTTGTAAATGTATCTGTATCTGTTTGGTATATGTTTTAATAAATAAATCTTTAAAAATATTTTTAAAAGAATTGATTTTTGCAATTAAAAAAATATAAGTAGTTTAGGAAGAACATTTCTCGGTCCCAGATATAACGTTAGAAATGAAATGTACAGGTCTTGTATACAATGTGGGACAGGTAAAGAGAATTGATATAATAGATAACAATTAATGTACAATATAGACTTATGTGTGATTTATTGTTCTAGGTAATAGGAAGAAACATTGATACATTTAGAAAGTCAGATGTATGTCAAAAATTAACATTCAAAGTAAAGGAAGGGAAGTTGTTTTTTTATGTTTGTTTTTTAAGAAATTGTGTTTGTAAGTTTGTATTTGTAGATGGTATCTATGTGTCTATGTTTTAATAATTTTTTAAAAACAAAAACAAAAACAAACCCAAATTTTGCAAAAGACCTAGTCCTTTAGCTCTTGCTGAAAGCAGTTTGTTGACGCAGATCCTCAACCCGGTTGCTTGTATATTTGGGATCTTTTTGGAGGCACTTGAGACTGTGCAGAGGGTTTCCCTTGCAGGTGCATGGCTTGCTCAGAGCAAAGGAAGGAGCCGGCTGATCCGTCTCTCATGTTCTCCCGGCTTCTCTGGGACTGACCCACTTTAATGCCGACGCCTGAGTCTCCGTTGAACGGTTCCTTCGGCCCAGGAAGGCAGAGCGCTGCGCTGAGCGCTTGGTGACGGAGAGGCATTTCTAAGAGAGCACTTCCTCAGGCCAATAAATAATGCAACGCTTGAGAATGGGAAACCTTCTTGCTCAAGGTCAAGGCGGATGAATTTTGCAGGAGCGCAAATGGGACCGAACCCGAGAAGAGCGTAGGAGAGGAACAGGCCTATGAAAAAATAAAGACACAGGCACACAACCCACCAACAACACCAACACCATCACCAACAACAACACCTTCTCAAATCCCTGATATTTTATTTTTCTTGGCATCTCTCTTCCCTACCTCTTGTTTTAACTCTTTGGGCAAAAATGGCTGAGATGGTACATCTCCAAAAATGGTGCATCGCCATCAACATTTGATAACTTTGCCCATTCGTAGCTGCGCTGCAGAAAAGCAACGGGACCCTGTTGCTGGATTGTGAAGATGCACATCTGAGCAGCGTGAGAGTCAGTCTGGTGTAGTGGTTTGTATCTTAAAATGTTGAGACAGCCTGCGGAGGAATTGTGAGCCTCTGCAGCCGTTCTCTCCTCCGTCATGAAAAGAAAGGAAGGAGCCTTAGCAAGGTTGTCATAACTTGGCCAGAAATGCAGCGATGCAAAAGCATGCCACTTCCAAAGAGAATTGCAACAGTGCGCAACTAAATGGGCATCAATGCAGAAAGTGCCACCATATGCAAGGGCACCAATGTGTGTAACTTTGCTTTTTTGCAGCCTTGAATGGAGCGCTGCCATTGTGCATCTGACAACCATGCCTAAAGTAAATATTTAAAAATATTATCCAGCATTATGCATGGGGCCTGTATCTTCGTAGGAACCAACATGGCACAGAGATTTGAGCATTGGAGTATGACTCTGGAGACTAGGGTTCAATTCCCAGCTTGGCCATGAAACCCACTGGGTGGCCTTGGGGAAGTCACATGCTCTCAGCCTCAGGGGAAGGCAATGGCAAACCTCCTGAATTGCCAAGAAAACCCTGTGATAGGTTCACCTTAGGGTTGCTTCATAGACTATCTTTGCACAATGGATGCTTGTATGTTGTAGCATCATGGAAGCCTCTAGGTTAATGTGGTCCCTGCAAAAATACTCAATTCAGTTTTGTGCAAACATAAGGCAGTCCACAAAGACATTGTTGTTGCTGTTGTTCTGTGCCTTCAAGTAATGTTTTTACTTCTGGCGACCCTAAGGCGATCATATTGTGGGCTTTTCTGGGCAAGATTTGTCCAGAGGAGGTTTGTCATTGCCTTCCCCTGAGGCTGAGAGCATGTGACTTGCCCAAGGCCACCCAGTGGGTATCATGGCCAAGCTGGGAGCCTGGGCAGTTAAAGTGGTGTCAATCTGGATTATTTCTGCAGTGCAGATGCAGCCTAGGTCAGGCTAGAGTAGATCCCTTCAATGAATAGTTGAATGGTAAGTCAACCTGTAAGTAAATCTAATTGATTCAATGGGTCTACTTTAGTCAGGACTAACAACAGAATTATGGCCAGAGAGTGTCAAGCCCGACTCAAGGTTGTGGCATGTGTGTGCAAGCGGTGTGCATGTGTGTCTGTATTCATACAAGAGTTAGTGAAAAATGGTTAGATTACTAAATAAATATAACAATAGCAAACATCTAGACATTGTTGCCAGACAGAACAGTGCAGCAAGCAAAATACAGTTACATATAAATATATTAAAATGATTATTAGCAAGCCAAAGTATACAAACATATTACAGCCTGCAAATAGTGTTTACACAACTGGGAGACTGAAAAATGCAAGCGCACGATGCTTTACCGCAAGGAAGATTATGTTAATGTGCCGCTTGAAATATATTTGCGCGTATGTATAAATCAAATTTATTTTCACCAAGCCCAGTGGCCCTTGCAGTTTCAACAGATGCAATACATATTGGCGAATGTAACCGTCGTAAAAGAATACTAACGCTTACCTAAAACAATCATATCCAAAATGCATCCCTGGCAATGGAACAGATATAAATGATGTAACCAAAAGGTCTTGGCATGGAAATAAAATCGCTGAATTCATTCAAAAAAATAAAAATAAAAAAATTAAAATTGCACAATTTAAAACTCAGCACTTGATTGCAGCCCATATTTTAAGAGCAATTGATATTGCAGCTTTTAGCGCGACCACAAAATCAGGGAGGAAAGTCGGCTGAGAGAGCAAGAGAAGGGCAATGACATCTTCACAAGAGTCTCTCTTTTGCTGATATATGACTTCAAGTCAAGGAGACCCTTTCCTAGGCTTTTCCTAGCAAGATTTATTCATAGGGGGGTTTGCCTTTGCCTTCCTCTGAAGCTGAGAGAGCGTGACTTGCCCATGATCATCCAGCGGGTCTCCATGGCTGATCAGGGATTCGAACCCTGGTCTCTGGGAGTCCCAGTCCAGCACCCAGACCACTGCATCATGTTGGCTCTTGTTTTCTTGGCAAGATTTATTCAGAGGAGGGTTGCCATTACCTTCCTCTGAAAGAGAGCGATTTGCCCAAGATCACCCAGCGGATTTCCGAAGCTGAGCGAGGATTTGAACCTTGGTCTCTTGGAGTCCTACTTGAAGCATTACACCACAATATGGTCTAATATGGCCATGGTCTGCTAGGGTTTTCTTGGAAAGTTTGCCCTTGCCTTCCTCTGAGGTTGAGAGAGTGTGGCTTGCTCTCCCTGATTCTGAAAAAGGATTCTTTTTACCGGCCTTCGAGTACCACTGAGATGTTGAGTATATTTGTATCAATAATTCTACAAATGTTGGCTTAAATCCTGCTTATTTAGTCTCGATCAGATCAACAAATGGTGACATATAACATGCCAACATACGTCAACATATAAATGCCATCGATTCATTGCCTCTACCCTAGTTGGAACTAGTCACAGGATTTGGGCCATTGTTTTTATGGTGACTGGGGGATTCTGGGAGCTATAGTCCAAAGAAGGAACTTTCCCAAGCTCTGCGGCTGGCGAAGGCATAGTTCATTGCCAATGTCACTGCAACGTAGGCTGGGATCCTATACACCAGGGGTAGGCAACCTTTCCCCTTTAAGGGCCGAGGGACTTCAGGTCCCAGAAGCCTCAGCCATGTTGGCCAATAGTCCCATGTTGGCCAATAGCTCCTGGGATTCTGGGAGCTGAAGTCCCTCGGCCCTTAAAGGGGAAAGGTTGCCTACCCCTGCTATCCACGCTTAATGGAGTTGGGCCCATTGAGCCCATTGTGGGACTTACTCCCGAGTAATAAATATAAAATGAATCAATATATGGGTAAGTCACTGTTCAGCTGAGACACAAACAGGGCACTTGGGACCTTCCTCGCTCAGAGTCCTTTTTTGGAAATGGAGAAATGCATGACATCTAGGCGAAAAAAGTAAGACCCCGGGTGGCTATTTATAAAGTGCTGGGAAAATGCCACGTTGACTATTGTGGTGCCCAGTATTTCCAGAGTTAAATATAAGCATTTGGAATATCTATCTGTCTTGCAAATGTGACTCTCGAACACATGTCTTTGCTCCAGCCCTGGCCTGCGTGTTTTTCTTGGGTGAGGATTTTCAATTCCTTATTACCCATTGCAAGATAAATGCAAAACTTAAGAGGAAGGGAAGGATGTGCAAATGTTCCTCATTTAAACAAATCATTGTATTACTTTTATTTCCAGTGTTGCTGTTGTTGTTATTGCTGCTGCTGCTGCTGTGGGCCTTCAAGTCATTTCTGACTGATGGCCACCCTAAGGCAACCCTCTCCTGGGGTTTTCTTGGCAAGATTTGTTCAGAGGGGTTTTGCCATGGCTGAGAGAGTGTGACTTGCCCAGTGGGTTTCATAGCCAAGTGGGGAATCAAACTTTAGACTTCCGCAGATTTGGTTGTTCACAGATTTAACTGAAATGTTCTCTCTAGGCATCTCTAGGTCCTCCGGTGCGACTCTTCTGGAAGGCCAGCATTGGCTCAAGGGGCAGCTGGTGGCTTCTGCTCTGGGTTCCAGTCCAAATCTTTTGTAGATAGGATCCAGCACCTTGGAATCCGTTCTGGGCTTTGCACCCAACTTTAAAAGAGATGCTGAGCCTCTTCAGCTCCATGCCATCTGTTCTGGGTCTCCTTATAAATTTTAAAGGAGCTGTCCAAGGTCCTGAACCTTCCTTTTTCCAGCACCTTGGACAGCTCCTTTAAACTGGAATTTGAAGTGGATTCATTCCCCATATGGCCCACGCTATTTTGCTGCCTGAGGCTGAGCAGCAGGCTGGGAAATGAAGTGACCCCTGTCCGAGGTGCTGAATGTGGTTTCCCCCAAATAGGTCCAGCACATGGATGGCTCTTTTGCAAATTTGCCCAAAGCCTGAGGTGGAGTCACTGCTCCTTTGGTCCTTCTTCTTCTTCCGGCAAAGGGGTCAAAAAATTCCCCTGCATCCTTTCTAACCTTTTTGCCTCTTGCAGGAGCCAGTGGAGCTTGGAAAGCTTGCACCATGGATCATGTGCATCCACTGCTTCTTGCATCAGGCAAAGGGCTTTAAAAGGAAACAGGAGCATTTAAAAACCCTTTTGCCTCTTGCAGGAGCCAGTGGAGCTTGGAGAGCTTGCATCCTGCCCATGTATGTCCTTTGGGGGATTTTGGAGAGCTGGAGAGAGAGGCAGGGAGTTGGGGAGGCTGAGGCTGAGGGATGGAGGCGCATGCGCCCTGGCCTCACTGCGGAGCCGGGCTGAAGGGCTGGGAGCCGGCGGGGGCGCGCACGGGCCCGGGGATCCGCGGGGGCGCGCCCAGAGGAGAGGCAGCGCGCAGCTCCAGAAGCAGCAGCAGCAGCAGCAGCCTTGCGAGCCAGCCCAGAACCTCTTTGCAGCCCCCGCCTCGGGCGGCAGCATGACTGGGGGCGGCCGGAGGAGCAGGGGCGGAGGGGGCTTCCCTTGAGAGCCCCCTCCTGCAAGATCTGAGCCCCCCCAACACACACACACACACACACACACACACACCGCCTCCAGCCCCAGCAGGTGACCCATTGCAGAAAGGAAAGCAAAGGCAAGGTGGGTAGGCATCATTTCTGCAAAGGGGAAGAAGGATGGCTGCGGGGGGGGGGAGAGATGCAGATGGGGGGCTCTTTTTCCAGGGGGGGGGGAGGAGGAGGAGGAGGAAGGCACCCCCCCTTGCCTCCTTTCGCCCCAGATCTTTGGGGACTTTGGAGAGCCATGGCTT